>JARFOC010000484.1:0-17154 GCA_031763485.1 Osmoderma eremita
AGCGAAACGCAACTTAAATTTTATAAAACTATGGCGGTACCCAGTCTATTGTACGGCAGCGAAGCTTGGGTTTTAAAGCATAAAGATCTCAATAAAATCCAAACTGAAGAAATGAAATTTTTGAGATCAATAAGAGGCTACAACAGTACCGATCATATTCGCAATGAAAGGGTGAGAGAAGAGCTAAGTATCTTTGTCATTAATGACAAGATTCAAGATTACAATTACGATTACGATGGGCGGAACATCTGGAGAGGTTACAAGACAGTCGGCTACCGAAGCTGGCAATGGCGTATAGGCCTAGGGGAGAAGAGACGTGGAAAGACCTAGGACGAGGTGGAAAGCTAGGACGGAACAGGCCGCACGGCCTAATCGATGAAGAAGATGATGATGATGATGAATACGTTTTTGTTTTGGTTCTTCTTGTCACATTGTTGCTACTGTACGCCCTCTTGTCAGAGTATGGGTACGTTTACTAATTTTTTGTTGCATCACTATTAGAAAATGTCATGCAACATCATTGTCAACGCAAAAGCGACTTTATTTTTGATAGAAAAAAAAAATTATCCAAAAAATAGGGAGTTGGGTACCCGCCTCCGTATTTGTTTTTTATGTTAGAAAGAAAATTGATACCTGTTATAGTCCCGATATATTCATGAAAATTTAAAAATTGTCGATACTTTACTGTATAGTAAGCCAATTCTTATTTAAAATATCTAAATGCAGATTTTTTTCAAGTAAATTTGCTCACCATAAACGAATACTAATCTTACACAATACGTTTACCTTATATTATTTTATGAATGTCTACTGAACTGGTTCCCTTTCAACAATCCCACTAAAAACTGTTGCCTAATTTAATTAGATTTAACGAATGATGGAAATTTAAAGTACTATAGAATCATATGACTTTTTCTCCTCATACTTAAGTTGATAATATAAGTGAGTTAAGCAACACATTTGACAAAAGGATTATGTTGTTTTGATAAATAACACCATACAAGCGTTTTTCCTGTGAAAATAAAAAGTTTAAGAACAAAAGTTGCTACAATTTCGTAGAATTTTCATACGTTCCTTCAAAATTAACAAATTCGCCCAGAAATACTTCCATACACGACCGCAAAAAGTATGATGATTCTCTATTTTCTAATTTTACATCATGGGGCAAGTTGGCCTTGAATAGGATAATGAAAATTTATGGTTTCTTCTAGACATTTATATATGAGGTATCAATAAACTAACACAGCGCACACAACGGCAGTTCCCTTCCCACTGTCAACATATTTTTAAAGAAATAATTTTATATCTTTGGGGGAGTTAAGTATTCACTAGTATTTATGTATGTACTTTATTTGTAAGCATTCTAAAATGTTGTGTTTGCTTCCTATAGGAAAATATTTTTTACCGCAAGGAAACAATTTTGTCGTAGCTACGTGTGCAATACTTAAAATACATAAATATTATCCGGCAACAAAGAAACCTTCCACTGCTCCATAAATACTCCGTTTGAACCTGCCGAGTTCGGGAAACCTCTAATTTAAATATTTTCGTTCCCGCTCATACATAATCTTTCCACTTAGGTATGAGGGTTGGTGAAAATCAATATTTCCCTTTGAAGAGATCTAAAAATAAGTGCGAGTGATGTATAGTATGCAAACACAATCAAAGCTTTGGCATAAATATTCCTTATTTCGTTATTATTCTAGTAATGATTTGATTTAATGAATATCACTAAATGTAATCCATATTATACTTCATATATGATGATTTCAACCGTCTTATTATATTATACATTACAAAAGTAATACACTTTATATTAACCTATAAAATATACAATTACTTGCAAATTGTTAAAAGATTATTTATATCTTTTTTATCACTCCTCAATCACTTTCTAGACACAGTACTACATGATTACTTGAGATACAAATATAAATTAAGATATTAAGATTGTTTATTAATTGAATCTATATTATTTGTCTAAATACCTATAATTGGTAATACTGTATGCAGTAAAACTAACACAAAAATACTCTTACCACTCTAATGAGTGAAGAACTCCAGATACGAATTTCATTTCTCAGTAGAATCTACAAATGGAAATAATCTTAGATGTACTACAACGGAAGATATGTACTGCAACAGGTCACCACTTGAATAACACTGAAGTTATTCACGCATTAAGGTGGTAAGGGTAGTTCTGTTTTAGTCTTACTATTTCAAGCCATCGTCTCCTATTATTTTACACTATACGGAGGACTAAGGCAAAAATAAATTGTACTATCTCCCTATTCGTTTTGCTTGACGACTACATAATTTTGGACGATCATAATCCTTTTGTTCTTTTTACTGTCAAGTTTAACCACACCAGCGAACTGCTGGTAATTGGATCGGGTCTAACAGATGATGCATCGGTGAGTAAACACAATAGAAGGAACTCTCCTTAATAGGCTCTCGATTATCTTACACCGTTAAACATATTAATAACATAATAAAATTGATTGCCTTTAAAGAAGAGCAGGAAACAATAATTTCAAGTAAGCATAGGGCGAAATGTAAAGCAGATAGGTATGACTGCTTATCTGGAATTAAATGAATGGTTTTAGATATTAAATGAATATCATTATAAAGCTTAACCAGTTTGTGTCTCTTAAATAACATGGACAAATAATGAATTTAGGAGGCGATTAACAGTAAAAAAATCACTTTGTTAGAGAGAGTATCAAAAACTAGAAATAATAGAATAATAAAGTATGACAAACAAAAACTATCCCTACCTTAGATCTTAGACTAAAATAGTTTTGACATGTATTTCGACAACTAAATTGCCATTCTCAGCAGAATCTGCAAAGGAAAATAATGTTAGACGTAGCACTCTGGGAGATATGCACCGCACAAAACACCACTTGAATAACACTACCTTCCGGCTTACAATCTATGTCTGTATATATTACCAAATCGTTCCGGTTCACGTTGAAAGTATAAATCTAACCTAAATTAACATATGTCATAATATAGACAAAAGTGCTGGCAACTAATTATAACAAAGTCATACAAATTCTCCCAAATATAAGAAACAAGATAATTGTTGACAATCAATTAGTCAATTTTAAATTTCAAATATACCACCTGTCTCTTGATTACCCAGCTTGGAAAGAGTGTATGCAGGCAGGCGTCTCATAATATTAGTCCTAGCGAACGGAACCATAAATGTGGAGTCATATCTCGCACTCGAACGACATACGTTCAAGCAGGAAAGGGCAGTGGATGTAGTTTTCCAGAAGATTTTTTAGAAAGTTCCCGCAGATACCATCTCTCCTGGCGCTCAAACACGGCATACGGTGTCTCGACTCAAGTTCGGGTTGTGGGGTGCCCATTTTTGAGTGCGCACCTTCCAGTTCGTAAGAGAGGAATTTCAAAAATCTGCGGTGAATACGATCAAGTGGTAGGAAATCCGATGCATGTAGGAGATACGAAATAAGACAAGCATATTCTAATTTGCTCAAAACATAAGCAAAGTAGAGAGTCTTGAGTACGACAGTATTCGTGAAGTATGTAGATATTCGCATTCGATGAACTCAAGAGAATTATAGGCATGAGAAGATACTTTTTGTATATGTGATTTAAAACTAAGACTGGAATCGAATAATGCTCCAAAGTCTTTGAACTCAGATGCTGCTAGCTTAGCTTATTGCCGTTAAGTTTGATATGATGCGGAAAAGACTCGTAGCGAACGTGAATATGTAACTACACAGCATTTTCTGATATTCAGCTGTAGCTTATTGTCGTCACACCATTTATGGTGTATGTGTAGGTTTCTTTATAGTACCGCTTCATCGGTGGGACAGGTAATCTCCGAATAGATCTTGATATCACACACAAGGATCGGACAATCAACCGTCAGTAGTGAATCGTTTATAAATAATACGAATAGTAGAGGTCTGGTCAGACTTGAACCCTGAGGAAACGGCAGGTAGTCAGAACAAAGTGCTCATAAACATATCCGTTGTAGCCTACATAACACCGTCTATGACTTAGGTAAGAGTGGAGTAGTTTTAGAGAAGAAGGAACGAAGCCAAAAGAGGATAACTTGCCTAGAAGAATTTCGTGATCAGGTGAGTCGAATGCCTTTGACAAGTCCATATAAATTACATCAACTCTTCCGCTCCTGTCAAGTACCTCTTCCACATACTGAGTTACCGTTGCCAAATTGGTAACAGTTGAGCGTCCAGATACGAAACCATGCTGCTCAGATAAAATAAAGGATATGCTAGAGTATAAGACTTCCCCGTAAATCTTGGCAAAGTTGTATATAACTGATATAGGCCTGTAGTTGGATAAACACATGCTATCGTCCTTTTTATGTACAGGAACAACTTTCGTTGTCTTCCATTGGTCCGGGAAAATGCTGGACTGAATGGAAAGGTTAATGATTGTCTACAGTGGAGAGGCAAAAACGGACCTGCAGTCACGAATCCAGAAGCTAGGTAATTGATCATTTCCCGCAGTATGCTTGTTGGGTAATGTAGCCATAATTTTGTGTGGCAAAGGATTATAATCAAAAACCGAATAAGTGGAACTTGTTGGATTGCACACAGGAGCAAAGGTTGCAGCAAAAGCATTAACGATTTGAGCAGTATCAGTAAAATCATTCCCATCCCCATCGCGAAGTCTGACTGGAATCCGAGTTGTTCGCCTTTTAGCACGAAGAAAATTCCACAAATTCGAAGTGGACTTTGAGATCTCAATTTCCACTTTATTCAAGTAGGAGACATAGGCTACCTTTATCTGAGTTTTAAGTGAAGTTCGTACACGTTTAAATTCATTATAGTAGTTTATATCTTTCGTCTCAATCCATCTCTTGTGGTAATTGTTTTTATTTTTCGGGTTAAGTATGATTATAGTTGTAAACCACGGAGGGTAATTGGAATTAGACTTGCGTGTACGAGGTACATAAAGGTTTAGTATTGAATATAATGTATCATAAAAAGTGGTAAGAGCTGTATTTACGTCCTTAAATTCTGTAAGAAAAGACCAATCATAACGAAACACAATGAAGGGCAGTCCGCTTTATTAAAGTCGTAGCGAGAATTATCAACAGATGGAAAGTTGTTTTCACGATTAACACGTAAAGAATGAATAATTATGTTAATACACACAATAGAATACAGACATGCTATTTTCAAAAAGTTTACTGGACAACAAGGGTCGAATGAAGTCTTAATTTAGTTTACAATATAGTAGATGCCTATGTTTAATAAAGTAACAAAATTTAGTAGCAGACAATACTTTTCAACCAATCGTTTTAAAATAAGAGTAGCTCGTACTTTTCTTGTTTACTCACTAAACGAAGGTTTACCTTCATTTCAACTAGCCATACTAGCAAACGAACTGTATTCTAATGGGACACACAGAGCAATCAACAAAACTGGAATAGTCGAAAACGTTTCAATAGATCGTTCCAAATGAGCACGTAGCGAGAGGCGAAATCTCTCCTGGCACATACATATACGCGCGTCGCCTGGTGCAGAACAACATTTTCAAATCATTAGCCCTCCGTAATTCCCGGTTAGATCTCATTTAGCTAAGCGAGGAGATTGGAGGCTGTTCACGAACTTAATTAATTTGACAATTATACCGTAGGGGAGTAGAATTTTCATTGGAAAAGTTGGGCACTGAATTACCTCGTCATCCCTCTTGAGACGACAAACTACGCAGACGAGTAGGGAATAATGATTGTGATTCAAAAATAAAAGGAGCCAAGCATTCCTTCCACTAAATGACCAATAAATTTACACCTCCTGGACGATGTTTGAATTCTGAAAACATCTAAGAGGAAGGACACTAATTTTTTGTTCATTTGGGTGATTTATTGATTCGTATACATATATAAGCCCTCTTTTATGAAATACTATAAAAAATTAGAAAGAAATGAACAATGAATAGTCAATAAAATACGACTTAATACCCAGAAGTACCTAATTTTTTAATGCCTCAATATCTACATAAGCGTTTTCTAAACACACCAACTTCAAATAAAAGTGGTATTATACAACACGAGATGAAAATAGTTGAATTACGTTTAACTCTTAATAGCTATCAGAAAGGTAGCGAATTATTGAGTGTTTTATATACAACGTATTCATATTTATGTTTTTCTTTCTCTTCATTTGCATTTTGTTTCCTAGTTCTAAAGCAAATTACATTTTAAATTTATATTACATACTTGTTCCATGATCCTTGAGGATTAATTTTCTGATTGGTATAAAGAAAATCGTAGACGGTATCGGCACGTTCGGCGATTGGTCTTGCATCGTAAGCCGGACGGGAAATAAACAAATGAAGAGCGGATAACTGAAGCACGTTCAAGGTGCACGCACAGGGCATTCGGTTCAGCATCGTCGACAAGTGAACCGACATATGCATCGCTGTTAATAATTCCTTACAATTAAATGTTTGAGTTTTAAAGTGTGGCGACTATTATTTAAAATCGTTTACATTTGGTTTTGTTGCTGATGAAGATATGAATAGATACTTTTTTGGGAAACGTAGCCTTTGTTTAGATCAGTGGTTCTTAAAGTATGCTCTGCGGAGCCTCGGGGGCTCTCGGGTTGACTGGGGCTTCGCAACTAAAATAGAGCAAGTACCACTGGTTTAGATTATAACTTTTTCGTTAGACTATTTCCTTATACGTCCTTAAATGTCAGTGTTATTTAGGTTGTGTTGTAGTTTAGTTTCACTCTCTATTCTCGTTAATATTTTAAAGCCTTTGCATTTAACAGTTAAAACCAGATCATTTTTTTTGTCAATAAGTTCTATTTACATGATAATTCCTAATTGTACAATATAATGCTAATATGAATATCAGCCGGGATAGTTCAGTGGTAAGAAGAGCCCTAGACTTCTATAGGATACGTCGGTGGTTCGAATCTCCGTTGCGGTAATCGATTTTTATAAAGATCGGTTGCAACAAGGGTGCTCGGTACCTCTCCCGTTACCCTTCAGCGTTGCGTCCTGAAATGAAGGAGTATAAGCTGACTCTTCGAAGGACCCTCAAGGGAAGCATTTAGATCTAGGCGAATACGTATGGCATAGAATGCAAGTGTTAAAATAGAATGTTGGTACGATACTACGATTTCCTCTGTCTATCATTGCAACTTAAATCCAATTGAATTAACTTTGGGCGCAAATAAAACAATGTTTCCGCTAACAATAAAATATTCGCGTTCCCTGAGGTAAAAACATTGTTGCTTGAGGTAATAAATCGTGTAAATGCTGAATGTTGGGAAAATTCTGATAAACATGCAATTGCAAATGAATATAGAATGCAGCTTGACAATATTCTTTAAGGCATGTTGGAGGAATTCATAATAACAATCAATACTGGCTTATCATTCGATTCATTGTAAGGCTCAGATTATGATGTGATAAATTACTTGTAATAAATAGTCCTGTGAGTGGCCATAGTAGCACAAATGATTGGGTGTCTACATACAAATATAATCGTCATGGATCTAACAACCCATCTTCGTATGTGAATAGAACTTAGATGAGCAAAATTTATGCCTACGAATCAATATACATTAAAAACGTTCTTAATCCAGAAGAAGGAGCAGTCGGTTTCCCCGTTTTGATGGATATATTACAATTACTCCGTCAAAATCTAAATGAGCATCGAGAAATATGTGAACTAATGCATGATTCCCCTCGTACCACGCACCTCTCACCAACTTCGCAAATACAGTTCCAGACTGTAAACCAATGATGAATTTTTGTCTGCGAATGTTTAGGTAAAAGCGACGATGTTGCTCGAGGGCTCACTTTATTTTAGAGCCTAGTTAAGAACGGTCGAGTGGGACACTTCCAGGGATTTTGCGTTCGGGGGTGTGTGAGCGGTTGTACATATTTTATGGATGGCTAGAGGGAAAAGTGAGAGTTTGGAAGTAATGCATTCTTTTAAAAATTTCTTGCGTTCATTCGGTCACGCGGTTGAGATGGGAATCCATGTATTTCCCCAGCAATCGATCTATTGCGAGGGAGGAGTGATCCGCTAGAGTGTGTTTATTAATTGGATTACCACCAAAAATTATTATTTTGGTAATCTTCAAAGAAATGTAAATTTTCGAATTATTGTTACAGTTTTTTTGTAGTTTCTAGGTGAAGTATTATAGACTAAATATAGAAATATTAAATATTTCCAGTTTTATTGCATACCTTTTTACCGAAAAGAATATTTACTTTTCATTTATTTTCAAATAGGAACTTTATATGAGAAATGTTATTTGAGAATTATTGCTTCAATTAAGTTATTAGTTAAATATAATATAGCTAATTGTCATCCCACATGCATTGCGCAAATGGACAAACTTTTTTCATTTTATTCAAACTTCTTCAGTCACGGTCCTTCCCTTCACCCTATCTACTATACAGATTTTCCAGATTAAACGTGTGATTTTCTTGTTTCAAGATAACTTTAAAACATTAACATTATTTTGCACGAAATTATTTCCATTAACTTATATTAAATTATTCTTCATAGAACAAAATGTTTAAATGATTTGTTGCATTTATCCAACCGTCCGACAGAGATTTGCGACATGTAGGTATTCGAACAATAGCTCACTACAAAAAAAAATAAAGAGAAGGTTGGAACACGTAAGGATATAGATTTTATTTTAAGGCTTTACCATAAAAACAAGAATTGGAGGAAAGAAATGTTCCCTCATAAATTCTCTATTAATGTCTCACATACCCGAAGAATGCACAAACTTTTTACTGATGTATACCTGACGTGCCACTGTAATATTTTTCATCATTAGTTCACACGAGAAATTCCATGACAAACCGTCGGCACTTTCTCCTTAGCCTTTGTCTTCAAAATTGTTATTTTATATCTCCCGGCGTACCATAACTTTCGCTACGTTACGCGCAGAGAAAGAAAAGCAGCGCATGTATCTTCCTACCAGGGAAATATTTTGCAAGAAGCTCAAAGAAATATTTTTGTGTGTGTGATGGAAAGCTGGTGGTTACCCTACTTTATATTCGAAAGAATCGCGTGCAAGTAAAAGCAGTCATTATAGTAACATCAAAATAGAAACTAATAACATAAGTGTCAAGTTGAAAATAAATAATGGGCACATGCAGATACATGCTGTACTGAAGTGTACTTTTTTCAAATAGATACCATACAAAAAGTAAACATACAGTGCGATCACTTTTAGTCGTCATTGCCGCACACGCAATATTGTGACAACTTGTATAACGTGCCGCTCTTATCATTAGAGGTTAAAATTGTAACCGGGTCATTGCCGTGCATATTCAGCCATTAGATTGGTTCAACTTTGCGTATACTTCCAAATATGCTTCCATGTAACAGTAGTAATGTACGAGGGATGTCCGACTACTCAAGTACATTTGCGAATTACCGACAGACTACTTTATTTATATAAATCAAACATACACTAACAATAAGTAAAAGCGTGAACTGTTAGCTACTTTTCAACATAATCGCCGCTAATGTTAAGGCACTTATCCCAGCGGGGCACAAGTTTCTGTAAAAGTGCGATCTAAATTTGTAAAATACTGCCGTACTTGCTCTTAAACTTCGTCGTCGTCTTCAAACCCTTTACCCGACAGGCGAGCTTTCAACAGCCCGAACAAATGAAAATCCAAAGATTTTAGATCCGGATGTAGTTTCTAGAAAGTGTTCTTGTGTCCTAGAGCATCTCGAGATTCACCCTTGTACGTTTGGGTCTCTAAGCCAGAATCCCACACAAGATTCGAATCCAGGCCAACTTATGTAACATATGATAGCATCTGCCATGGTCCTTTCGTACTCAGTTGACAGATATCCAGCTCAAACAGGTCAAATCAACAGGTATTCAACATCGGTTGCACTCCTCAGTGCGCAGTTTCGACATCTTCTGCCCTTCAAGAAACCGCCGCATTAAAATAGTTTTCTGAGAGGTGTTGAACGATGTTTAAAGGTACTCTTCTATATTTAAGACGATCAAATGTGGTACTAGTGGCATCTTCATAAATTGGCGGAGTCGGGGTTTTGGAGATCGGTGACAAAAGATCTTGGCCCGAGACTATGGGACCAAGATCCTTTGGCGCCGGATGTATTGAGCTCAATGTACCTTAACACGGGGAACCAAAATTTTGGGGCCGGCTTCACAGTCCCGGAAACTCTGCGCGTGATCAGATTAAGAACAGTATTCACTTTAGAAGATACGTCGAAGATACTAATCCTAGTGATGAGACTCGCACTCGTTGCTCTTGCTTCCCGCAATATCCCAATGAGTTTATAAGGAACATTATTCCTAGTTTGCAGTTTCGAGGCAGCGTTGGACAAAAGTGTCCTGTTCAACGTTACTCTAAAGTATTTGGGATTCGGGTTGTGGGGCAGGATAGTAGCACACACAGTTAGTTGTAGCGTTTTTGAGGTTAATCTGTTATTCAGATGGAAACAACCGGTTTCAGTTTTACTAGTGCTTGATGTGAGACGCTGAAAGACAATTATTTGACAATTGATAATTTAATTAATTTGGCATAACAAAAAAATTTAATTTTTAGAATATCAAGAACCTAAAGATGCATTGAAAAGTATAATTTGAAAATGTTACTATGACAATAAATACGTACAGAGAATTTTAATGAATATATTAAATTGTGTTCCACCCAATTCTCTTTCTTGTTCCTCGCCTTCTCACTCTACTCCTTTAATTATTGCTGCTTCTCTTCTCCAATCACCCTTTCTTTACACTTACTTCACTATTTTTTAAACAACTCACAAATTTAATTTTTCTCAAATTGTTTACATTACAATCTATTCATCACCCTCGCAACCCCCTGATATTTTCATCACCATTACAACAGCATACTTTTCTTTTATTCCGTCCATACACTGGACAGCAATGCAATGCTACGTCAATGGTTTTAGTACTGTAACATCACCAGACGGTCCTCCTGTTCATTCTTATATACCATATCTGTATATATGTATCTTTGCTTTATCGTATATTACTTCACCTGATTGTTTTCGTAGGAGCGCTTTTCTCGACCATAGCTATAGAAAACAATGCAGGCATACACAGACGTATGCCTGTTATTTCCACCATGTCTATCGAAGTCAACATCTACTCAATAAAATACCTAATATAAAGTGGTCGATGCTCTCAAAGAAAATACATTTGATACAAAAAGCAATCGAGTTTTCAAAGCTACGCCTCCGAACTTATAACAAGATACACTGAAAATATCGTGCCACTTCAGTCATTCTTTCACAAACAAGAAGGGAGATATTTGGCGACGTCGTCGAATGTACGTGATAATACCGACAGCGCTTTGACCTTCGACGCTGATATCCCTTTTGTTAAGTTGGTTGCTAATGTTGCGAACATTCACTTGAACCATGAATGATAAGAAAATTATTTCTATCGTTACAGGAAAATTGCCTTCATAAAATTTCATGTTTTTGTGAAGTTGTTTAGATTCTATGGCTTGTAACACTGATTCTGTTAAGTTTACGTAAAAAAATGTGTTATGAGTCATTTTTAGAATTCAAAGCTGTCTTACGATAATAATATTCCATGAAAACACGTAATATTAAATACAACGGCATATTACTTGTCAAAATCCATCTTTTTCGAGAATTTAGCGTTAGTTATCTTAGGTTTGGCATTGGTTATTTGGTGTATTCAGAAAGAGGTAGGCCATATATCAAAAACTCACGTATTTTAGCAATTTTATTAAAAAAATGATTTTTGGCTGTTTGTGTGAGATATTTTTTCTTCCACGCACACTTTCATATATGTATTTGATCATTTTGTATTGTAGAATTAAACTGCTAGGTAACGAATAATCGGTCACCAACAAGTATTTCTGAAAATTAGTTTTATGTTGGTATTGCATTTGAAACGTTTGCTGGTGATTATTGGAATATGCAAATCATGTAAGATTCGTATAGAAATAATGCTAGTATAAAATAAAAACAGACAATTCTGATACAATATTCTCAAAAACCAATAAAAAACAATCCTTCTCAGGCATGAATTATATCATTTAATGGTTATGGCATTAGATTGGTTTAGTTTGTGAAGTAATCTTTTGGTGCTATTGTACATTAAAACAATTTTATTTTCGTTTAGAAAACAGACACTTCAGATGCCAAAATACCCTGGAAAATACGAAAAGAAGATTAGCATTGACATGTTCTATACAGCATACAGGGTCTCCCAAGTTGAGTGGCCTATTAAAATATTTTAGGTAAGGAAATACACAGAAATTCTGAAAATAAGTAGACTGCCCTTGGCCAAAGTGATATTCCAGATTAAATTATTATCATTTTTGCATCACTTCCGGTTGAACTCTCTTATTTTAAATGGATTATAATTGTTATAGCAAATTCTGATTCTAAACATTATTCTAAAGACAAAATATTAAGGTGTCCCTATACCTAAATGTAACCGATTTTGGGATATTTTCAAATTTATTTAAAAAATCATTTCGGTAGCCTTTCATTAAAAAAATGTTTTTACGACATTGCTAAATTTCAAGATTCAAGTTGCTTATCATTTGAAGCTATAACCCTTAGGCTTTCAAATCATAGCCTAAATATCCCTGAAAATTTTACAGTCTGGATATAGTGTCGAATCTCATTATGTTTAAGTGTCCAAAACTCACTCTTACATAAGTTTGAAAATATCTCAAAATTGGTTACATTTAGATATAGAGTAACCTTAACATTTTCTAGTTAGAATAACATTTCTAATCAGAATTTGTAATAAAAATTATAACATTCCATTTAAAATAAGAAAGTTAATGGCAACTTCCGGTCAACCGAAAATGATGCAAAAGTGAAAATAATTTACTCTGAAAGATCATTATGGCCCAGGGCAGTGTACGTATTTTCAGAATTTTTGTGTAATTTCTTCCCTAAAATATTTTAATAGCCCGCTCAACTTGTGAGACCCTGTATGTGTGTGCACAACGAGTTGTTAGACTGTGGTCGTTCTGATGACAATTCTCTGCAGCTCGATGTGCCGCAGTACGCTGACATTCATTGGATTATACATATATGTATTATTATACAGCAGAAAAATAAAATACTATACTCATATAGCGTAATAATAATAATTGTCACTTTATGAAACTAAAAATATTGTACATTAGTTATATAGAAGTAAAAAAGGAATGTTTATAACAGAACTCAAAATAAAAGCTAAATAACTATTTGCAAGCAATCAAAACAAATTAAACTTTTCTAATAAAAAAAATAATTGAATAACAATTGTATCCAAAAAGGGATAATTTTGTCGCAAGAGATGTCTAAAGCAATCACCTAATCGAACAGCGCAATCCCTACTCAGTCGACAAAATTTCTGAACATTCGCTAATTTTTGAGATAACATGCTTCGCATGTAAACTGCAGATGACTAATACCAAAACATGTGAACCCGCTATACATTCCACTCGATGTCAATACATAATTAAAGTATCTCTCGTTTTCACATATCTACACTTCCATTTAATAAATATTAAAAATGTGAAAGTCTGAGTATATCTGACTACTATGGGGACTATAAATGGACCTCTCCTAATGTATTAAGCATTATTAAGTAAATTATGTATTTACTTCATACGTTAAAATTAAAACTATTTTCATGTATATCAAGAGATTTAACAAAGCTAACGTTCATTAAGTCTAGGCTAATAAAAAGCACGAATTTTCTCCCAGTGCATTGTTAAAATTCTCCGATATTCATCATTATTTCGCGTGCCTCATCTGGAACCATTTTACTTTATCGAAGTAGAGTCTAATCACAATTTCCGTCCTCGGTCGCAGCTTCTCTGCGAACTTTTAACAAGCAATTTTGAGATATAAATCAACTTTAAATATTATTCTTCCAAGGTCTTAGGCGTAATTTATGTTCGAAACTTCTTTGTAAAACCAGTACCTACTCCAATACCAATTTTAAATTAGACAATTACAAATATAATTAGCCAGAATTGCACCTTAGAATTTGAAAAACACGTGATAGCAATGTTCATTTCATTGCCACTATGAAAGCAAAATAAGAAAATAAATTGTAAATTACTCTTCATTATATTGCATTACTTAGAGCGATACAATGGTAGTAGATACAGTTGAGGTTCAAAATATGGAAGAGAGAATGAGTAAGAATTTGTATAAATCGTAACATACCTACACGAAAGCAAACAAAGTCAACTGCGCCTAAAGATACTGCTTTGTATATTAAGTGGTAGAAAATTCAAACTATATTGTGGTATTCTAAAAGATCTACTGTTGTTGTAAAATTACATATACGATTATTAAAAAGTATACGTAACAAGAGAAAATAAAATCCGCAATGGCGTTATTTACAAAACATTCAAGAAACAGTGGAAATCAGTTTATGGGGATAAAACGAATTAAAACCAGGTTTTCTTTACAAAATCTAATTGAAGCACATTTAAATGGTATTCTATTCTTAGGAAAATTAAATATCTAAACTGGGCAATTTATGTTTCATTTCTTATGAGGGTTTCCAGGATTGAACCGTGTCATAATAAGACAAATATTAAAATAAAAACAAAATAATACACTACTGGCATCCACTATAGAGCCGAAAACTTTTCCATTAGATGTCTTTGCCTCCAACTTCTACACAGTATATACTAGCTATTCTATCTCGCGAAGAAGTCACTTATAGTAGCGGTGAAATGTCGGGTTTCCTCTATTTTCATTTTATTTTTATTTCGTAATACATATATCACTTCAACATTTTTTATCATTTTACTTTCTTCGGTCTTAGTATGGCACGGTCTAATCCTACAAACCATCATAACTGAGATTCTAGCTGTGGAAGCCTTCGACAAGCCACAGCCATAGACATAGCCTTCGTCTATAACCAGTGTTTTATGTTTTACCGTTTCCAAGATTCCCGTTCTAAAAATTTTCATCTGGGACACTGGGTGCTTGATATTGTATACGTGTTTAGTATTTTCATAAGAAGAAATCACAATACCTATCTGTATCGCTCTCCCTGAACACATAATTCGCATTCAGCTTTACGTTTTCGTTTACGCTAGAAAAAGCAGGATACAAATAAAATGAATAGGACACAATTCCATACAAAGTATCGGTAATTTATTTGCAGATTGATACAAATGACCCATCACATGCCGATACCTTTCTCTATTAAGTTGAGTGAACTTAGGCATTTAGCGATTTCCTTTTATTTGGGTAGTTAAAAAATAGAATTTATCTAAATGTGTTGCCTACTGTCCATGAACTAAACGAAGCAATAACTAATAATATATAAAACCTAACGAAAATAATGCTAATCAATGTCTTTGAAAACATGAAGGGAAAAGTTAATGCATGCATTTTCAGCACTTTTAATCAAAGAAAAATGCATAAGAAAATTCATATTTTGTCGCAGTTCAAGGCATGATGTTTGAATAAAATCATTCCAAACAAAAATGTAAATGTATTGTTAATTGAATGAAGATGTGTTGAGTTGTAATAAATTACAAAAAATCCAAAAATATTCCATAATGTGAATCGTTATTTAAATGCAAGGAATTCTTTCCGTTAATCCTTTCAATAGATTCTCTTAAGATCTAATTTACCAACCCCTCTGCAATACCCAACCAATACTACAATTTAAAAAATTATTTTCAAGCGGTTATTTGCAACAAGACAGGGTCATACTGCATGTTATTGGCAACAGTTTTATGATAATTGTATTACAAACCAAGGGCTTGTGGCTAAATTGTTAGAGCTCTTGTAAATTTCAATTGCTTCTCTATAAAGACGAGTGTAATAATGTGAAGCAGCGGACAGAACTTCGGTGTTTTCAAAGCAAATGATATGATTTCCATTTATAGAGAAGCAATTGAAATTTACAAGAACTCCAACAATTTCAATAGAAAAGATGAGAACCGTACAATAAACAAAGTGGTGTCAAGTTTTTCGCGCTCTTGCTGAGTGTCGTGTTGTCATGGCGGCAGACTCGAATGGAGGGTTGGAGGATGAATAAAGCACCGTGGCAGGGTAGATTTGGATTTTGTTTTTTTGCTAGAATATCAAATTGTCTATCAAAATATTATTTGTTAAACGTCAACATAGTGACAAGACGTTTTTTTCTAAGTGTCATTTGTCGAGTAAACTTCATATTGAATAATTTCTCGCCACTGAAGATGTTTGCCGCAGTTGCAAATGAAACGTTTTGAAGAAATTTCAGTGGATCACGACCCTTAAGCCCGGAAGAAAATACAAATTTATTAAATACCGGTCGTGAAAGCCTACATAGCTTCAATATTCACATTGTCACGCTAAAAATGTATACCACGCCACTGGATGCCGCCAACCGTAGAAAAACAAAATCCATAATACGAACATAATTCTGGTACGAACAATTACAGACAGAATTTTACAAATATGTGTGCATTACGAAAATAACATACATAATTCTAGCGTCATACCGTGTTTATTTATGAAACTTAGGCCCACATTGTGCATTTGCGCCATACGCCCACGTTTGCTAACGGTATTTCTAGTCATTATCATAAATTTACGTTATACGTTTTGTAACAGGGGTTCCTGTCAGCATTTACTTCAACAATCCTTTTTACACGGTCTCTGGGAGTACTTAACACGATCTCATTTTCAATGTTCCTAGGTTCCGCTGAACGTAGCGCTTTCGCCTTTTCCCGTTACGCTCACCGAAAACTATACTCATAGGGATGATAAACGATCGCATGAATATTGAGTGTGTATACACAGCGTACCGCTTTTTATTGAAGACACTAAACGTATTACACCTTTCTTTCACTTATACCACGTTATCTTTGAATGGACAGTGTAATGCCAGTGACAACTTTTAATTGCTGCACAGACAGAGGCAAATATATGAATTATCTATGGTAAATATGACTTTTTAATTGATTACGAACACTTGTTGAAGAGTTGCAAGATTTTGATTTCAATTTCCGGATAGATTTATACTAAACGCGCACCTATCAAATATATGTATCATAAATTCATTTGAAACAACACGAATGCTAGGTATTGTTACACTCACCGTGTAACCGAAAAACAATTCTCTTTTTCTAAAATATTATTTTATGATGTTTCGTAACTATGTA
>JARFOC010000484.1:17254-28016 GCA_031763485.1 Osmoderma eremita
TATAGTCACGATTACGTCTAAGCTACTTCAAATAGGTTCCCGTCTCGGTTTCAGTTACTTTGGTGCTAGTTGGGATCTCCTATCCAAGCAGAGAGGGATGGAGATAAAACGAAACCAAACTGACGCAAGCAGGCAATCGTTATGTTCCGGCAACCCGGAATAAATACATTTTAGCATTTTTAGCATAAGGGAAATTTCGCACATCCTACTATTAAAGTAAAATTTAATACAAGTTTGCCAAAAGTGTAGAGACGGCGCCCTAGGATCCAAATGGCTTGATAATTTAAAAACCTTGTATACTGTAGTACCATATCTTTGGAATATTGTGTTATGAAAAAAATATTGACTGTGACAATTACCGATCGTGTACGCGTGCCCTATTGAAACTTTTGAAATTGCAGTAGGACTCTGCGCTACTAGTTTAAAATTTTATTGCATCTGAACGTATAATTTGGGTTCAGTAATGTAGAAATCCTATTTTGAGTAATCCCAAATTGTAGCAACCTGGCGACCATTCATTATTGTTTTATTTCCAGTATTACAAAAAATGTTTCCTAAAAAGGCCTTCCAGGACAAATAATTGCATATTTTAAAAGTAGGTTCGCCTATACAATGCGTTCCAAAACTTAGAGGATCACTTACTCCGTTGTTTTAAATCCGACCTAGGGTATTTTATTTAAATTCTTCATTGAAAATTTTCTGGCAATCCTGTATAAAACTGTAGAACTTAAAGGCCCTAAGTAAATATGCATTTAATGTACTACAATACCATCATGGCCAAGGTATTACCTAAAGATTATACGTACAAACGTAAATAAGAAATTTGCCACTTTAACTGTTATACCATTTTGTGGTTTTATATTTAAATCTGACCCATTTATTTTATTTGTTTTGCTAAGCTTTGATTACAGCATGAGCAATACCAAATTTATTTAAATTTAATATTATGAAGGCCTTTTTAAAATTATCAAATACTAGTTCCAAACGTGGGCTTGTTTCCTATTTTAGTATTAAAATATCATGTAAATAAATTACTATTAAACTTTTAATTAACAAATTTTGTGCTAATCCGCTTAAAATGGCATTAATCACCAATTCAAGCATAAAATCACTTTTGAAGCAATTTTAAATCTTAACGTCAAAATGTAAAATGATATTTTAGGCAATGAAGTCCAGTAATTGAGTAAAGGAATCATGAGAAGATACATACATACGTGCGTGTACACCTTGACCAAAAGAGAAACGTAATAAAAATATAAATTCTTGGACGACAGGTGCAGCCTATTTACGTCTTACAAAAAAGGAACGCATACACAATACCGCTTTCTTTCAGCTCTTGCGAGAGATGTGTCTCAGGCAGTGGCTGGTAATGATTTCGAAAGGAATTAAGAGACAACGCGCGTAAAACGTAATGTTGAGTGCGCAATTACATGGTTTTCTTGCAGTGGAATAAAACTATAAAGGTAAGTTCTATCCATGTCTGTAAAATCTATAATTGCACTTGCGTGGGTATGCATCCAGTATCTATGAGGACGTTAGAACTACTTAGCTATAAATATTCAACACCTTTAAAATCGTGAGATTTGTTATGATAATAATGCGTTAGAAGTCATTTGATTATTGTATAATTAATAATAAACATTTATAGAAATCGTAGTAATAGATACAGGGTGAATCTGAGACATGAGTCGGAAAAGTAATATGTAGTAGTTCTAGTGATATGCTATGGAAAACTCCTAACTTATAGGAGGGTTATCTGTAAGCATTTGCGAAAGACAAAAATATTTTTTTAAAAACGCGGGCAAGCTATTCGAATTTCGTCCAAAATATAAATTATTGAAAGTGGTAAGAATTATTTTCGTTCTTTTCATAAATAAAATTCCTTGGGGAATATTGCTGATGTTTGGGCGTGATATTTCCCGATGTCTAGACAATCTCTTCGCCAATAATAATTAGATGATGGATACTACTTGCTTTACATCCAATAAACCTGAGGCAGTTGTTTTCAGTCCAGGAGGCTCTTTCCACATACAACAGTATTCGCCTTTATAGAAACAAAATTCAGTGTGGAATCGGTAATAATCCAACTAACATCATCTGCATACTGAGAGTGTTAACATAAATTACGAACAAGGTAGGTCCAACACCACGTGTTACTCCCATTGTCGAAGAAAATTGGTCCCTGACTTCATCATAATCATAATAATCTTTTCTATTTTTCTATTAAGTTTAAATATTTGTTTATTATAAAAATTACGGTACATAATCATAAGAAATATAAGGTGCAAAAATGATCACCGCTGTATAAGAGTACAATAACAACCCCTGCAATCTCCGCATACCAGATAACCCTTAACGTTGACAATAGAAAAAAGCGAAACTCGGAACATGTTATTACATAAGAAGAAATACAAGACGTAATGGGATATCGACCATATCCCATTTATAAATCCGATCACCTATATTCCGTTTCATTTTATCCGTGTTCCTCGCTCGCGTTTCCTACTGCAGACGACACATTGGGCTCATAATTTGATAAGTTCCCAGCGAACCACGAGAATATAAAGACATTGAGAAACCGACAAAGCCGCCTTCACGGACCACTCCTTGTTTGTCTCCATGTTGGCCCCAGATACCGATTAGGGTTCGGATGCGAAAGAAAAACTTTTTCACCCCTGATATATGTTATATATTTGAGAAGGATGGCAGACTTAAACGTATTTGATGTGGATTTTCGGAATATATTTCGGCTTCGTTCTTCATCGAACGCCGTTTAGCTCGCGGAACCTCTATTTTCTATCTATGCTCGAATGAACAGCCGTAGGATAGTAATTATTAGTATTTTACAACGCTCTTGTTTTTAAATTCCGATTTTATGCGAAGTAGCCGAATAAATTTCTGGAATGCATAGCGAGTCCGTGCAAATATAAAAGTTTCCTTCATTTTATATCATAACCATAAAAAGTTATGTTTGTAGGACTGTTAAACATACAAATTTAATATTGAACATTAAACTAATATTGCCATATTTTGGAAAATTGATTATATCATTTTCCACTGCCTCTCCAAAAGATTATTTCTTTAGTATTCCAAAGGTAAATGGGAACTGGAGAAACAGATAAATATGGACCTCAGTTAATTAGTTCCATACGTACATAACTTCCCAATTGTGTTTCTGAAGCCAGGCCTTCGTCTGATTTGAGGTGTGCAGTCTTGCATTTCATGCAACAACCTGATTCCCTTCAACCTTTCTCTTCTTTTCTGCCGAATGGCTTTGTGTAGTTGTAGAGTTTGACAATAAATATCGCTGTTGATTTTCGCTTTCGGAGATTAAAACTCTATGAGCAAAATGCCTTGCATATCCGAGAACACAGTTGCCATTGTCTTTTTTGCAGACTGCTGAACTCTGAATTTTTTCGGTATTGGTGAACTCGGATGCTGATGTTATTGTGTCTTTTTTTTATTCGGGCGTAGGGTGGTGCACCCACGTTTTGTCTCCTGTAACTATAGACTCTAGAAATCCGTTTTCCTGACAATAGCGCGTTAAAAGTGCCATTGGTTGCATTTTGTGTTGGTCGGCCAACAGTTTTGGTACCCATCACGCGGACGCTTTTCGATAGCCTAATTCAGATACGATTTCACTTACAGAGCTTTTAGGAATGCCGATCAGTATGCAATTTTCCGTATTTTCAACCGACGATCTTCTCGAATCAGCGTATCGACCTTGATTCGCATCCGTTTTCGTTGTTGATGAATTTTTGCACACCATCGGGATCATCGTTCAGAGCCAGTACACAGTTCTGTGTGTACTGTGGCTCTTTGCGCTGTACACTTCAATGATCTTCACTTGCAATTTGCAAACATAGCTAGATAGAACTACCTAAAGGCTTAAGTTTTATTTTCGCAAACGTTTATAAAAAAAATTATTTTGTTGGTAAAAGTTTGGGCATTGCAATGCAACGTACTCATCAATCGCAAATATACTAAACCACCGACACTGTGGTGTGCGTATACAAAATCCCACACTCATTTGTCGGATCGAGAAGAAGCATAGTTTGCTTATGTATAGTGTTCGCATTATGCGCGTTACAACTGTATAATACCCAAGTTGTACATGAATTACATTAGTTTTGACTCACTCAAAGAGACGGAATTCGTGAATTCTCATGCTTCGATTTTTTGCTCGTCTGTTCCCTTCAATTTAATAAATAAACAATCCCTTATCTGTGCTCCCAGATGAGGTGATGTGTTTTAAAAGGAATATGTGGATTGTTTGTGTTTGGTTATTGCGTATATTTGAATCGAGCGCCACACCCATAACGGCTGTTTGAATAATAATTCGCCCTTCAGAAGGCATTGCATTTTTTGGCTACCATCGCAGGTAGCAGTTTTTTCAGTCCTTTTTTTGTAACACACAAGTTAAGAGTCGATCGTCAAAGCAACACGTGTTCTTTTGTATATCTCATCGCATCTGAATCATCGCAAACAGTTTTGTAAATTATATTTGTTTAAATAATAAATCCACAACAAATATACAATCCACGTCCAGGCATTTTTATTGCAGTTTCGAAGATCACACACAAAACAAAACAGTTTGCAATATTAATATGGAAATTGTTTTATTTAATTAAAATAGAATTTAATAAATTGGTAATTAATCATTAAATTACTAAATTTTGGTAGGCCAAATTTGAAAGTGATTGATAATAATGTCTTCGGTGATTGAAACAACGTCGACAAGTGTATAACAAAAGGCTAATGATAACTTATACTAGTTTATTAATAACATTTGGAAAGCATAGCTTAACTTTTTCCAATTAAGACGGTTTTTTAATTATTAGGATTATTTATTTTTGGTTATTTCAACTAAATGTATTTTATTTCATACATTTCTTAAGTTTTAAAGATGTTATATTTAAGTTTAATTCCTAACTACATTGCCTTTATTGTATCACTATTACAATGTCAATTGTTGATTATATTATTTCAGTTTTTCTTATTATTCTTTAATATTTTTTTCTGTAGAATAAGTGCTGTTTGCTTCTACGAATGAATACAAAGGATGTGCGTATATTATAGTTTGCCTTTTATTTATTTCCAATTAGGAAGAGTATGCTGGTCTTGATTCGTAGAAGTTTCACGTAGTAGTATTTTTGTCAGTTTCCTAAAATTACTTTTTCAACATTAACATTGTAAACAATTTGCATGTTTTCTTTAAAGATCTACCTTACCCTCAGTGCCTCAGTGGAAAGGATTTGTTTATATTAAGATCGGCGGCACCCACGGGCAAAAAATTTATTGCATGCCATCGAAAGATGACGCGTAGAATATTTCCAGATATCACAAAATCCGCCTCTTGCTAGTCAAGACTAGTGTCGCTGATAATACCCACATAGTTTTTACACCAAAAACGGTCAAACCATCACAACAACCGAATTAATTAATACAATCATCATTGTAAAACAAAATACTGAACATGTTTTGAGGAGTTTATTTTTTAAAATTGTCGTATAAACAAACAAACGAAAAAAAAACTCTTCGTTTAGACTTCAAATGTTATTTCTAGAGCCTACAATTTGCGACATTTTCCAGCAGACGGTCCAATTGCAGCAAACATGTAATGGTTGGAATGTTCCTGAAACTCCCTATCATCACACAAGTATTTCGCTGGATGCGATGACCGTTAGTCCCTTGGAATAAAAGGGACTGTTTCAATGACCTAAACAGTCAACGGCATATAATACACCATTTAAGATCGTAAATAAGGAACCGTTTTGTAAGTTTTGAACTAAACATAATCTTAAGTACGTATTGCACGCCTATGCTATTTGTACGAACTTATATCTTCTATTTATTACACATACGCTAAAGAATTGCAAGCGCTGTAGGCTGACATCACTGTGTGCACTTCCCGATACTGTGCGTTAGTTACGTACGTATTACGTACCAAAGACATTGTCACGGAGTATCATCACGGTATCGTGGCGACATCTTGTGACAACTGCGCGAAGCTTGTCGTTGACTTAAATTTATATTAGTTTAAATTGTAAAAGCGCGCTCCGATTGTCTCTTTGAACTTATGATTAAAAACGCGCGCGTAAAAACTACTCGCGCACTCTGATTGGCTCCTTCTGTTTGCGGGATTAGAATTATTTCTATTTCCAGAAGTTATTTCTCGTCGCAGAACTTCCAGAAATAGGATCTTCGTCAACGAAATTTGATTACATAAGGATCCGGGTAAATAAGTTGGTTTTAGTTCAAGATCAACTACGTTTGTGCAAAAGTCGAAGTGATTTGTAAATAGTTCAGTTAAACAATAAAGTTATTGAATTATTGTAAGAAGTATTGTGCTTATATTCGATTTAAGTGCTGAATTAATAAATCAAATTAACGTAATTAGACAGTAAGTGTTGTTTAAATTTTAACGAACCCAAGTCTATGTGCGAATGTTAAATTCGTGACAATATTTTGCTTCCTTTTTCCCAGACATACCGGAATTATGTATATAAAATGACTAATTACACATTTAAACCGCTCTCTGCGGGGGGTTATTGACCAAGAACTGGAATTAGGAAGTATATAATAATATGTTTGTTCATTTCAGATGCACATCCAACACAGAAATACATTTATGCGTTTCTTGTCCCTAAAAAACACACTCCTAAAAACACTATACAAATTTTAAGCTCATCTACAACTTTCGTATCCTATTATCAATGGGAACTATAAGTATGCTCTATAAAACGTCGCTCAGTACCATCGATATTACCGACATACCGAATAAATTTCAATAGCTGATTGCGGTAATATGACTGTATAAATGCGTTTACAGAAAGCTGTTCGTATATGGATTCAACCATCTATTATTCAAACCCGGTGGTCCAGACTTTTATAGTTAGTGTCCTAATTATCGTGATGAAAACGTATATTAAAATTATATTAACCAGTTGTTTAATTGAAGACTGGCACCATCAAAACTTGCTGGTCCATTTTTTGTTGTTGAATTTATTCCAATCTTCCAGTTGTTAATCCACTCGCTCCAATTTTTTTCCTTTTCGTTTACTTAACCAACAAGCTAAAGGTACATGTAGGGACCGCTCTAACGAGGTAATCCGAAGAGTATTTTATCTTCCATTATCTGAAATTATACGCGTAGAGAACGTTATCTAATCTGTCACATAAAACAAAATCGTGATAAATTACCTTTAAATTGAGTTAGGCACTGTGTGACCGGACAGGTCGATATGCGAGTTTTTTTTTAGTGGAATGTTAGCCCAGAGATTTTGTAACATTTAATTACTTAAGCATTCATGGAGACGGCTCGCTATATTCTCATTAGAGGCTAATATTGAAGTTATAATTATTTACCATTTGACACCTGACTTTTGAGTGTCATCATTAACGAGGAACTCGGTAAATATTTAGCTAATTTCGATTTCAATTAGAGAAATGACATCGTAAAGTAAACATTTGATTAACAGCAATCTTGTGAATATATACGAAACTTAGAAAGCCAGGAAGACTAGGAGCTATATCTAATAGGATACGAAAACAATCCATACGAAAGTTTTAATTTTCTTTCAGATTTTAATCGCTGGAGTAGATATATGATTTTTGATATAGAATATCTATATGAGTTTAGTATTATGTTAACGTATTTCCGTAAGGTGTCACTCTCTAACAAATAATTAAAGACATATTTTTATTTTTTGGTAACTTCAGAGGGACTTATCAAATGACACTTGCAAAAAAATTCTTATGAAGTACAAAGGAATAAATAATGTCTACCATAGATCTGGATCTGGATTCGATGGTGGGGAATGGGAAGCCACATCCACTTGGGCCACCCATATTGGCCGTATAAGTAAGGTATAAGGTATAAGTAAGTAAGTAAACAAGGCCCTACTAAAGGTATTTAGTAGGGCCCTGGGGCCTATTTACCTTACTTATACGGCTACACGCCCAGAAATAAGTACATACTGCGTCAGCGATGTTTGCATTCAGTCAATGCCTGTTTTGTGTATTCGCAAAACAATATTTTCTTAGAACTCTTGGACCAAGAAAGTGACGCAAGTTAACCAAGAATATTTCTTATTTTGTGCAAATATACAATTGATGAACCAATTTCCACACATCAGAAGTTCGTTAATTTTACTAACATTTTTCAATTCATTATACAATTCTGTCCTTTATTTTCTCTCGTATATCTGCTGAGGTGTTCCTATACGAACCAGATACGTGCTCTAGTGTGTGCATATGAGCCTCTAAAAGAGGTCTCCTGGCACTCCAATATAATTGCAAAGTCATGGACAGGACTTTATAATTATAGTTATCGGGAAGTGTTTTCATTGTACGCACTTCGTAGCTCTGACTAATAAATGAGTGGGTTCGCTCCCCCGTTGTTGTTATTTCTATCGTAAGATACGACATTAGATTGATTGAGAACGTCGATGCATGCAACAGATATACGATTACGTGACCGTTAAGGATGTTTTGAGTTTATTTTATAAACGAGGGTTACTTATTGATTACAAGCAAATAAATCTGAAAGGGAAATGGGATTTGCGATGACTGAATTGGTATAACCTAATTGATTCTGATTAGCACATCTATACATCAATGATATACATATAATGATGACCAGAAGAATGAACGACCAATAACCGTAAGTGAAGATATTGTGATGGCGTTTTGCTTTTGATGATTACAAATTTATATAGAGGGTGATACATTAGTGTCGTAAAGCTCGATATATCCGTTCTCATATAAGATATCAAAAAAAGTTATTTACGAAAATTGTAGATAGTCTTGAACTTAACATTCTCAAATTATTTTCATATACACAGGCTCTTTCATATCACCAGAGTGAACCAAACATACGTGTCCTTAAATGGGACAGCCTATATATTATTCCAGATTTAGATTGAGCTTATGCCTCACGCCACCAACATACAATTTCATTGCATTATATAGCGCGTTTCAGAAGTTATGGTCAATTCTATATGCAAATCACTGGGAGTTTGAGGTCTTGTATACCGCTACTGACTCTCTCTAAAATATTCCTTTTATAACCATAGATTTTTATATTAGCTCACTTTTATAGCAAAGTGACATTTTTTCAAAACTGTCAAAACTGAATACAGGGCGAGCCAAAACTGAAATATATTAATTTCTCTATTATTTTAAATGGATCACCTGTATTTTATATCATAAGAAGAAAGAATAGTTTAGTTACTTTCATTTTTATTAAGCACTCTCTTTGCTATAAAAAAGAACCAATATTTTAAAAAAAATTTCAGACTTTGTCATCTGGAGTATACAAGACCTCGAACTCACAATGATTTGCATATAAAATTGGCCATAACTTCTGAAACACGCTGTATAATGCAATGAAATTGTATATTGGGGGTGGAAATAAAATAAAATAAAAATCTTAAAAGACTGTCTACAACTGCGTCATCCTGTATATATATATATATATATATATATATGTATATAATTATCGTGGCATTATTATTATATATAAATATTACATATTTATATAAATGTGTTCATAGCTTTATTTAAACATTTCTCTCTGTTTAAAGTCGTTCTATGTCATAACATCATATGTCGCCAGAGCGGCAATAAAATTCGTAAGGTAAAGGACCGCTTTAACGGCACATAACACAAATACTCGCGCATATAAATAAATTTGGAAGGCAGTTAAGTTCCCTCGATGCTATTTTAAAGCCATTGTCGCGGCGGGAATATTTCCGTCCTCGCTTGGAACGCGGAGTGGGATTCGATTTTCTTATTGGGTGTCATCAATGAGTGGTGCAGTGTGGGGTGGTCCGGATAATCGACTCGTTTCTGTTTACTCAGATCAATTGTATAAATTGCATAACGGCGGAGTATTCCCAGTTGAAAATATATTGAAATTGCTAGTAATACTCTTATTTGAACATTTTTTTACTGCATTATAATATAACGCCTCGCCATCTTTAATGGTTTTATTGGTATATCTTTATGTAATAAGAGGAAATTTCCTTTCTTGGAATGAGAAAAAATCATGATCTTGCAATGCAACCTTTCAGAGGTATATGTATCGACAAAAGTATATGGTAAAATTACTACAGGTACAAGATTTGTAATATGAAGTGATTTGAGAACGATTCATAATGACTTACAAATGTAAACAGAAAATAAAAAGATGGAGCTTGTTTCTGCAAAACTGAAAAACAGTAAAAGACCAAGTAAAGTATAAATAAATTAACATGTTAAACATCAAAGATGCCCTTGCAGGCCCATGGTCCGATGTACGAATCGCCATAGCAAGGGAAAGCAATGATAGTGGCACAAGCATTAGAGACAAATTTTCGTTCCTGCCTACCAGGCGTCGTCAACGCCCTTCCGAATGCTAAACCCACTATCATCGCTGATGCGTCGCAGACTTTATTACAAATCGTTGCTAGAGCCAAGATCTGCGCTGTCATGCGATGTAGAGAAAAAATAGAATTTGAGAAAATGTATCATCCCCACGAACAGCTAAAACGCTTAGTATTTTGATCACATGCCATTGCTCCCTGACACCAATTTTTAATTGCTGAAGCGTTCTCGATGGCGCATTTAGGGCAGCATCACGTCTTCCGGAAACATTAAAAAATAAAAAATACCCTTACCACCTCGATGAGTGAAGATCTCCAGGATACGTATTTCGGCAACTAGGTTGCCATCCTCAGCAGAAACTACGAAGGAAGATAATGTTAGACGTCGCACTCTG
>JARFOC010000484.1:38102-61648 GCA_031763485.1 Osmoderma eremita
ACTTGTATTAAGTGATATCAATTTTTCGCATTTAAGGGTTGTATTTTTGGGTAGGTTTGACAAATACGGGTTTTTTTATGCATAATTTCAGATTCAGCATACCGAAAACTATAAACTTACTCAACTTTTAATATAAAATTTGTTAAAACTAAAGAGTAAACAATTTCGATCGCGTTTTGGAAGTCGGGTCTTGGAAGACAGTGACAAAAGTTTGGGAATAGTGAATACAATATAAACCGCAACAGGGCTAAACTAGTCATCTCCTGCAATAAGAATATGGACACCCTTATATGGGAGAGAGGATTCACCAACAACGAAGTGAGAATTTTAATCAAGGAGAGTACGAACGGCCAAAGTTAAAAAAACCAAAAAAAATGGTAAAAGGAATATAACCAGGCCCACTATACGATAATGAAACTATTATTAACATTCGACATATAAGAAGTAATGTTCTGGTGATAATTGTGTACGATTACCTAATGGTCAAAACTATTATCACCATTAAGTAATCGTAATCCAGAAGGGAAACAGTAGAAGAAATTTGAGCGGTTGAATTTTTGAATATATATCACATATTTTACATCACTATTTTTGTATGACTTTACATAACGTTTCAATTCAGCAATCTACAGAAGTTATTCAATATTCCATCGCCGTAGAACTTCTACACGATCGCAAGTTATACGACGAACGAAATGCCGTTTCAATTGTCAACCGACGAAGACCAACCAACGTACGCCCGCTTCATTCATAAACGGTCAATTTAAACCGTCAACGAGACTAAACACTGATTCACTGCGATCGTACAGCGAGGAATTATGACCGAACACACTATACTGCACATAAATATGCATGCATACATTGATTGAATGTGTATGAATCGTATGTGTGACCAGGTTTTTAAACCATAGTAATTGTGTATGTATGTACAACCACCGCATGTGTACCTCACCAAATTCTAGGCATTAACTCGCGTGTAGCGTTAACATCGTGGCGGTGGCAACAGTACGGTGTTAATTTCTCGGTATTTTATGATGAAGGTTGACGTGTTTATTCGGTAGGTTATCGAAGCCGTTGTGGTCAGTAAGTGAACGCTAGCGGCTCTGTTTAATTAATTATTATGAAACAACTTTGTCGTCAGGTGGCCGGTTAGTTTGGTATTTTGTCAAAACTGGCACAAACTAAAGAAAGCTATACATAGATGGGTGGAGTAGCTGAGTATACAATACCGTGAATAAGTACGAGGTAATGCACGTCAGAAAAAAAAACAAATTCAAAGGGGGAGAACTTGCTTATGTCTGATTTTTTCCCCTTTTAAGTGCTTGTATTATACAAGTACGCAAATCCTCTTTGACATAAGATTTAATGAAAAACAAAAATGTTGTAATGGTACTTGTCTTAAAAAAGAGGTGATTGAAGTTGTGTATTTATCTATTAGCTTCCTTACATTTAAAATTCGCCTTAGATTTTATAAGCAAGTAATTTTAATTCATTGCACGTCCAAATTTACACAAAAAAATATTGATTCTTCTGACTCTTTTGCCGATCGCTATTATCAATTTCTTTTCATTTAATTACTTCCGTTTCTTTATGTATATTTGAAGAATAAAAGTTAAAGAAAAAAGAAAACAAGAAAGAACAAAAGATAGCAAAGAACAGGGACAAGCATTTAAAATGTTACTACATGAAATTAAAGAAGCAATAACGGTAGGAAGAATAGAATTGGTAAATAGGCACCAAATCTATTCGTCTACCAACACGCCTTTCTTCCATATCTTTTATTTACTTTCCGCTTTATCCTCTACTTCTCCGGTGCTTCTATTTTGATGTAAATTTTGTAAAATTCATTTAACGTCGCCATTTTATCTTTCGGAGGTTCGTTTTTCATTTATTGCTTTGCAATTGACGCCCACAACGTGGGGCGAGCCTTTATTGAGCCAGCTCGCCCCACGTTGGGCGCCAATTATGGTGTACTCTTTATTCAAATCTCATCTCCCTTACAATTATAAGCTTCATATACTTATCACTGCGTATGTTAGCACCAATTACACTGGTTAACAAGATTTTTGTCCCAAGCACAAAAATGGCTGACCCCCATATACTACTCAATTATGTTTTCATAATTTCTCCATCACCCTCAAGTTTATGTTCCAGGATATTCGCTTATCTACCTAAAATATGGATGCATAGATATGTAGTATAACAGAACATGTCTTGACGTTATTTCAGTTGTCGGCTAGAGCTCGGTGAATGAACATATACGCTGACATTGTTAACGTTTTAAAGAGTGTTGAAGCTATTGTAGTCAAACCGCGAACATTTGATCACCTGTAAAAACGCCAAGGATATGTGTAAACCACCCGAACTCTTTGTGCTACATATGCGGCGAATTGGCATTTAAATATCAAAAACAATCTTTCACACCTCTCCTTCAAAGTGCTATGAGCAGTATTTCAAGTGTAAAGTAAGTGACGAAGACAAAAGCTGAGCTCCCCATAGTTGCTGTGTAACGTGTGTCAGACTTCTTACAGCGTGGGCAAAAGGTAAACGACATATGCCTTTTGCTATTCCTATGCTTTAAAGGGAACCATCAGATCATATTACCGATTGCTATTGGCAAACTATTGCTGGACGCTGAAGAGAGATATTTCTGATGCAAAGTACAGCCGAAAGTCATATATCAGCACATTTTCCAAGTAAATACATGACTTATACGTCATTTTTTCATGATATGATTTTTGATTTTGTCACTCTGCAACCCTGCCTAACAGAAGAAATCTGAAAACAGACATAAAGTAATGTGTAAAAAGTGCTACCAAGTTTACCCACTTTAGCTCGTGGGATAAAATAAATCTGAAATTTTGATGACCAGTGTTATTTGGCAAATTTTCACAATTCTTATCACTAGCAGTTACTGAGAATAATAAAATAGTCACTGTGAGTTTGGTTCAGTTTTTTTCATATTCGCATAAGAAATCAGGCAAGGTTTGTCGACGTAATAAAAGCTTACCCCTCCCCTGTTTTTGCGAACTAGTTGGAAATCGACAAAACTTTATAATCGAGCTGTCGCCCTGCAGAAAATGTTTCTTACGGTAGCAGGTGTAGTTGACCTTTATTGTCTCGCACCTGACTCTCGAAATGACTCATTACGGAAAAGGGGAGCGCTCCTTTTTAGCAGACGCGTTGGGCGGCCGGTGAAGTTAGGCACTGCAGTGAATTGTGCCGTGTCTGTCGTCTTGGTAACCGAAACGGCAGCGATACAAACTCGTAAGTGTGTATGTGAACACACGTTAAGTGCACACATACACGCACGGTATTGTGCTCGGTCTCCCCCACTGCAATTGCCGGAGCCGCAATTATAATCGGTAATCTCTCTAATACTGGGCGAATTAAATTAACTAAATATGTACGTTACATACAGATGTCCGTAGGTGAAACGTCAGATGGTCTATTTTCTTTTATATAAAGGTTTCTTCATCGTGTGTGCGAATAATGTGGGATCATATGTGTCTGGAAATTCTGTAGAAAGAGAATGGATTTTCTGGAAGTATGTATCAAAACAAAAAAAATTAAGAAAATGTGTGTTGTAACATTTCTCCATAATACGAAAACTACTCGATGTTTTGTTGTGACCCTCTGTTATGTTCAAGAAAGAAGAACACTAACACTACTATATTTAAAAATATATAACATATGACAAAGTTCGATTTCGCAACGAGAATAACGACCCTTCATGAGAATTCTTACTAACCAATATTTAAAAACGGCAATAATTTATATTACAATTTATCGAAATTTAGATACTACAAAGTTCCAAATGTGAACTGAATCTAACAAAGACAATACTTGATTTTCTAAGAAATGATAAAAGCGAAGGAAATGTTAGCAACAAACAAATTTCAGATCTAATCTTGAGATGAATCATAATATGAATGAGAAAAACATACAACCAAATCAAACATGAGAACAAAATTAAATGATTAAGAATTGAATAGAATAATATAAGTAAGATAATATAATTATATAAAATAAAGGATTTTGCATTTATAACACCACACACTCAGAAATCCGTGTAGCAAATAACCCATTTGAAGCAAACGTTCCCAAATGGGAACAAGGTTTTTTTTTTTCCTTCGTTTGCGGTTAAAAAAATTGCAGTTTCCTTCGTGTCATGCGCCGGTACCTCAAATGCTATATGCAGTCGGTTATTGACAGATTAAAACAATTACTTTATAATATGTTATTCCAGGTTGGAAGTAAGTAACTATCTTAATTTGTTTTTGAAGTTACTTGTTCATTTATATGTCCTTTTTATACAAAATTTACTACAAGCTTAAATTATAAGTTTGAAGGTTATATTTATTGCTTTTAAAATTATTCCCATTTGGGAAAGATGATCATTGCAATGTCCGTCCGTCCCTCACACAATGTTTTAGATAAAAAGGTTTACCTTCTACTGAAATAATAATTGTATTCTATGAAAGTTATTTAATTCGGACGAAAAATTAGGTATACATAATGAAAGGGCAAGGCATAGCTTTCGGTATCATAACAAATGCAAGAAAGAAAAAGGCATTAATTAAATGATATCAGGATCAAAACAATACACGTAATGAAAAGACACTGACCTTTCTCTATCCTGCAAACTAGATCAACTCCTTATCGCTCAGTACAAGTTTTCATATCAGACATTGGATGCATCACTATTTGGGGGCTTTTTTACAAAGTCAAACAAAAGTTCATTTTAGAAGCAGCTCGTAACCAAACAAAATAGCAAATTTAGAAAAATTGAGAGCACATTCATTTTAACGCGATCACTGTGAGCTTATACTACATACTGACATTATTATTGGGTGGCTGTATTTCCTACTCACACAACAACAACGCCGAACAATACCAGTAAAGAGATTTTGTATGTCTAACCGAAAACGTCCCAGCTAACAATTTAGGAGATTGGTATTGATATATCCGCCGTTAATGGAGGAGTCATTATTTCTGCAAGGCAGTGTAATGCGAAGTGTAGTACAAATATTTACAATTGCAGCAAAATTTACTAAATTTTTCTCTCAGTGCGGACAAGCCAAGCTTGTGTATTTGGTTACGTAAATTCTAGAGAATGCCGATGCGTCTATAGAAGAAATATATGTATGCACATGTATATGCGTCAGTACACATTACTCCAGAATACAATTCCACAAACGATCCGATAAAATTTACATGCCCAGGTTTCGGGGACGCATAAATATCGGGAAACAAGTCTTCCCATCGGGATGTTACCGTTTGCTCCACCAGTAAGTCATGTCTTTCCAGCGTCTTGTGTTGGTAGGAATCGCAGTTTGTAGTAGTGGTAAATAACCGCGAAGGTTCGCATAAATACATATACACATACAGCTTGGGAGACGTAACAACGTTCAGTAACAACCGCTATAAAATTCATGGTATAGGTGCTTATTCGTGTCTATTTATTGCCGGTGTATAATAAATTTGCCGATATTATTTCGTGAACTGTGCCGTACAAGCCCGTAGGGGGTATGCTGTACGGGTTTATGGACGTATTGTGATATACAATGCGGATACATGATAAAATTTACAAATAAAGCATACGAGGTGTGTGAATTAAGTAATGAGAATGACAGCGTACCGGTTGATATGGCAACACGGGAAGCACGGAACATGGGGGACGACAAGTGGAGATTGTAATACGCGTTCAGCGCAAGTTTGAACTCGATTCATTTGGTTATCCGTTGTCGTTTTTTTTCCGTGACCCCGGTTTTCGAAGTGCGTTCTACAAATGAATGACATTAATTTCAAGCAATGGTGTGCTAACAGGTTTTGCTTCAGACTTGGGCAAAGTGCAACAGAAACTTTTACAAAATTTCAGCAGGCCAACGGAGACAGTGTAATTATATTCAAATAAAGATATTTAAACATATTATTTAATTGACACACCACATATATATATTAGAACACGTTTAGTTCGTTAACATTTTAAATATTTATGTAAAATCTGCTTGAAAATTATGATAAAGGATCAGTTTATTACCAGAAAAATAAACTGAAAGAATGTATTTATTGCAAAGAGTTGACGTGTTAAAAATGTTCCACATTTTAAAAATGCAAACAAAGGAATCACATACAATTTTGACGCCAGCCTGTTTCTAAGTTACGCAATATACCTATTGCACGCTTTCAAGTATTCCTCTGAATAACATTAAGTTGCCCAAGTGAGCCGCTGGAGTGCCTCAGGGCAGTGCCCTTGGACCTGTACTCTACCTATTGTACACCAGCGAAATCCCACAGAGCGAAGGAGTTATCGCGGCAACTTCTGCGGATGATACTGCTCTTCTCGCCACTGGTAAAGACATCCGGTCAGCCGCAAACAAACGAAGCCAAGTATCTGAGCATGACTTTGGACGCCAAGCTACGATGGAGGACACATGTGAAGAAAAAGCGCGAACAGCTAGGACTCAAATTCAAGGAAATGCACTGGCTTCTTGGACCCCATTCTGAGTTGTCAATTCACAAAAAAAACTGCTTCTTTATAGGCAAATACTTAAGCCTTGGACTTACTGCATCCAACTTTGGGGTTCCATCAAGATATCGAACATAAAAGTCAGTTGGATATTCTAAAACAGGGTACTTCGTAGCATTGTCAATGCGCCGTGGTACATCCGCAACGCAGACATTCATGCCTATGGTTGAAGATGAGATAAAGCGGTTTGCAGGCAAACAAACACTACAAGAAACCCACGAAAATGTCGAAGTAATGTCGCTACTCGACAACAACGGATTTGTTCGGGGGCTAAGAAAACTAAACCCGGTCAATTAGTGACAATGAAAGTGCCTAAGGGTTAGGTACGTCACTGGACGTATATCTATCGAACATTAAGTTTAGATAATAGCGGAATATTGTTAGATAGATTTGGTCAAGTTACAATTTCCCCCGTCTTTACGGCGTTCTTAGAAGAAAAAAAAACCTTTTTTTTTGTTTTGGTGATTCTACCTTTTAATCTGGCATTTTTGGCGGTGTGCGTCCATCTAAAAGAACACACGTGTTTTTAAGTTTTAATTTAATTGTTTTTAAATCACATTTTGATTGATTTGCACATAATCAAGTAAGTTTATTATTTTGTATGAAACACCTATCTTACATCAAACATTTCATTCTGCAGCCCTCAGCAATATTACTATATTACCTTGTCTCTTTTCGATAGTTATTTTCTTTTAGATACTGGCTGACCTTTAATTTTGGATATCTTTTTTATAATAAAATACCTGGTGCCCAAAATTTTATATTTTATTCATTACTTTGATGTTTTACTTAAATTTAATAATTAATAAGACTAGACAAAATCTTTGCCACCTCCACTACTCTGAAACTTCACCCTGAATAGAGCTTACAGCAACTCAATTCAGTATTTTGTAGAAGATGTGATGGTGATGAAAATAAGCGGGGTTGGTAAGCTGCAATTGCACGATCTATACGTTAATTCCGAAGCAATTACCTTCATAAGTTATAATAACTAACCACCTATACTTTAAACGTGTATCCAGTTCCCAATATCTTGTTTTAGTTACCTGTTGCAGTATACTACTGCATTATTATTACTCCACCAACTGCACACAACCAGATTACGTATAACGCCATTATTTCCCCGCTCCACAGCACCGAACGTGATGAACCACCCCTAATCTGTCATAAAATTTCCCTGGATGTTGGTAGCTAACGTGCGCCGTAAAATTCACATTTAACCGTACAATATCCATAACGTTTTCATGTTAAAACGTTGAATAAACTATATGACTAACATACAGCCAGTGAATTATTTGCTTTTTAATGCGTGTATTCATTAGGGTTTTTATGTATAAAAGATAATTAAGAACAATTAGCCGTATGAAAAAATGCGAATATTTGTTTATTCCCTTTTATAGACACATTCGTAACATTTCGCTAGTGTAGTAGACGTCTAAAACCTCTAATGATATAGTAAGAAACTAAAAACAACGTTGTTGATTGTAATTTCTGAATAACACCTTCTATTAAATAGACTTTAATAGACCTCTATTTAACATTATAATCAATACTCGTATTTACTCCTTAGGGTGTTAAGATACTACTCGTGAGTTTTATAAATGATCAAGTTTTGTGATTGTTGCCCAAGCTTTCTTGTTCCTCGCCATTGTTAGCCCTCCATTCCATTTGAGACCTTCTTCCTTTAGACTGTCCGCTATCACGTCTATGTTTTTCATCGTCTTCCTTTTGGTCTTCCCTGTGTTGACTTCGCCTACCATGCATTTTTTGTCTGTCTCTCTTTCTCCATACGTACCACATCTCCAAATCATCTTAGTTCTTGCTTCTCAATAGCTTCCAGGATAGGTTCTACGTCCAGTTCTTCTGTTATTATTTCTTTTCTTATTTTATCTTTAGGACTAACTCCTCTCACAGTTCTCAGGTACTTCATTTCTATTGTTTGACTTCTGCTCGTAGCGCTGTTATTTAAAATCCAGCCTTCAAAACCATGTGTTAAGATTGGTTCAAATACTGACTTGTAATCTGATATTTTTGCTTTCCTGGATAGTTCCTTTTTCCTTATAAATATCCTGGTTAGTGCATAGTATAGTTTTGTTGTGTTTTCTATTTTATTGTTTATGTACATGTCTCACTTGAGTATTTTTCCCTCTTTGTGTATGTTTACACCTAAGTACCTGAACGCCTCTATTTGTTCTATCTGCCTACCCTCTATTACAATTTTTACTCTTGGATCGTTTTTACCTATAGCCATTACTTTGGTCTTGTCGATGCTTATATTCAGGTTTCTCTTTTTTAGTGCTGTATTCCAGATTTATTCGGAAGTTTTTTTTTCCCTCTTCGCATATATATATATATATATATATATATATTATCACGTCGTTTGCGATGGTACTTCCTGGTAATTCTACTATCTGCATATTTCTATATTCTGCCAGCAGTTTTTTAGTTAGTGCTTTGATTTCTTTTAGTACATCGTCGAGTATTATATTGAAAAGCACCCTCCCTGTCTCAATCCCTTCCTGGTTAAAAACTCTTCCGACTTCATATGTTTTCTCACATAATTTCTTGTATATGCCTTGAATGGCTGCTCCCAGTTTTTCACAAACTCCTCTGCTCTAAGGCTATCCCATATTTCTGTTTTTTTTTTGGAATGCTATCAAATGCTTTTCCTACATCTATAAAATATAAAAATATAAAATCTGCTATTCCCCTGCTTCCTCACAACGATACACCTCAAATTCTTAATCCATCATCAGATCATAATAAAGAATTGAATTAAAACGCAGAAGATAATTCAATCCAGCTATCTCTCTCACACGATTCTGATTTCTTTCCTACAAGTCTACAGGAGAACCACACAGAATAAGCCAAGGTAAACTAAATGGTTTCATAGGGAATTGAGGGCCTGCCAAAAGAAACATCAAAATTCTCAAAATCTCGGTCGCAAGAGTGAAGGGGAATAAGAACATTTTACTGTTTCAACTTATCGCAATCAGAAAACTTTTTAATGATCCAGTTTCCTACCATTTCGGATGGTGCCGAAAAATCTAATTTCTGTCTAAAGTCTAATTTCTTACCTGGATTACTCTCCCATAAACTATGATGCGAGGTAACTGACGAATATGGTGAGGGATCTCGCCAGAGGCTATTTTAAACAAGGAGGACTAAGGAAAATGGAATCGCAGATGTTGGTACACTACCGTTTGACTATTTTAAGAAATTCTTCTAAAACATTGTAAAAACAATACAGCGAAAACACAAAATTATCCAAAGTGTGTTATAAGTGCAAGACTCCAATCGAATACAAGAGAAAAGCTACTTTCATTAAAGAATTGAAATTTAAATTTGTTGGGCATTAATGAGGTAAAATAAAATGTCATTAATAACTGCTATGTTCTGTTAGCTTTATAGCCGAGTAGATAGTGAGAATGTCATGACACGTTTTAGTAGTGTAGAGCATCTGGGAAAAATAAATACAGTAGAGGATTTTGTTGCTTTAAAAATCGATAACAAATCATAACATGTACGCAGTTACAAGTATTTAGGTGCCACATCAATCGATTATACGATACACCGCACTCATTCGATTGAAGTTAATGGCCAACGAATTGCTTTGTAATAGCAATTCCTCGGGGGTACAAGGAAATTAATAGGGAATTACGTTCAGCTCAGCCCTCCGTGTGATATTCAAACTACGTTGTTCATTAATTGCCATTAGTTAAACAGAATAATAAACAGTTCACAATATTAACTGCGTTTTTTTATATACAGAACACGTGTGTTAAAAGGATTAACCATAACATCACTTTAAAATCACAGTAATTATTTAGCATACTCATCAAACTTCTAAATATGTATGCTTTGTGCAAGAAATTCTTAAAATAATACATTAAACTCTAAATTACATCTTTTTTCTGACAAGAATTATATTGTTATTATCTAACCATTATTCCCCAAAAAATGGAGTTAATTTTTTTATTGGTCCTAAATTTTGTATTGATCTAATAAATTGGTTCAGAGGAGGTAAGGCTAAGCTGCGATACAAGCGTACTAAAACTAAACTAAAATCATATTGGTCGTAGCCACATATTTTCAACCATAATTCATAATTAAAGACCGATGTCTTATATTAAATTCCAAATTAATCGATAAAGTGCCAGCACAGGCACATGGTTTATTGTTGGAATCATCAAGTGAACCAATAGGAAGGAATACAAGCATTCAAGACAGCGCCCTCCCGAATGCTAAACCCACTTTCATCACTGATGCCTCACAGATCTTATTGCGAACCTCCTTAATCTATGCTCAATTGCTATGTGTCAAGACATGCCCCGTCTGGGAGACACCAGTTGAGACTCAAACTAACGTAACGATGGATATTCATAAGTTACACATTTCCCAAAGCTCTACAGGCTATTGAGCCAATAGGAAATCTTACGTCTAAAATATACAAAGATCTGCACACTTATTTAATATATAGAAGAATGTGATATCTACTAGTTCGAAGAGGTAAGACGCATATAGGATTACAAGAAGTAAAATAAACATTCTTTCAAAGTAATTCAACATAGCAAAATCGTATAGATAAATATTGAAAATTTTGCAACTATTTTTGAGAAATAAAATTTAAAAGATTTTCGCGAAGAAAAGATCACTTATGACAATCATCAAAATTTTGCATTTCAAGCGAATTTATAAGGAATATAGGACAAACTATCCAAACCGATGTCCATCAACTTAGATCAATCACTCCACATAATATCCATCAAACCTTGACCTCAATTCTTGAATACGTATCTGCTCCTTATCATCTTGTAAAAGATGTAGGACATTAATACAGGCTCACTGCGAGACAGCCAAAACGCTTAGTTAATAAAACGATTAGTTAATAGTTAAATTCTTAATTAATTAGTTAATAGTTAAATTCTACAAAAAAGAAACGAGGTTTCTATATATGTTTATAAAAGAAAACTAAATCAAATGGAATACAGTACAGTTCCCTTGAAGATATTTTCTGACAAAATTATATAAAAATATGTTTAAATCAAACAAAATTGGCCCACTTGTGTAGCTCTAATCCATCTATTGTTGTCGGTATATTCTCAGTCCTCTATAGATAGCCAGAGCTAATTAGTCAAAATGCCAGGCGCCATGCAACAACCGTCAATACATAGCATTGTGCTTTCAACGTACGAGAACAACCACTGTTTCCATTGTGTGGTTCGGTTTTATGTAATCCAATTATAATTTGATCCGGTTTAAACAAGTGGATGCACTCGCAACTCCATCGCTATGACATTCCGCCACAACTCTGACAAAACTACTTACAAACATCTATGCAGATTTCTCGGAACTAAATCGAACTGGGTTTTTAATACAACTTGTATTACTAGGCTTTTCGGGTTTTATATAATTTAAACTCTTATCGGAAAACGTATTAAAACATTCATACCTAGAATTAGGTTGATTATTGTAGAATCGTATCAGGAATTGCGGCACACTTAACAAAACTTAAAATAGGTTAAGTATAAAGAATTGACTGAAGCTGCGGCAGGATAGATATCGATGCACGTGATTTATGACGTCACACTACCAACTGTAAATATATAGATTTTTCATTTTTTTAAATTCATGTCAATGGAGTTATGATCAATAGTTTAACATATAAATAGTTAGAGATTACTCCACTTTAGCACAAATTAAATAATTATTTTAAGCACCTATTATCAATTAACGCAATTCGACTTTCTTCTCAACTATTGGTATTCGTGTATCCCGTTGTCGATACCTAGTTGTTTGTTGTTTTTTTTGTGCCGTTAGTTTAGGTTATTGCTTATTTAACGGTTTTTCTCTTTGCTATATTACTTATTAAAAAAAAGAAGATTTCTGCCAATAGGCTGCACGTACGTTCAAAAGATGAAGTATATAAAAAATATATTTAAAAAAATATATAAATATACCTCTGAGATCACACAACACGTCTGATTGTATAGTTTCAAGGCATTCCTCACGTACAGACAGCTGTTTCGGACTCACTTAGTCCTCATCAGTGCACGTCGGAGGAATGCCTTTCGCTCGTTCAATACTCCGTGTCGTTAACCAAACGTTAGCACATGTCTTTAAGGAAAATCCCAGAGATATCTAACGTGTGATCTCAGAGGTATATTTATATATTTTTTTAAATATATTTTTTATATACTTCATCTTTTGTATATTACTTATTGTTTGAAGATTATTTCTTCTCTCAAGTAATCACGTTTTTCGGTGACTGTATTACAAGGGTATTACGCTACAATATTTACGTAAACAAGCAAAAGAAATGATTGCAGCGTTAATAACGTTCGCATTCATGGGCAATCTTTGACACCTCTTACGGCAGTAAGGGGTAAGTAGTGTATTTGCACAAATATAGTGTTTAAAGAATTGTAAGCTATGTGCAAATCGACACAAGCCTATACTTGTGTTAGGTATCTATGATGCTACCAATTCATCGAATGTTGTACATGAAATGCATCAGAATAATAGATATAGGTAAGTAAGTATGAATTTTAATTTATTTTTAAGTATCTCGATATTTTAGAACACCTCATTGCACGGAATAGTCTGTTGCAAATTTTGAAGGATAAAGATATATTTCATTGATGCCTTTCGTCCTCAGGGATTATGTTAAAAAGAAATAGGTTTCCGTTGGAGAAAATATGATCCTCGACAAGAATTGAACAGTAGTGATTGTGATAACATAACATAGCATAACATAATTAATGCTTCCACACTTTTCATTATACACATTCATTATCAGATGTTCCCCAATGTTATGGTTAATAGTCAAAAATTTTGATATTTTTTTCAAAACACTAACAATTAGTTTTCTTGATGTAACTCGCAAAACTAAATAAATTTTACTTGATACTATATTCAATATACCTCATTTCTTTCATATCCTCTAAGAAGTACCATTATTTTAATAAATACAATAGAAAACATCCACGATAAATAACATAACCTAATATCTATTTATTCAATGAAAAGTCATTCGAAACGTGTTTTGGCAGCCATATAAGCCATATAAGACGTCATTCACAATCAAAAAATGGATCAAATTAACAAAAAAATTCCATGATGACATAATGGCCCAATTCTAGGAAAGAAAAAAGTATTTCAAGTTCCAACGATAATAAAAGTATAATTTAAATAACTTGTTTTGCCTGTAATTGCTAGTTACACTCATGACAAAACACAGATGGTTGCAATATACTTACGTACGATGCATGTGTGTTACTCGAAAGAAGGTTGGATATCCCAATTAGTGATTTTGTTATAGCACACCTTGACGTTCTACTGTAACCACTGTATTATTCTGAAGGTAGGTGGGGATGTTCCAATATTTCATCGACTATATAAAGACGGCCACCCGTCACCTTGTCATCAGTGCTCTCGATATAGATTGAACAAAATCAACGAAAATGAAAGTGGTTAGTGGAACAATATATATCTATTAGCATATAATATTGTGTACATATGTAGTGCGAAAGTGTTTGCAATAAGTGTGAAGCTAAAATTACTATGTAACATTAGGGAATGCCGCTCCTATTAATATATAGCGTTTGCAGATATTCGCATTTGCCGCTATCCTAGCAGTAGCACTAGCAGCTCCTCAAGGTGCTGACAAAGATGGCGTAGTTGTCAAGAGTGGCTTGGATAACATTGGCACGGATGGATTCAACTACGGGTCAGTATTAAACGGTATCACTGTTAACAGCAGCTTAAGTTGCGTTTTTCTGTTGCAGATACGAGGCTAGCAACGGAAAGGCCGCTCAGGAACAAGGTGAGGGACAGTTCAAATATGTAGGACCTGATGGAGTTAAATACAGGGTGAGCTACGACGCTAATGAGAATGGTTTCGCATCATAGGGTGCCCATATTCCATCCAAATAAATGGAAACATTTATGCACATGATGCAGTTTTTTTTTGTTTTTTTACTCGTCAATAAAGTTTAGGTAATTTCGTTAAATTCTGGTGTATTTCTTACTTTTCACCTTATTACGCCTTTAATGGGTATTTTATGTCATTCTAACCTCTTCCAATAGATTCTCAAATAGAGAATGTATTATTGATAATCTGATTTGATGCAGCATAAATGTCGATTATCAACATTAATTTTGACCCACTCTTTGTTGAAGAACTTCACAATCCGAAGTGTAACAATTAATTTTAAAGCGATTTTATTATTAACTCAATGCATTAAATAAGGTAACCCATCTACTTAATTAACTTAATAACATTAGATACAGACAAAATCAGGAATGCTTGTAGTTACGTCAGATTTGTTTATGACGTATGCATGTCTATAACAAATTCATTTTGATTCAGTTACACCAACCGTCATTGCAGCGAATTGTACGAAATGAAATTTTTTGAGGTTATTAAATCCCTAGGATGCACGCCTAAAAATTTTTACACTTTCGCACAGCACGGGACTGTGAGGCCAGAGGGATGTAATGACAAAAAAGAAATGTTTAATGTCATTTTATTGTTACTTAATTTATTACCTGACCAAATATACAGTTTTTATTGACAAACCACCTAAAATAATATTTGTAAACAATTACTTATATTGTTTAAAAGTATTTTCTAATTGTTACATGCAGTACAAACTCTAACAGAATGTTCATTACAAATATTATTTTTGCATTTTACACACATTAACATACTTTTGCGACTAATATTTGAAGGACACATAAAGCACCTTCTACACTGTGGAATATCGTCTTGATTTTGATTACTTTGTGAGATTGTAATAAAGTTTTTCATGCGCTCTTTCACACTTCGTTGTAATTTTGGATTTTGTGATCGCCTTATCATATTCGGAATCACTACTTCTTTTGCCAACTCTTTGAGAAAAATTAGTCTGGTAGTTTGGGTGTTCCTTGGTAAATCCTATGAGGGCATTCAAAGCTGCGATGTCTATCATATTATAAAAAATCACCAACAGCCAACGCCTTGTTTGACGCTTGCAACTATAAGTTGTCGCGGAATAAATGGGATTTGAGCATTGGTCAGTAAACAGTTCCCGTATTGAAACGTCCCAACCTTTTCCAACCCCTGCTTGCATTACCAATGCCAAAAATGCAAGATTTTCACATTTATCGATGTCTTGCCACTGTCTGTTTTTCGAACTTTCAACGCGCTTACTTCCAAATTTGTGCATATAATAATTTCTTCCAAAATAGTGTCAGTAACAAAATAAGTAAAAGCATCTAATGGTATAGCACATAAATTCTTTTTTATTAGACCAGGTGCTGAGCGGATAATGTTGCAACGTAGAATTTTTCCCGGAGGTGGTTCACTTTTTTGCCAAACAACACCACTCCGAGCAACAAAACAGTCATTTTGTACTTGTCCACAAATTTATTCACTAGATTCATTTTCTTCTCTATCTGAGTCACTACGATTTGATTCTAGTTCGAAATCTGAATCTTGATCTGAAGTATTTATTATACCTGTTTCTTCATTATCAGAAATTTCACTTTCTCCAGACAACTCAGCATCACATTCGTCTGCCCAACGTAAAAGAGGTTCTTCGAAATCTTTATCACCGTAACGCATTCGTTTTGAACTGGAAGCCATTTCAACAGTTAACGTTCACTTTACACCAAACAATATTAGAATGAATCGATTTGGGCTTAGCGTGCTTTTATACGAGTTCATATTATGTAAGTTACAACTTGCATTCACTTAGTATCTACGAACCCAGACACGCTTGCGAGTACAAACCTGATTATGCTTACACAATATATAACCATTTTTGTGTTCTGCTTTATGTTATATTATAAATAGTATTAAAAATAACCTCAAAATATAATACAAATAAACATAAATTCTATTACAACAAATATAAGTATTTTAGTCAAATCTGTGTTATTGTTTGAGCTGTAATTTACATATGGGCCTATCAAGCCCATGACGTGTAAATACAGGGTATTAGTAAATAAAAATTGTTTACATAATTTAGAATCATTATCAGGCAATATTATTTAGCAAATATGTTGTAATAATCATATAGTGTGGCATGTCTAAGAGGCAATTAAAGAAAAAAGTTGTAAATCGAAAATTACAGAGAATGCAATAGGTCGCTGGGCCTCCTAGGGTCAACACAGCTTTCATAAATGTATTACTTCATTTATAAATACTTACAGAATGGAAGTGAATAGGCTGAGCTTATTATGAAATATGTTTCTTTTTTATTAAAAAGATGTTAGTATTGAAAGAAAAAAGCACTTAGTACAATTAAAGAATATTTAATCTGTGTCTTCTTTCTCGTCTTCTGGGCCACAATTGACCGTTAGGACAAATTCATCAACATTTGCTTCACGTTCGTACCAACCTTTAATTATTCTTTCTGTATGGTTTATACAATTTTTCTGTCTGATGTACAGCCGTCCAAATTTTCTTGCCACATTGCTAAAACTTGTCTATCGCCATATCCATCTGAACCAATATGCTTATTATGCATCGATCTTTATCCTGCTTGACAACTATACAATCTCAGGAACCCCTTAGGAATTTGTCAAAATTCCGTACCACTACGCGAAAGAATTTTTAAAAACTCAGGATTATAACGTTCGTTATAGATATATTGGAAGAGGTCTTGCAATGACATCATCCAAGAAGGCAGGATAAGATTAGAACCATTAATAGTTTTAGTTTAATCTTATTTTCCCGTTATTGCTGAGGATGGCAACTTCTTTTCCGAAAAATATATTCAGTTTTATATATATTTATGCAATGTGGAGTGTTTTCAAAATTTATTAAGCGTGAGGTTGATTATTCAAAATTTAATGAAGACCGTTATTGAAATTATTATTAAAATATTTGTTCACTAATTGAATTACTTCAGCTTTTACTTAGTGAATACACAGTAAAAATGATAAAAAGATCTCCTACAAAGTTTGTTACAACAGTGATAAACAGGATTATTCTCATTTATCTATTACCAAGAAGTTCGTAGCTCGTGATTTTTGATTAGTATTAGTCTTGTTTGACGAAGCCACTGTTTTGGCAAAGCAATTGTAACACTTGCTGTAATAAATGACACAATTTTGAAGTTTTTTACTAATAAATGTTCTAATATGTACAAAGGATTTTACGAAGAAAAGAAAAGTTGAAGAACATTTTTGCTTTAAATTTGTCTTGGATCCCAAATCCTAAAGCATTAATACGAACACAATATTAAAAAAGCGGATTCGCAGATCTACTTTTGAGATAAGTGGAACGCGCTGATAAAGTCCCCCGACAGGAAATTGAATGAGAAAAATTGACAACGACGACGAACACAGATGAATTTCCTCTACGTAACCGGAGGAGGGGAGAGAATTAACGACGATGTGAAAAAGAGAAAAATCAATTTATAAAGAAGACTTACACGGCCCAATGGGCTATCAGAAGAAAATTTTATGATGCGGGGGAGTTGTCGTGGCCGACTGGATTTGAGTAATCCATATCCGAGAAGGTCATAAAAGGAAATTAGGTTGCCATACTAAATATAAATTTTGAACGGATGCCAATAGTCCGACGCCGAACGCACCACCTAAACCTAAAGAGATCGATTGATAAAAACGTACGTAACATCGAAAACACGGATCGATAAGACTAGGAAACGGATGGAGAGGAGGAAGGGGCAATGGAGAAGAATAAGGACAACTAGGCCATTATTTTTTCGACAACTCACTCAATGGGGCTCTTTGGATGGATGTTACATAATTCTTTCCGTTAAGTTGATAGGCAATTTTCCTCGTCCAAGTTTTCCAAAAATGTTCAAACCAAAAATTGTATTAATTCCTATTTGATCATCTAATTCAGAAAGTTTCTAGGGGAAAAACTTTTGATATCGGATAAATTGAATATTGTTCAAAAATGTTGGGAAGTCAATTATCCTAAAGGCTGTAGGTAGGTAGCAATTGTTTTGTCGAAATTTCAAATTGACTGAAAACTTTATGTAAAGTATGTGTACAGATACAAAAGCAGAGAATGAGGAGGCGCATAAATACGAACTTTCTTAAAAGGGAAGCTTTTCCGAATAATATTGCTTCCCAAAGTTTTCTGGGGACGGTAATCAAAATTTTCCTATTTCAAGGCTTATCTTCTAAGGTTGGGGAATTTAAAACAAAAACATTTCGACTGTCTTTGTCGTTAAGTTACTGGACCGGCGTGTCGAATAACGAACGGCGATTTGGAGAATTTCAAGGTCAATTACAGAAGCTCGGAACACAAATGGACTTCAAACGAATTTTCAAGGGGTGATACAAAAATTTCTGTGGATTATCTTTAATCAGTTTGGGAAGAAAAAATTTTTTTTTATAAAGTTTATATTTTACCTCTGACAAATCGGTGTCTTCCCTCAACTTCTCCTCGACGGTTTTGCACCAGACGACCAGGACAGTCATGTACGAACACACCAACAGTCTCAAACAGGTGATCCGGTTAAATCCCATCGTAAATCACAGTAGCCGGAACAACGCACAATCGCTCGGGAAAACTGTTTTAATTTTTTATATGCCTTTTGAACTACTACACCGCAGCGTAAAATTCGAATCGGTTGAACCGTGCGCCAAGCGTGGATTTCGGCCGACTGCTGTCAGTGAAGCTTCCACATCCCCACTACGCTAGCGCGATACCGTCAGCGCGCATTCGTTTTTCGACCCTCTATTAACGTTGTAATGTACACGGCGCATTTGTCATAGTAATAATAAGAGCATAACATTGCATACACACCTATTCACCTCATTATATGTAATGTATACCCACATAGTTAAACCAGAACGGTATATAGGTTTGGAAAAATCTATTCATTCGATAAATATCCGTTCCATCCAACTCTTCTGCCGCTGATGATGACGCGACTAAGTTCAAACGCATGTACTATTATGCCTATTGTCGTTGTTGTACGAGATATTATCTTATTGACGCGTCTGTTGTTCTTGGTAACGCGGCAAGTAATTGTAATTAATAACCGAGGCGGTAATTGTGACTGAGCGCCCTCTTTTTAATGACAAAAGGAAGTCGTTGACACTTTACTTGTGTTTGTGTCAGTATAGGTGTAGACTGCGCGGCGAATAGTGCCAGTGAATTTAATGCAATACCAGCCAATGAATTAAACAATGATTCATTTAGTGAGAGATAATAAAATTGGAAGCATCTACGAATGAAAACGTATTAGTGATTTAAACAAATTTAGTTGTAACGACCTGGTTAAATGTATGTACAGGAAAAATCACGAATGCTTGTTGTTACGTCATTTATCGATCGGTATAGTGAAGACAAGCGTAATATCTAGAAACCAGAAGCAAACGTATACGCAAGCGAAATAAAAGTAATAATAAAAATAATATATGTCTTAGCTAGTTAAGAAATACGCCCATATATTATTACTGAACTAGTTCAAGTGAGATAGAATATGATTGAGTACGCGTTGATAAGAGCTTTCATAATGTTTACTACAGTGTACGCAATCTAATACATGTTAGACAGAGAATATTGGTCGCTTGACATTTACCATATTTTTTCTACTCCGTGTTTGGACTTTCTTTAGTTTTCAACGCTTATTTTTATTGCATTCTGGTTTTTCTTGTGCTAAATCAGTTATTTTCATAACTAGAGTGAAGTAATTTGTTTAGACTGTGGTAAGTTTACAAACGTAAAAGAAGTACCATACAAATTCTTAAAATATTTTTTGTAGGATACAATTCAAGATGCCCTGGTAAACGAAGTGTAGCTACATCAACGCCATTTTACGCTTGAAATATAGTATCCATTTATCGGAATGACTGCCTTCCTCGCAGCACGAAAGAAGATTTTGATATGCTCCTTCTAACACCTCCCTGTCGATTTGAGCCGTTTACTTCCGCATAACAATTGATCTGTTGTCTCGTCATGGCATGTGTTCCTTGGGTGCGAGGCGGGATTGGATCTGTCTCAAGTTTTTGGAAGGTATTTTGAACAATACCATAGACTGTCCTTTCCTTCTTGAACACATACCCTTCCATGTTCCGCGACTTCCGTCCAGAATGCAATGCGCATATCGGCTGCCGGTGTCAAGGACTAACTATCTAAGAAGGACACCTACATATATTTTGTGTGGCATTGCGAATAGAATATGATACAGGACAGTTTGATATTTAATTAGCTTATACATTTGTTTAAGTATGTTGTCTTGCTTTACATTTTTTTTATGTATTGTGTATTTCACGTATAAATTTTCCATTGTATTTTTTTGTCCTGTTATTTGGATTGTATCCTCTTGGACAATAAAGTTTATTATTATTATTATTATTATAACGTTGTTTAGTTGATCTAAGATCGGAGGGAGGACCATAATGCATCAGAACGGCGCACCAGTTACAATTACTTCGGTCCGTTATATCTAAACTAAATAATGGAAACTTTCTCACTTAAGAAAAACGCAGAAGTATAAATATACAAAATCTGTGGTTTTGTACTAGCGGGGGTCATCTTAAACAAAAAGATTAACGTGTTTCTTCGGCACAACCTGTATAATAGATAGTTGATTCTTCTTGTGAGATAATATCTCTATCATTTGCTGGCTTTTTGGATTACTTCACTTACCCTTTATGCATTTCTTACGTTACTCTAAATCTTCAATGAATAATGACGCGCGGTAACAGACCAAACGGCGTCCAATGATTAGGAAGTAGAGCTCATTTCAATAGAGAATGGTACATGACGTTGCATGCGCAATGTACGAAAATTGATAGCGGGTGCATCGTTGCTAAGTAACGAACAGGGGCCGGCGTGATTCACGTCATACTTCGCGCAGGTTTTGATGACGTGATGTACCCGTCTCTATTGGAACGTACTCTAAGTAGTATACCTATAGTTAATTTCATGGAAAATATCTAACTTTAAACAATTTTCAACATTCCACATTCAGTACGGAAGCCGATTTCACATTTAACCATCCATACGATTGGTATTTGAATTTAATATTAGAGAAGCTCAATCGGTAAAGACGGTCTCTGTTTTGTAGGGAGGGGTAACACAAGTCCAGCCAGCGACAATTAATGGGTATAAAAATTTTTACTAAATCGAAGAATGCTTTATTGTTTTTACATTTTTCAAATTAACATTAAACCATAACATATCACACCATACCACGCAACAACAGAGTTTGGAGGAATTTCGTACTACATCGCCAGTCTACCAGACGAAGTACAGAGGTCGGCGAAGAAGGCCGTATGCTGTTAGTATACTTTGGAAACCGACGACATAGCCAATAGGTCGCCGTACAGTACATAATAATGGATTGCCGTGGTAATGATGACAAGTGTATTTGAGATAGCAACAGGAACAACGAATTAAATAAAAAATAAACAATTTGCAAAATCAGAAAAGTGTGAGTGAAATTAGGAAAAAGTCTACATTTCGTTTGAACAGTCAAAGCTGCTGGAAGCCCAGCATAGATTAAATGAGGATCTCGAACGGATATCGGAATTTGCGAATAGCAACCAGTTGGAATTTAACCCTTCCAAGTTGCGGCTCATAATATTTGGACCTAGAAAGGCTAGGGTCTTTGCCGAGCTTAATCTTCAGATCACAGGGCAACAAGTTGTACCACAAAAATTAGTTAGAAACTTGGGGATGTGGATGGACAACCGCTTGCGCTTTGATTGTGATACTTCGCGCCTCATCATGAAGGCAATTTCATCTTTAAAGGCGGTTTATATTAACCGGAATTGCTTTGACACCGCCACCAGACAGCTTCTTTGTGAATCCCTGGTACTTTCGCATTTTAATTATGGGGATGTGTTGTATGGCAGTTGCATCACCAAAGAAGATTCGAGAAGAGTACAAATGGTCCAACACTCATGTGTGCGCTTGATACACGGTATGCGGCGTAGGAGGGGTGTTAGCCGAGCTATGTTGGAGACGGGCACCTTGAATATGTGGGGCCGTCGAATGATGCACAGTGTGTTGTTTTTCTGCAGGATTGTGAGTAGGAGGGAGCCTCCATATCTGCATGGCAAATCTTTAATCTTTAATCTTTTTGGCAATTATTTTGTATGTTTCGAGGATATCATACATGTTGATATGTACTTCGAATCAATTTATTGCCAATAAATACGTATTATTATTATTATTATCATTATTATTATATAATAACGTTGTTCTATAAAGAAATGGTCGGTCCGGATGCAGACCTTCGACTAAGGTGGCTTTATCATGTTTGAATTTATTTTCGATATCTCTTCTTTGGATACTAAATATACAGTCCGCGCAAAAACATCCTGAATGTTTTCAAGTTAACACTTTTTCATAAAATCACGAAGCAGTTTTGGCCGAAGGAAGACAACTTCTGGAGAACAAAATATCTTCATATCTACAACTTTCTCAGTAGCAGGGATGTAAACCTTATTCATACATATTCAGGTGTGGCTCATTTTTCTCTGCATGCTTGGTCTGACCGAACAATGACACTTTCACTAATATAATTGTAAAACGCGTTTATGACTGGACCACATATTTTTAAACGATCAGAACACCGCATTTATATTCTAAACCGAAAATTCATTTTACACTTAGGAATATACATCCAAATTTTACATCTATAACCATATAGTACATTGTAAGAATGGTCTCACGGACCAGTAAAATTTTCTCACGGACCATCAACAGTTCGTGAAACCACCAGTGGTTTAAGATTCCTTAAAAACGGCCAAAATTGAAAAAAAAGCAATTATTTATTTTCTATTTGCAGAGGTTTGAAATCGATAGAAATATAATCGGGGTGTAGAGATATTTAAATACTAGCACATAATAACATTTTGTCATTGAGTTATTAGCGCTCGAAGTAGGCACATCAAGCCTCAGTTTCGCAGTAATTATTGTGTATACGCAAAAGTTCCATGCTAATCCCCTAATTTAATAATAATTTTTTTTTGAGGTGAAATGCAGTTACGCACGATGTGCTGGACTCCCTCAATAGAGGCCTACCAGCTA
>JARFOC010000484.1:66896-78547 GCA_031763485.1 Osmoderma eremita
TAACCCTTGCTGAATCCTTGAAACATAGTGGAGTTATTAGCGTTACAAGACTAGTTTCTAAATTACAAGTACTCCGTCACTTCTTTTTCCAATTTAAATAAACCATATTGATGATACGAATTTGATATTGGGCGTCTATTTCTTCGGCAAAACGTAGAGAGGCCATAAATTTGAAATTCTACTATTAAAGTACTATCCTCGCATAGTCACAAAAATTTTACTTTGGGTGACACATCTTGGTCTTTAACGATTCCGTAATCAGCAGAAAATAGTCTTAATATCCAAAAGTTGGACTGACGAGTATCCATGTCCAGAAAATACTGTTTCAATGAGTCTATTACTGCAGTTACATACATGACTCAGTCACTCCGTCATGGAATTGGTAAATGTAAATGTGTCTAAATTACCCTTGTCTGAAACTACCTTTAAGTTATACTTTGGTAAGCTATAGCATTGAGTACTTGAGAGTTACAAGTAATTTTAGGTTATGCTTAATACAGTAGTCTTGTGTAGCACTTCATAATTTATTTATTACAATTCTGCTATCTTACTATGCTACCGATTTCGGTAATAAAGTAAAATACAATAGTCGTTGTGGCATCGTAGAGGAAACGTCCGCGATAATATAAAGAATTAATGATGAAATTGTTAGAAGGGCATACGACTGAAACATTTTAAAACATGAATGTTGACATTTTACATACAACCTTAGATAAATTTCACAATAAGGATTAGTACAAATTATTGCAAATATATGGTAATTTGTACAAATATATACTACAAATATGAATATACTAGTTAAAACTTATCCATTGTTAATTATAATGATGAGGAGTTGATGCGGCGTTATGTTCGTCATACTACAATGAGACCACTCAGTATATTATCTTCTATTTAATACACATTAAGCAAAACATATATCGATTGGAACCCAAATTCAACCTGCATATTATTAAAAAAACAATGAATCATATACAGAATTGGTTAACTGTAAGGAATATAGCTAAATATAGAATTTAGCCGAGAACGAACGTGTTTGATTTTACTTTTGATTTTACACCATACAACAATGTAGTATTAAGTCATATATTGTTTTGTAGATGTTACAATATAGGTAAGTATTACAAAATTATAATAGTTTCAAGCAATAAGTAGAATAAATATTACAACAGGGTGCGGCAAAACCGACTAAGCAGTTTCAAGGGATTCCTCCTCGGGCTATGGTGGGGGGAGGTAGTCGCACGTAGCGCCTCCTAGTTCCGTTGGTGAAACCATTTCAGTAGCCAACATGATTTGGACCGGAGTACCTCGGGGCTTTGCCGTGCGCACGTATTTTGAAAACAACCAATCTGTTATCTCAACTCAAAGAGCTTTTCGGAGACGGTTCAACATTCCGCGAAACAATGCCGTTCCTAATGCGAGCACAATTCGCTCCGAAATTGTTCATGAGATCTCTTTACATTCCCCTAAGGTTACAGTATGGTGTGCCGTATCACAATTTGGAGTGATAGGCCCGTATTTCTTTGAGAAGGAAGGCTTGACTGTGACCGTGAATTCCGCACGTTATGTATTTATGTTGCAAAATTTTCTGCAGCCTAGAATGGAAGAAATTGTTGAACAAGAGGAATTGTGGGACTTGTGGTTCCAACAGGATGGGGCTACAGCTCACACAGCCAGAAATTCGCTTAATGTTTTGAGAGAAATGTTTCCAGGACGTCTAGTCTCTTTGAGAGGTGACGTGGAGTGGCCTGCGCGGTCACCCGATCTGAGTATTCGTGACTTCTTTCTTTGGGGATATTTGAAGGAAAAGGTGTTTAAACATCGCCCTCGTCCTCTAGCAGAGCGAAGGGAGCGGATTATGGCGGCTGTGAACGCTATACCCCGTGATATGTGTGAAAGAGCTTTTCAAAACTTCACAGATCGTCTACAACAGTGCATTGCTGCTAACGGGCGCCATCTTAAGTACATTATTTTCAAAACCAAGTAAAAATAAAATGGTATGTAACACTAACTTCGAAAATAAAGTCCTTTTTTCTCTATCAACCCTGATTTCTGTTTTATAACTCCTCAAAACTGCTTAATTGGTTCTGCCGCACCCTATATAACAGGTGTTTATTTCTGCTCACCAAGATATAGAAAAATCACACAAAATTGTGTAAAATTTTACTACAGTAAATACTAGTTTTTCTCACAACGTTTTACAAAAAAAGTTAACTGTCCATTCATTTGTTTCATACAGATTGTAAGAATTATTACTACAAACTTAGTACTACAATTTGTAAATATTGCTACAAATTTCACTTGTCCCTATATGTACTACAATGTGTAGTACAAATACTGACAATTGTAGTAAAATTTCCTACATGTTTCTCTCAGTGTAGTCCTTAGAGCCTTCTTTTTCAAGATAGCATGAGTTTTATTCTAATAGGTGTTTCCAAAGTTAACTATTTGTTATCTACCAACCAAATATGGCCTCACTTACTGACCATTCGGATTACGACAAGTAAGATAATTGTGCATTGAGATTCAATAATTTTCGTCTATATGTTATACTAGACAGAATCTTCAAAACTGCCTTCTTGAATTAAGGTGTAGCACGTCCATCAAAGTTTGAAACACGTGAAATATCTAACATTGTAGTGTTTCATCATTAAGAAACGATTTCTTTTTGATAGAAATATTAAGTAGGTACATATAGATAAAAATATACATCGCAGCAAATACCTACATATGTTTTCATATATTTGCACAAATCATGCCCCTTTTTATGTATATAAAGCCCCATTCTTCAACAATACAAACACTGAATACCAAACATGCCCTCCACCCCTTCTAATATGTCAAGGGTGAAAAAACCAATTTCGCTGAATAAACACAATATTTTTCCGGTTAAAAGTGGAAAATAAATCAGTTGAACTGTGCCTATACGTGATTCATTCAATAACACCTCGAAAATAGTGAAGTTTTTACTGTTTTCTATGCGGACACATCGATACGAATCGGCGCCTTCGGGACACGCGCATTCCCTCGCATCCTCTCTGCCTTTGTGCCGGCGTTCGAATTTTAGCCGCTCGCGAGATGAACGAAATATCGCGACGCGAATATTAAATCATCTCCGCGAAGGGCGGGGAAAGCGATCGGCGACGTAAGCGACGGGGATTTCGCGCCTTCGCGACATGAATAATGGCTGGGCGCGTAAGCGCGTGCGAACCAAATCCGCGCCAATATCGCACCCGGTAGGTATTCCGAGAAGCGTTTAATATTCCAATCATACGCGTCGATAGGGTGCCTGAGGCTGACTTTGCGGTTTTACTTGGTGTAAGTACGTAAAATTCGTCGTCTTTGTACGTTTAAATAGACAGTAGTATTAAGTCGGAAGGGCAGCCACCACCACTGCGTCGAGAGATCATTCAAAAGGAGGACAAAGAGTTGAATCGTTCTAAGTTTCGTGGATATAAGTAAATGTATTTTGTTTGCTTGTATAGTGTACCCCTTAACCTCCTCTGGGAATCTCTAGTACCAACACAAATGGTCTCATGAAAGCCGTACTGCAAGTTTATGATGACACTGCAGCAAAACCTAAACAGCAAGGAGGAATGTTGAATGATTACAGGGCTACCAAGGGCTTTAGACAAGGATACCCCGGATCTTATTTAAAATACATCTGGAGCAGGCCCTCAAAATATGGAAGAAAGAATGTAACGGTATAGGTATTCCTCTAAATGATAACACCGCGCTTTACACATTGTCTGGCTGACGATCAAGTAGTTATAGTCCAAGTGAATATAAATAAAACAAAGACAATGTGTATTGGAGCACAGCACAGGACATCCCTTTAGAAAACGGAGAAAAAATAAAATACTGGGACGAATACAAACATCTGAGACTAAATATAACTAAAAACGACACATTGGATCAAGCAATAAAAAAAGAAATATGCAAGGCAGAAGAGCAATCTCTCTTCTGAGACCAAGGGATTAAAAAAACCAATAAACAAGGAATCTGTAACATACCGGTAACGACAATCCTAATTACCTACAGCAGGAAAGTGTGACAAGAACAGAACAACTAATTAATGGTACAGAAATGGAGTTCTTGAGAAGGGCCGCTGGAGAATCTATTGAGCGTTTCAACCTCCGTATACAGTATGGGATATAATAGCAACTTTTATCTATTACTATCCTTAGTTGCTGTAATTAGCGCTATCTACACTTCCGATTGCTATGTTGCAACTTATTTACATATGTCGGCGTCGGCAAAGTACCTATCTATCTGTCTATTAGCGTCAGCTGCTGTCAATCGTCATCGTCGTAGTTTTAAAATATTTTTAGTTAAATTCCACGTTAATTTGCTTATTTATACTTATACAAATCGTTCTTTTCAGAACGCTTCCATTTTTTTCGAGCGTGCACAGCGTAATATGTAATATTTTTAGAAATTTTATTACCTCTAAATTTAATTACAGTTTTCACTGCATTAATGGAGCTTGTAGGGAGAAAACGGCGTAAGGGAGAAAAATTTAACCTGTACGAGAAGAATGATTGCAAATGTTTTAAATTATTTAAATAAAACTAGTGTGAGTGCTGCCGTTTAAGAAGCAAGTAAAGCTTTGGGTTGCTCAGAGCGTACAATATAAAATGTAAAACAGGAGCAACAAACTGGGTCATTATCAAGTCCAAAAAACCCCAAGAATAGGAAAGGCATACAACTAAATGACCGATTACAAACGTATGATGAGAACACACGAGCACATATTCGAAGTTCTTTCATACAGGATATGCCACCTACATTAAATGCAATTCTTGCTGCTGTTAATGCTGAATTGCTGTTTTGCGTGTCACAAATTAAACCGCAGTATGATCAAAGCAGGATTGACGAACTTGCAAAAAAAAAAAGGTCATGAAGTTCTTCGATTACCGCCTTACCACTGCGAGTTAAATCCCATTGAAATGACATGGGCGCAAGTTAAAAACTGTATAAACATGAACAATACCACATTTAAGGTAAAAGATATGGAGGAATTAATTCGAAGAGCCATATAGCACTGTAACAGTTGATAATTGGCAAAATTACATCAAACATGTAAAAAATATTGAAAAGGAAATGTGAATAATGGATAATTTGCAAAATCACATTGGCAAAGAGACCTACAGGAAGACCAATGTGGGGACGTAGTGACTGTTAAAGCCTGAATATGGCATAGAACATTTTAAAACCGAATGCATACAGCAGAGGCTCGACCATGGAAACCACCGCTAATGTAAACACAAAATTCATAGTATAGGATCAAGCGGAACGCCCAATAACGTAAACAACCTGTACAACCCGATAACGTAAACAGTCAGCGTATGTATTGCATACGTTTATGCATTACGCCTATGGCATGCATATCGGAAACAAGAATTCGTAAAATTAAGAGTTTCAAGAAACTTTACGAAAAACGTGGAATACATTTAGAAGTCGAAAAACCTTTAAAAATGCGAAAAGGTATCATACACAGATATATCGCTAACCGCAAATTTACGCAGACTAAAATATCAGCTTATTTTTCTTCTAATTAAGAACGATTATTACTTATCTCACTGTTATTAAGCGTTTCTCTCAATCATATGCTTATTAATAAATATAAAAATTTCGATTATGTCAACACACTTATTAGTATGAATTATTTCACAGGCCTTATCAAACGTCTGAGATATATATAATGCAATGTGTGAAATGTCAAATGTGACTTTTGGTCAATGTTAATATTAAGAAGTGATATAACTGCATATATGATTTAAATCTGTTTATTGATATCTGTACGGTTTCATGTGTTACGTTAGGTTGACGTAACTAGGCAACTTTTGGAAAATAATGGCAGGTAAAATTTAATAAATGAATTTTGACACATACAAAAATCGAATTACGAATACCAAATCCCTAAAAATTTAGTTATTAAGTAGAATTTTGAATAAATTACTATATAAAAGATATAGAACGAATTTTGAAAATATTAAACTATCCTTGTAATATGTAAATCTATTGTGTTCCACCCTGTTCTTGTACGGTATTTCCTGACTTCTCTTTTCTCTTCTTTCTCATATTGTTACAATGACCACTTTTGCTACTACAAATTGTAAAAATAAAAAATAAAAATACCCTTACGACATTAATGATCAAAAACTCCAGATACGTATTTCGGCAGTTAAGTTGCCATCCTCAGCGGAATTTACAATGAAAAATAATGTTAGACGTACCACTCTGGAAAATATGCGCCACACAGAACAGCACTCGCACAACACTTGAATAACACTATTACTTTATACGACGAATTGTGGCTTGACGTTTCTGACACTTTATTTACTTATATCAATTGTCGAGCAGCGTCCCAATTATTTCGTTACTACCTAATTCTTACATGCACTGCCCTATTTATCCGGATGACACTTGTTGCCTTGTGTAATAGAAACATAAATCGATGTCTGCGCCTGTTGTCTGTTCTTCTACGGTGCCAGCGTCGACTCTAGAAACTGCACTGGTGTTTCTTGGTTCGCCCGGAATTTTACATAAGTCCCTGATATCAATTTGTAAAGGCCTCCCAAGCCTATTTTTATATTGTGTAGTGTTATGTGCGAGAATGTGTTATGGTTTTACAACGTGTTAAAAAATAGAATATCTTTTTATCCAGTATTATTACTAGTTGCATTATCTGTCTCCGATTGGACTTTTATTTGGAATATTATTTATTTCCTAGTGTAGAGAGAGGGTAGAGTCCTTCCTTGCCGACTGAGGGAGAGATATAGGCATTTAGTTTAAAAAATTAATATGCAACCATTAATACACATCAAGAATTATAAATCAAAATGAAGGTATGCCAAAGTTCGCGTATTTTTGCAGCAAAATTTAATAATTAAAGAAGCCGTATCCCATATCGCATGTTTAAATTGTTCAACAGAAAATATATTTTCATTTTAGGCATACACATCAATTACTTTGCGGATGACACCGCGATCCATGTCACATACAGGAGCGTGGGCATAGTGGTTGAGCTTCTTACCATAATATGGAAGAGTAGGCGGAGCCCTGGGGAACTGGAACTGGAATTAACCTAGCGATACGCTTCACCAAGAAAACCGATTGATATCGTCTTCATCGAGAGGCCCAGACTCGCTTGGAGAAATGTGACATTTCTGACGCACCGTCGGTCGCCCGTTGATCTTTGGAAGTCTTGTTGAGATAATTCGTAATAAATACATGAACCTTAAGCCGCTTACTTCCGATTAATATCAATCCCCTGTTTCTACACATTTGCAATACCTAATTCTCAGATAAACGTTCCATACAAAATTCATATACTATATATTTCTTAATAACTAAGAATAAGTTAGATTAGGTACACTAAAAATTGCGAGTTCTCCATTCTCTACATGTAATAACAGTTAGTAAAAGGTCTGTCACGCTAAAATATCTACAGAACTATTTACAAATTAAAATTAATTAGTAATGCGTGCGCCACAGAGGTTCGACTGTTACGTATTTAGTGAATCGAGGTAATAGGTCTAATAAAGTCTTTAAGTGACAGACGAAGAGCAAAAGCGACTAAACCAAACGCCTAACCTTAATCAGTTAATGCCGTTACTCTGAAACTCATATAAAACATTAATGGAGGTAACATGTCGCCGTAGACGATGTCTATGTCCTAGACGTGAAACGGATCATTAAGCGTCTAAGAGATAGATTTTGAGGTAATGTTCTAAGTAATCATTTCTATTTCTAAGATAATAATTAAATTAACCCAGCCATACTTGAATGCATTAACTAAAAGGAGGCTAATAGGTACGCTACAATACTTTTTTAATTTTTTATCGGTGCATTCAATGCTGAATCTCGTTTTGGATATCGGAAATATTTCAGGTATTCCGACGTTTTTGAAAAGCATTCGATGCCAATCCACTTAATCGAGATATTTTGTTCGAAATCACGCACAATTTTTAATTGAAAGCCATCCACGTTCGCTGCTGTGTGCACCTACAGCAGAATTCGGTAAAAAACGTGTTTTATTTTACTTTTATTTTTTGAAAAAAAAAGAATGTAATGACTGATGACGTAAAAGGCATAGCAGCGAATTGCAAAATGTTTCGGAGCTTATTTTTTCATGTACATTCCCGGAGAACCTGCAGTTCTTCAAAACTGTTTTAAGCTATGGTGATTATATTGTCAGCGTTGCATCACTTCACATTTCTTTCAAGGTTCCTATAGATTATCGCGCGTCCTGACCGCATGCACAATTCTTTTACACTTTTTTCTGGCTTCCAATTGGATTCGGAGGCTAGCATCTTCACTGCAGAGGTAGTTGCTATCTTGGAGGGTCTCTAATATGGTTTAACGACAACTCATAATCACATTGTAAACATGACCGATTCGATGAGCGTGTTAAGAGCAATAAAAGAGCGCGGGCAGCCCTACAATATGCACCCCATCATTACAGATTGTTTTTTGAACATCATAAATAATTTTAAGAAACGTTCAATCCACTTCGAATTTTATTGGGTTAAAAGCCATTTAGGAATTCAATCAAACTACATGGTCGACCAACTGGCTAAAGAAAGTAGCACTGGAAGCTGAAGAAAGATGGATGTGCCTATCTACCAGTACCTTGCAAGGCGGAGGTTGTCTATGTTTAGACAAATCATATTGGAACAGGAGTGGAACTCTTATTGGGAAATCACATACACTAATATATGATGACGCAGTACGCCTATATACATCGAAAAACCAAAACCAACTCGTGGTACTTAGTCCACAGCCTTCCAAGTTTCCATCGCACCACTATTGCCCCGGTTAAAATTTAGTCCTGACAAGTATCCGGCCCATCTATTGAGGCTCCTTAATGTATATGCGGCGAAGAAAATGCGTGTTTGTCCGTCACAAAGTAGCAATACCAATCATTTATACAGGCTGTCTTATAAGAAAAAAGACGCGTCGTTAGTCCCTTTATTTCTAGACGGATGTTAATAATTTGAACGGAAAATTAAATGGCTGGGTGTAGGTTATAAGATGAGCTGATAAAACTATTTAGTCTTTAAGCGTTTTAAGGTTTTAGTTTTTAAGAAATTAGACTATACTGTTTTTTTTATGATTCTGATGGGGAATTTTTTTTCTGAAAACTACAATGTATCACAAGTATACCTTTGCACAAGAAAAAATTCAAAAGAGGCAAACAAAATAATTATTTAGTCATGTGTAAAAATACCACTAGCATTGAAAACAACGACGAGTACCAAGCGGGAATCCGAATGCATTGCAGTGCTACAATGTGATAACTCAACAAATGAAGTTTTCTGGAAAAAAAACAAATGTCTCACGATCCATTGAAGTTGACTTTTTTTCAAAATTTGCTGCACGGTATCCTTGGAAGTTGCTAAATTAGAAGCAATCTCTCTAGTGGAAGCCGAGTGCTTTTCCTCGACACTCAGAAGTCATAGATTTTCATCCCCATTTTTTGGCTTTTTGAAAGCGCCATATATCCCTGCATTGTTCACCAATCGTTGAAATTTTGATCGACTTGGACGATGTCTGTTTGGATAGCGCTCCGAAGGTTTTGCAGCTCGATCAGCGCATTCAAAATAAACTCGAAGTATATCTAAACGCTGTTTATTCTTTTTAGAAATAAAAAATTAGCTACACAGACCGTGAGACATTTGTTTTTTCCAAAAAACTTCATTTATTGAGTTATCACATTGTAGCACTGCAATGCATTTCGATTCCCGCTTGTTGCTTGTCACACGACTAAATAATTATTTTGTTACTTTTTTTAAAAAATTTCTTGTGTAAAGGTATGCTTTTGATGCATTGTTGTTTTCAAAAAAAAATTCTCCGTCAGGATCATAAGAAGAAACAGTATAGTCTAATATAAAAATCTTGGCCCTACAACCTTAAAACTCTTAAGGGCTATGAATAATTTTATCAGCTCATTTTATAGACTACATCGAGCCATTTAATTTTCCGTTTCAATTATTAAAATCGGCCTATAAATAAAGGCGCTACGGACTCGTCTTTTGTATAGTTTTCTAATTTCACAATCTATTCCGTTCCCTACAAACATTACTTGCCTGTTGAGCTTTAATAAGAAAAGCATTTGCGAGGACTTTATTAATTTTGCAAAAAAAGAAAAACTGCATATATAAAAATCGATCTGTATGTTCCCTCTCCCTGTGATTCTTCTGTGGTTAACAGTGGTTAACCACAGATTACTAATGGGCTATGATCCTAAAGGCCAGAAAAGAAACTATTACACCTAATATAATAATTATACTATGAGTTGAATAATAATTTACGAAAAGGGAGCACCAATAAAATAGAGTTTCTGGTTGCGCTTATTCCAACTTTAGGGGAAGATAGTACAAGCTAAATCGCCCTTAAACAGGGATACAGTCTATTCAGGCGGACCAACTTTTTAACAATGTAATAAAATCACAAATATCATTGGATTCTCTTCCCAAAAACGAGTTTTCTTCACATGAACCACAGTGCACCGTATGTGTAACCAGGTCTCGACACTGTAGTTTACATGTCTTCAATTAAAGTTGTGTGAGTACTTACTTGGACCATATAATTTAATTAAAAACGTTTAAAATCCTACTCTTTTCTGGTAAACCGTTTAGAATAACGTTAGAGATATGGGACAACTGGATACGGTGAATTCGAAATAATCGAATCCTGTTCGTTATTTTGCTTGCTCATTTCCCTAAACTACACTGCGATCGCGGGCACAGTAAATTTAAATATAAAATGTAATTTCCCGTTTTATGGACTTAATTTGTTATTCACTTATATGATAGACGAACAAATTTAAATTACAAAAAGCGCGGTGGCAATTTTGTGAAATACGTAATTGCGCAGCAATATATGGCAATAAATCTGCCTCCGCGGCGATATACATATGTCATGCGTTCGTTTTACGCGGGTCCAGTCTATACATTACGTACGTATATTGAATACATTTTGATGGATGCGCCGATATTTGTATAAAATGGGCCCGAGCGCGATGTTTCGTTTACGGTTTATTCAGTCAAATTCCTGAAACTACGCAATAATTAATGAACCGGCTTTGAACATATTAGGGTAATTATTCGGCTAAACACAATCATAAAAGCATATATACTGAAACACCGCACAATAAACCGCTGGCCGGTGCAGTTCTTTATACTCGCTTCGTACGTATTATTCCAAAAACAATCGATACAGGATTAATTTATTTATAATACAACTTGGATTTCGATATCATTATACGCCGTCCTATTCCTGGTTTTCGTATCAAAGTTTTATGCGTAGGGGAAACTCAATTTCGAAACGTCATTTGGGCGCATAAACATCCAAGTTTGATGGTCGTTACTGTGGAGGATGCGGTCAAGAAGATCCCGTCGAATACTGTGCGGTTACCTCAACCTAGGGGATATCCGCACGCAACAGAAATTGTATATCCAAGTCGTACATGACATAACCTTTTCGGGGTAACTATATCTTAAAATACAATCATCTTGATGATATAACCATTTTGCGTTTTACGACTTAATTGCGTCTCTATTGAAATCATCATCATCATAAACATTTCCTCTTGTACCTCACGGCGTCGAGGGGTCGCTGCAAAGGGTTCTCCATGCTCGGCG
>JARFOC010000484.1:91237-107848 GCA_031763485.1 Osmoderma eremita
TTGCCATAAATTAATAGAGTCTATACCGTCAAGATTGGAAGAAGTCATTCAAAATAACGGCGGATGGACTCATTATTCATTTCAGCATAAGTGTATACTTATAATTATTTCGTTATATTATGTTTTAAATAAATAAAAGTACTGACCCTTTGATATTTTTATTTATTGTATAATAAACATGCTTTTGGTTTAGATCTTATCCTAGTTCAATCACAAAAGAAATTCACCGCAAAAAGTAATGAAATTACCTTTCAAAACAATTTAATAAGACTACAGTATTTTCTTATTCGAAATACTTGAAACATCAAACAAATTTCTTCCTACTCAAATACGTCAAATAATAGATGCTTTTTTGCAGATTTATAAATGCACCTAAGGCATTTTTAAAATACACACAGACACCGCACATTCGTGTTCACACATTGTGAGGCAACCAATGAATGCAATAAGCTATCTACTATCCATGCTACGCATGTAGGGCTCTACGTTGAGCGTTAGGTCGTACAATTAGAAAGTGTCGCTAGTGTACATACGTGCCCGATATTGGCAGAGATCGTCTTCGATTCTGCTTTAGAGTGTCAAACGCTTCAATCAATTCATATCCAATTAAGCTTATCATTATTTCTCTTCTTCTTAGATTCTTGTTTCGCACTGACATTTTATTTCGTTGTGAAAACATTAAGGAAAAGTATACAAGAACGTAAAATAAAAATCGGACATGTGTTCGAATGTATGAACGTTCTTAAATAAAATGTATAGGTATATTTAATAACAAAACAATTTTGATATATCAATCTATTTATTTATACCAAAAGTAATAAAGGAATACGTACACAGGTAAAAATGTAATAAAGAGATGCTATAAGTGAAAATAAAAATACTTAGAGAAATTGAGCACAAAACCAAGACGTCTGTTCAACGTGGTAATTTCTTTTTATCACTTCCATCCTTTATATACTTAATATCTACCGCACGATTACTTCCAACCGGTACCCGCACACGATTGTAAAATTAGCTCTCTCGGAACGGAGAAATTTTTCCGAGCACTGTGTTTGAAATGCTCATATTCTCCGGTAAGATGCACCCGTGCAATGTGACGCGATCAAACGATATACCGATACCGGTCCAGTCTAGGCGACACGACATATCTGCAGCCATTTAACCCGCTCTTTCTGTGAGCGCGCTATCGTATCTCGGATTTCTGTCGGTCCCTCTGCCGTATACCGAATTCAATTTTCCAGATAACAATGCGAGGTCTGCCTATCCATTGTTGCCGTGGAGATAGGAGAGAGGTACCCTGGACCGTAACGGCAATTCCGGAATATCTACTCTCGTGTGTCTCGGGAGAGAGGGGCGGTGGAACGTTTACAAGTTGTACAACAAGCGGAAAGGTGCAAATATATATTCGACGATCTGAGGGATGTCTGGGGGTTATGCGCTGCGATTTTCCGCTCCGCCGTATGAATATTCGGCGGCTAACGTCTTGCGGAAATACCTCGTTGAACTTTGTACACAGAGGGTTATGCACTCCGCATACAGTACGTAATATTGGAATATTCAATTTTACGATTCAACGTTAGAGAACGAATTCCGGTGTTGCTGTAAGCTGTGCTTCAAATCCTAAAGATAAGCAACAAACACAAAATATCATCATCCGAACATCCTAAATCAATAAACCTATCTAACCGTATTGTATTTCAATTAAACTTTCAATACCAAGAAACTGCTAAAATAAAACAACTACATGATTCTTTAATAATATATAGAGCTGCTCACTGGCGCTAACGGGCGGTGGCGGAGTTTCGATACAACCTTTAGTATAACTGCGAGTTTCAAGGAGTGCGTATATGTACGCCGCCGTAAATACTATTACGTAGTTCTACGTTTGTTTTAAAAATGTTGCCTAATAAGACGCGAAAACGACCAATGATGGTCAAACTTAGACAATTTATAGCAGAATGCCGGACTTAAATTATGATGGCAGTAAAATTCAATGTGTAGTTTGTGATATCCCTTTAATGTGTTGGTCCAAAAGGGGTTGTCAACGTCACGTAAATAACAAACAGCATTCTTCAAAAAAAAAGTGAGCACCGCTGATTAGAAACCAACTTCTCGATTTTTTCTAACTTCCAAATAAAAATATCTGAAAGGTAATCAATTGCCCAAGGGCAAATCACAAATGAAAGACACGCCTATATTTAAACTATACTGAATATATAAAATACATTAAATTTCAAATACAGAAATTACCTAGAACACAGTGTAGTAAACGAGTATGCCGAGTGCTGAGGGTCGTGTTCAGCACGTGATCTAGACAGTGCAATTTTTACATAACAGTTTATCCCCGTCTGTTTTGCTGGATTTTCCAAAATTTAAGGCGTTTTATTACTTGGCTTCGTCGAAATGTGTTACTATAGATCGCCTCAACCTCCGTATGCAGTATTTGATAGAATAGCAACTTTTATCTCTTATTATCCTTAGTTGCGATCATTAGTGCTATCTTCACTTCCAAATTGATTTACATATGTCGGCGTCAGCAAATCAGCTATCCATCTGTCCATTAGCGTCAACTGCTGTCAACCGTTATCGTCGTAGTTTTAAAATATTTTAAGTTAGATTTCACGTTAATTTTATATATATAGTTGTACAAATATACCATCTTTTTTGAGCGTGCACAGGGTATTACGGATATTTTTCTTGATTCTTAGAAATTTTAAACCTATACATTTAGTTTCAGTTTTCTCTGCATTAATAGAGCCTGTAGGGAGAAAACGGCGTGAAATATTTAGCCTGAAAGAGAAGTGTTTGATTGCAAATGTTTTAAATTACTTAAATGAAACTATAAATGTGAGTGCTGACGTTCAAGAAGCAAGTAAAGGTTTGGGTTGCTCAGAGCGTACAATATATAATATAAAGCAGGACCAACAAACTGGTTCATTATCAAGAAGACGAGGGATCTAGACATGGATGTCGAACTTAAGAATTCCTGCCCTTCTAAAAAACAGATTAATTTTGTATTATATAGAATTAATAATTAATAAATACACTAAACTAACGTATAAAATAGAGGTTCAAACATCTTTCGTTTACTTAAATCCTTTGAAGCAACAGAAATTTTGTTATATAAAGGCAAATATTTTTACTACCAATAATTAAATACTTATAGCAGTGATGGTATAGCCAATATCTTCTAGGCTTTGAGTTGAGGTATCCCTTCCGCATTTGTTCCTCAAGTTCTACTTACTAATTCACACATTCTTCTCTCTAACAGCCTAAATTTGCTCATTGTTGAACATAGGCCTCAGATAATGTTCGCCACTGCTCATGATTTTTGTAACTTAAATCCAGCGTTAGGTCGTCAGTCCATCGCGATAAACCGCTGCTTCCGGTACGAAAAACTGGGTTGCCATTCCAAATATTATGTCCATCTTTGGTCTGTACTTCTTGCGACATAACCTGCCAATCTCCATTCATAGGTTATCTCCTACTCTTGTTCGGCTTTTATTTCAGAATTTTGGTACATTGTCTCTCATTGACTTCTCCGCGAGTCTCTGTTTAACTTACCCTACGAATCATATGTTTTGTTTTCATCGTGGGAATCAAGACAGGCATCACACATGTACCTTTCTTTTTGGGCATATAGGAATATTTAATGAAAATACATATCTCAGTATCCTAAAAAAAGCCCATGTCAACGCAATTTTTCTGGTTATTTAACCTTTGTCAATCGTATTTTCCTATGTTTTAGATACTTATATCTGTTCCAACTGGAGGCCTGCTAACCTGTGTTCGTGACCAGATTCGTCACAAACTAGACTTTTGAAAAGTGACGAGGTTCTCCACCGATATTAACTCTTAGGTGGCCCCAGCTATAACTCCTAAAAGCAAACTCTAGCAGTGTAGTAAACATTTTCGTCCATATTATGGCCACCTGACGGAACCCTTCCCTTATTGGACGTAGGAATTGGAAGTAGCGTGGTGCTTGAACGTAGGAATACTTTCTTTGGGGTATGTGATTTATAAACATCCAGTATGTCGGAATATGTTTTCTAAAGATGCACACAGCAATATATCCGTCTCCAACAATAACAAATTGCTATCTAGCACACAGCCCGAGTAATACAAGACGAACATACTATTGCTACATCCTGTATATTGATGGCCGGTTCCACAAGCTGTTAAAATTCGCAACTTGGCTTTCAGATTCATTCAAAAACCTTTTCAAAGTCGATAGAAATAAGAACTAGCTGCTTATTAGGTTTTAGAGTACAACATTCGATTTCTTGGTAAACTTATTCACATGTTCCTAGATACCGTGATGATATGGCGTTGCTGTAATTCAAGTATAATTCGTTTTCCTGTGTTAATGAGAATTTACTTCCATTCATTAATGTGTTCCCTATTACCTATACTTTGAACCTTCCTCCGTGCTAACGCTATCCTCTCTCAAACCCATTTTGACGATAAATGGAGAAAAAAATCATTTAATTCAATGTACGCCCGTACATTATTAAAGTAGAAAAAAAGAGAACCGAACGTTCGGAACGAGTCACACGAGTTGGCGTTACGGACGAATTCATTTTTGTCAGCGAAACGTTCATATGGCGAGAGTTGGGGTTAGCTCGGCCAGGCTGAAAATGCCATCGGCCGGCAATATAAATTAATAAAGTTGCCCAGTACAGCATTAATTACCCTTTCAGAACGTACCGCGTTTGATTATCGAAATGTTTTCGAAATTTATCCAGGGATGCTTGTGCCAAGCGAGTTTTCATTAGTCATCGCATGATGTAATTGAAAAAACGAAAAAGGTCCGAACAAATTAGTTTGGTAACTGGTGATATCTAATATGTATATGCCTACAGTTACTTTGTCGTCTAAAAAATGAAAATCACTCGTTTTACGATAATTTCTATATATAATCTGCACAATTTATTAAAGAAACGTTACCCTAATATTACATACTTATAATATAATAAATATATGTATAAAAATATAACAGAAAAATATAATAACAGACAAAATTTTAAAAACTTCAACTTACTATTCAGAACAATTATTGGATTTTAACATGTAAATAAAAGATGACACGGCATTGTTAATCTGTTTGGTAGCGACAATGAAACAATCACACTCGTTTATATTTATAGCCCAATAAGCGAACAGACCAGTGGAAATGCTTCGGTTTTCTTTGAATTCCATATTACTATATAAATATTTATACCTGATGTTTGTAAATACTGACCTGTCTACTTAGTCTATGCATTAGAACACTATAGGAACATATTTGTTCGTAATGTATTGGCAATTCAAATTTTTAAACCAAAGTTTTATTTGTAAAAAACAAATACACAAATAAAAATAATTTTAAATTTTTTGAGAATCTTGTTCTTTTGTAGTACACTAGATTTTACTATATCAATGCTTTTTTTTTTCGTGTTGATAATTGTGTTGTTGTTTTTCTTGGAAATAAACATTTTATTCATAGGTTCTCGCAAAACTCTTCCCCATTAAGGGCCAACATACCTCTGCCTCTCACTTTTATTCCTTATATAAGAAAACTCCCATAGAACATTTGAATGGAATTTGTCCCCTTAAGACTAGCTAGCACGGTTAAAATATTTAGGGCCTCCTGAATTCAGTTTTTATTCCTATTTTCATTTATTTCTTATTATGGTTTTTGCGATAGCAAAGTACTGTTGTGAGATATGATGAATGTGTTTTCCTAGTTCAATTATACTGGACATTTATGGAAACGTTCATTTAAATTAACAGGCTAAAACCTCTCCAACAGTATGTTAAAACCAGTTATTAACTAACATTTCTGTCTCATTGCTTGTATGACCTTTCTTTAAGATATATATTTATTGATAAAACGTATTCTATTAGTCACATCTTTCTATGCAGTATAATTAAACCAGGTAGTTCAATACCTTTCACTTCATACCACCTTCATTTACCCCGTAAATATCGGAAACCAACGGAAAGGCGGGAACGCAAAGTAGCTATACATTTGCTGTATATACTTCATCTTACACAACGTAAATATCGCACAGGTTACGAAACCATTTAAAACAACTTTAAGGATTGCAACATATGGAGAAGAAATGGTACGAGCCTATAGTTTACCGACCACCTACCTGAAATGTTTTTCGATATACATTTTTTTTGTTTTGCTGGAAAGCACCGCACTAACATGAAGTAAATATATGTTCTTCTGATTTAACCTACTATAAAATAAAAATAATCGGAATCTATTTGGGAGCTGCTGATGATAATTGCATTTTTCTCCAAGTTTAATTATTTATACATCAACGCTAACTAACCTACTTTTCTTAACTAAACTACTTTTCTTGCGCTTACAATACATACTGATATAATATTTTCCTATTTCTTAAATACCAACGATAGCCGAAATAGCATTAAAACGACTAATGACTGTGTGGATACGAATACACCGCAATTCTGCGCACTACATGCGCATCCACCTAGTAATAAATATTATCACCATCCGCAGAAATTCAGAAGATATATAAAATATCCACGGATATTCGAAAATTATCCGCGGACATCCGTACATTATTCGCGGATATCCGCAAATTATTCCGGGTATGTAAGCTTTTACTTATATTATTTCAAGATATCAACCTACAGGTAGATGGAGTGTGTATAGAAAGAAAATAACTGTACAACTCCCGATATTCACACCGCGGGCAACGATAAACAAATAAGTACTAGGATTACAACCGCCAATCTAATTATCTTTGAGAGATCTTAGATATCATCTTCCTACGAAAACGCAGTTATAGGAAATTCGATTCAACGCGAAGGTATAAACAATAATAAGAGCCACGGCGGACGCCAGACAACAAGGCGATCGACCTGTTACGGAGTAGAGTGCCGGGGCATCGCGACAATTGTCTTCTGATATCCATCGTTCCGACTATAAAGCCCCCGAATACCATAAACTTGATATATGACCGCTACGAACGGCTGCGGAGGCCATAAGCCTTAAGGAAACAGTTTAATTATACACTCCCTAAGACATTCTAGGTGGATATTCGGTCGTGGTAACAGCAACAACTACACGACAGACAACGTAACGAGGGTGTCGCGGTACAACAACGACATTTTCCTCCGCTCGCAACGTCTCAGATTCCAGCGAAAGAGGTGCCGTACCACAGTTACCGTCACGCCACCTATCGGCCGACCGGTGGCCTGATTAAAATAGGAACACCGGGCGGAGTGATTGATGAGACTGTAATGGCGAAAATAGATGCACTGTCGCTGTTGAAGAGCGATTCGCTGCGTTCGTTGTCATATTTGGGTCACATTATGCGATGTGACGCTTATAGCGTATGGCGGATAATAAAACCCGTCACGGCAAAATGGTTATTACGCGATGCACTTACGAAAGAATATTGCAACTGGCATGCATATACGCATAACAAGCTGTATGCATTTTGATATTGCACATACTACTAGACATCTCATTTCGTACCCAATGCTTTACATGGTATGCTCATTCGAGCTACTTCCAATATTGGCGCCCCATAACGTCTTCTTACGTAGCAATACTACTAAAGGATACGATATTCATGTTACAAAATGCATTTCAGTCCAATAGTATCAATGGAAATGTCTTTACATTATCTACATAACAACACATACAAATATATGAGTATACAGCATAAATTCGTTTAACAGAATCATCAAAATCAATATTCTTTTATGAACAAATGTATTAGAAACTTAATTAGTCTTAGAAGGAGTTCACTAATAACACTGACAACAAGGTTCTTACTCACAAGCAGTGATTGATTATGGCACATATTACGTAAAAAATGTTGGGAAGCATTCTATTAGAACGACCAAGAAACATGTACTCTTCCGTTAAAATAGGCTTGTATGAAAAAAAAACAAACGGCAAGGACTATTCCTGAAAGTATATTTATCGGACCTCAGCTACCAGCGTTTGTCAATGACACAACATTTCAGATCCAATTAACAGAGCCAAGAAAAGAGAACATGGTTTTCCACGGGACAAGTTCTTTTTTTCAATGTATTTGGAAACAAGGAAGCAAATTGTTTGTGTCTTGCAAATTACTCATCGGATATTTACGGATCTAAAACCATAAAACACCATAGGGAATGTGACCAGTCACAGAGACTTTCTCAGGAAGTATTTGAATGGTAAGTGGCCCTACAAACGCAAATTTCAGGAATGTGGTAGCTCAAGATTCTCTGGCACACCTCTCTTTGCGTCTCAATCGTTACTTTTTTCGTTATCGTTATTTTTTATTTTCCTCTATCAATTTCAACGTAGGGGTGTAGTGCCATTTTCGACCACCATTTTATTTATTCTCCTTTTAGTCGACTGAATTTACTTTAGATAAGTTTAAAGGCACGTCTTTCTTATGCAAAGATATATTTCACATTTCCGAGAGGTTAGGTATGTCAATGATTTTCAATTCTCTATTTAATCTATTATTTGTATGTTCTTATATTGTCTATTATGTGTTAAATCTATTATTTCTTTTAAGTAATTACTAATACTGTATATAACCTGCCCTTCAGCATGATCTATAACTTTTGATATCTGACCCCATCTCTCGGAAATGACCTTGACTATGCGAGATAAATTTGATTCCCAGCTTTAACATTCATTTATAATTTTTTATAATAATTTTATTATATGTGACAAACGAGGTTTGCTCATTAAATCTTTTTACAATCCATTACGGTGTATATTGCAATGTTACAAATTGGTAAATAGAAACAGTTTGATAACACCTTCATTCTCAAAAACTCACCGATATCCACTCAGATCACTCAATATAAAGATAAAACATATACTTACCACAGCCATTATCACAGTATTAAAATGCAAAACGAACTTTGCAACTTGTTTTGTCAGTTATTTGTTGGCAGTGTTTACTTTAATAGAGTCAACCAGATACCAAAACCTTTTATCTTCAACTTCAATAATTTTTATCTCGCTTTCTGTTGGGTATTGATTACACTTTGTTTTAAGAAATCGACTTCTTTGTATATTGTTGTATATTGTATATTTAGGCTAAAATTGTTTGGATAAATTGTGAAACAATTCCATATCAGAAAGTAACTTTAGTTCACTTCTTCACTTTCACTCCTTAGAAGCAATTTTACTAAATTACGAACAAATGCAGTCTTGTAGATGAACATCTTTGATCTCCGTTATTCACTTATAAAACGTCGTGTAAAAGAACGAATCTACCACTATCGTTCCACTCAAATCATTTCCGATTTAACGAGAAAAGCATCCTCCTCTGAAAAATAATGTGGATCATCGCTTTTCCTACCTCCGCTTTCGTCTCGCACTAGTTTCCCCCCAACATATCTCAATCAGGCTATCCGATAAGGCAGAATGCAGCGAACTGAAAAGTTAAAAGTTAGTCGAAAAATTCCTCCGTCAGTCTGAGCCGTTTGATGTGCATGCAACCGGAGAAATGCGGTTCCGCCGCTTCAGAAAGTATTTAAAAAGTTCTGGCAAAGTCGCACGTCTGTAATCATTTTACGGACGTGTGTACCGTCAGTTCGCGGCGCTTTGCTCAATGTTTACAGGGGGAATACGTGCCGCGCTAGGTTATAAAGCATTCTTTTTCTGCGAAAGTTCAGTCGATCTTTTCCGCTTATTCTCTCGTTGAGCAACTATTGCCTCACCTGCTCTACAAAGTTATTGCTTCTTGGCAACTATTACGTTAGTATATTTTATAAAAATAAATGTATGCAAAGTTTACTGGCTTTGCATATATAACGATATTGATGCTTCTAGGTATTACTAATTTTAAAATCTTTCTATTTTTTGTTCTCTGAAAAAATGTATAATGAAATTATATTGTTCCTTAGAAAGGAACGCCGGCTTTTCCGGAGGGATGTTTCATGAGAAGCTGAGGCCAACTTCATATATTCCTTGAATTATCTGAATTATTCCTCCATCCCTAAAACGCATATTTTTTGCCGCAATTAAAATTGTATACCACAAAAAAAATGGAAAAAGACTGGAAACACCTATTTCATGACTGCGTTTCAGAGATTGCGTCGTACACTTCAGTCTGATTAACAACATTCAACGCCGTATTACTGAGGATACCGATTCATTCTGGCAGTTTGTGCTATCCAAAAATAGCTCCACCAGGATTCCTGGTAAACTTTATGACGGGGAGCTTGAATTCACGCATTCGTAGGAGATGGTTAATGCTTTTGCTACTACATTTGCGAATAACTGCCTACGCTCAGATTACCAGTCCACTCTGCCTGATTATGATTCTAATTTCCCGCCGACACATAGTCCACAGATAGCGCCTTCCGATGTTCTCAAGTCTATTAAATGCCTAAAAAGCAAATCTACAGCGGGAGTTGACAATATTTCATCTTTTGTGGTTAGGGACTGTGCCATTATTTTCGCTGCACCTCTGTGTAAAATTTTTAATCTGTCTTTGAAGACTTATGTATTTCCGGCTACTTGGAAAGCTACCAGGATCTGTCCAGTTTTCAAGAAGGGTGACAAAAGCAATATTAACAACTACAGGCCCATCATCACTATTTCAACGTTAGCGAAAGTTTTCGAATCTGTCATCTATACTCTGCTATCGTACAAGTGTCAACCTTTTATTTTTTTTTACGATGAGTAGCCTTTGTACTATTACACAGGACATAGCAGAGGCGCTGAATGCAGGTAGTCAGGTCGATGTGGTGTATACGGATTTCAGGCGAGCTTTTGATACTATCGATCACTCTATGCTACTGCGGAAATTATCCCGGTTTGGTCTTAGTCGGTCGTTTCTGATGTTCTTCCTTTTAACTTCATTTATTATAGTGGCTATCAATCAAGGTCATTCTTGGCTAGCTCTGGTGTCCCTCCTCCTCCAACTTCGATCCACTTTTGTTCAATTTATTTATTAATGATTTGATTACTTCAATTCGGGAGATATTGTAAGTATTTAAGTTTCAAACATTTTAAGTAGACACTTGCATCCCAAAATGCTACTGATGACTGAAGGCTTCTATGAATGACGTCCACCAAAGATTTGCTTCTTTACTCGCAAAGATTTGACTTAAACAACGTTATTAATATACCCAGAGATTAATCATTCATTCCATTCTTAGGCTTTAGCCAAAAACAATCACGATCTCCTACTACAAATTCGTTTTGATCTCCTCTATAGTTATCTCTAAAACATCTTTAATATACACGAAAAAGGTGCAAACACTACGCAGTAAGCACTTGTTACTGATTAAATCAAACGTCAATAATATAACCTTCTTGTGATTGGTTTCCTATGCTAAGAACTGGAGGGTGTACAACTTTGGATAAGTGTCTGGCGTGATTTTCAAATGTTTAGTGTGTTTTGTTTTTTGTTACGTCAAATTGTTTGTTGTTCGCTTGTAAACATGTCAGTTCCTACGAAAATAGTGGCTGCAATTGCTGCACTACTTGAGGATGGAGGAAGTCAGATTTACGTAGTTAACAGGTACGGGGTATCTCGCAGCACACTGTACAGCGGCCTCACATGCGATTCTTGGAGACTGGGTTATACACCCGGTAACAGATGCCCAAAGAAGAACTACCGCTGAAGACGCCCGTTTCCTTCTCGTAAGAAGTTTAAGAAATCGTCTGGAACCGCCATTAGTCTTTGAAATCAGCTGCAAGATGTACGCAATGTTAATCTGAATGAAAGGACCATTAGATGGAGGAGATCTGACTACACGGGAACCGGCTATAGGACCACAGCTTACCAGACAACATCTAGTTGCCCGGTTACAACTTGCAAGAAATCATCAAAATTGGAGGAATGCCGATTGGAGTCATGTATTGTTTAGTCTTAGGGGCCCAGATGGACATGGTTGAGTGTGGCAACGATCGGGAGAGCGTTATGCACCCTGTATTTCTAGTGAAAGAGTGAGCTTTCATGAAGGCTCAGTCATGGTGTGGGCCAGAATATCTACGGAGCACTAACCGATTTGTACATTATTCCCAGGAGGTCACTAACAACTGTAAGGTACATTGAGGAGATACAGCATGATTATCCCTTAGGCACAATTTATAGGAGACAACTTCCTTCTCATACATGACAACGCGAGGCTACAAGTGGCTGGAGTAGTGAGAGACTACCTGAATGAAGTTGACATTCCTCAAATGGACTTGCCAGAGTTTGTAATCATCTACCCGTCCCTACCACCCTTGAACAACTTCGGCAGGTTCTTCAGAAGGAATGGGAAAATATCCCACAAGCAACATACGCCAGCTCATTGAAGGAATGCCTAGAAGACTAATTGCTGTTGTAGAGGTTCGTGGTGGTACTACACCACGTTCCTAAAGTTATTGAGCGAATCTTTCAAGGCGTATGCAAGATTAATGTTGATTATTACAGGTTTATTGTTCTATTTTGAGATTAGTGTTGATTATTACTGGTTTGTTGTTCTATTTTGAGAAAGTTTCAGTAACTTTCATGACATTGCAATAGAAGCTGTTTTTCTTTTTCTAAGTGATTCTACACAATTTAATTACACAGTAGCCCAGTAATTTAATTTAAAGTAATTCCAGTTGTAAAAAGACATTCATTCTATAAAAAAGTGGCTGTTTTTCGTGCCGGTGAGTGTATTTTAAACTTGAATAAGTATATTTGAAGACGTTGGGAAGGCACTGTACATGTTCCTATTATCCCCAAAATGCAACGTCGCATATAAACACTAAACAGAAATTGCAGAAATAAATTATTCAACGTATTCAACGTATGCGCTCGCATATATCATCCGGGAGCCGTCTAAACGCGTAGACATATCTACCAGAGCGCCGTCTGTTGACGTCCCCTACAAGTGCAAATAAAGAAATAACAGTAATTCCGCTTAGATTAGGTCGACAATGTCAAAAAGGAACCCGGAAGCTCGCTCGTTATGGCAAAGAATGCCGACTGGATACCATAAAATACAGGTGCTACATTGTTGTACGACTATTTCGCCCGGCCGGAACTAGTCGTCATTCCTTCTTTAAAAATAAAATCTATTATGCGCATGTATACGGTCCATATGACACATGATTTATAGCCGCGCTAAATAAATGATCTGTTTTGATAACCTATTATACTGCGACGCTGTATGTATCTCCATAAATCGTCCAGCTATGCCCCAGTTATCGTAGTTATATCGCTGGTTTATCGATATTGGCAGTTATTAGTCAATCTTCGGTCGACTTGAAGCATAAATCGTTTAGCTATGAAATATATTACATCGGGTGGAGATATTAATGCAATTATGTTGCCAAAATTACCAACCAACTTCCCCAGCGAGGAAAACTAAACGAATAAAGAATCGAAAAATTCGAATAGCGTCACGTCTTAAATTATTAAGTAATCAATAGCGATAGAAAATAATAGAGCGCTTCTATAAAATATAAGTACCACTATGGTACAGGCTATACGTGTACGCTATATTGCAGGTGTAGAAAAAACTTTTATTCCTTATTGGCTACTTATTCCGTAAAATATAATCTGTGGGCGACTATAAATATGGGCAAACAATTTCAGGATTTTTTAAAATTTCTCATAGATATTTTAATAAATAATTAACAAGAATTTCAATCAATAAATATTATGGCAAATAAAGAAAACAAATAATCATACTTTTTTTATGAAGCAAAATAATATTTATTTAATTAAAAAAATTACAGTGTAAATAAATAAATACACAAAAAAATAGCAAATAAAGAAAAAATAATAATTATATATTCTTTTATTTTTAGAGATGAAATACTTATTAACTTAAAAAAATACACTGTAAATAAGCAAATGAATAAAAATGTTTAATTGGACGAAACCTGACATTGTACAAGTGCAGCAAGTTCTTCAAAATTTGGCTCATATGAACTTAAAGCAATTCTCAAACATGATTGCAAATGTTGATCTGTTAATAGTAACGATGTAAATTTAACTAAAAGCCAACTTAAATTGTTTAGTCAACCAGAAAGCCCAAAAATAAAATAATTACTCCCAGGATTCTATGTTTATTCCCTTTATTATTTTTTTCCAAACTCTTCTAATGACTACAACTTCGTAACAAAGAAAGGCAGCAGTTTCTGGTTTTCACCATTCTCTTCAGTTGATTATGTGCTTCAATATTATGGTACTAATGATATATCGTTCCATCTTTAAATTTTAAGTAGAGAGCAAATATTTGCATAAATTAGAAATAGCGCCCTCTGTTATTCCCATGAGCAACCGCACAATTCTCTACTACATATGGTTCAATTCCTTGTAGAGAATTCTCTTTCTAATGAGCCCAAAAAACTTAAAATCCGTTAAGATAAACCGAAGTTATGACTGGTTTTCTACGCAGGTATGCCTTTCACACCCTACCCCTCGTAGGGAAGTTACATTAAAAAGTGTCAAATGAAAATTGTATAAAATCGTCCGAGTATTTTACTGCTAATAACCTACATTTATCTAAAACTTAAGGGCAGTATGCCGAATTTTTAATTCACCTGAAGGGTTGCGCCCCCCGGCGGTCGTTTTGGAAATTTGAAAATATTTTTGTTGAAATTCCCTTGGTCACCTTTATTTTCAAGATTCTTGTCGCAAGGTTGTAGATGAACAATTTCAATAGGCCACCGAGGAAACAAACAAAAAAATTGCTTTAAATAAATATATATCATTATTATTAATGTTGGTTAAAGTTTAATGTTAACATAGTATTATTAAAAATATAAAAAAGAATATAATTGTATCGGCATAGCATTTGAATCTTCTTAAACTGAGTCGGTCGTTAACGTATACTGGTATTTTCTTCATGTACCTTATTTTTTTCTTATTTCCTCTCTATCCAACGAAATAACAAAATTATGTGCGTTTATAAAATAATGATCCGTTTCGGCGAAAACGGGCCGAAAAGAATTTTAAATTCTCCGAAAGTTCTTCAGTCATACAAGTTTCATCATTAGGAGCCTCGTCCATGAAAAGCATTATTTTCGGCTAAGTTCCGTTAATGAGGTGCGTCGTTGTTTTTCAGTATCCGACATGCGAACAAAGAAATCTACGCTAAGGAAGCGTTAAGGTCATTTAACATGGCAAATATTTCATTAGAGCCGATAATGGGGTTTGCCCCACGAAAATAGGGTGATTTACCGCTCCATCTCTGCGAAGGAGTTTCATTAAGACGAAAGTCAGCTTTTTAAAGTTTCGATCGCATCCAAATCCCGTCTCGAGGGAGGTTCGTTTATTTTAAATCGTGATTGGTTCTCGGTAGAATTACGCAGAGAAACTCGTATTGTAGTCACGGAAAGTATATCAACAAAAATTTTGTAACGTAACATTCGAAATGGAGTAACGAACTTCCTGATTTTATTACGTTCGCAGTAGTAACAGTTGGCCGTGACTAGCCACCGCAGTCGATAGCGCTTTAGTGTACAGATACTTTAGCGACATCTACGCGCGGAGTTTTGAATTACTTAGCGGCTTTTGCGTACGGATCCCACAAGTTTCCGCGGCCCCGCGGTACTGTAGATTAATTAAGAATAACTTATTTGTTGGGTAGCGTGTTTCGCCACAGAAACTTTCTAGGCGAACACTATCTTCATAATTAAGTTGCGCCGGTAAAAGCTACAAGTGTCGGGTACGAACTTTGGATGTTCTTTTGTTTCGTTTTGTCATGGCTTCAGATAATTCTTGAAAGCATTATTCAAAACGTCAGTACAAAATTCCCAATCTATTTGCAAATTAGTTTCTATTTTAAAATCACTATTTCACTAAAGCAGAAATAATTATATTACCAACCTCTTGCAAGCACCGCCTACGTCATTAAGGATCCCAGCGGAGAATAAAATACAAATAAATCAATCAAAACGTCCGCCTTTTATTACGGACCAGCAAAAAGGGAGGAAGAAAACACAACGTATTAAAATGAACGCGATTACCTCGTTTTTCATATTTCAAACGAGACCGTTCATTCCTCTACTAAAAAGCATTTTATTTCGCAACGTTCGGGCACTGCGCCACATTTATATCGGTACGTTCTTGTGCCAGTCACGTATTTCTTCTGACAGAGTTAACTCTCACCGACACTTTTTACGAGGCAGAATAAATTCACCCGCGCGCTATACCTATTTGTAAATACAGACGGCCGATTTCGGAAACAACTCTCGATCCTGATTACTTCGGCTGTTTCGAATGGAATCTGTGTTTGTGACAAATATTCGTCCTTCGTTTCGAGCAGAGAAGTTCGTCCCAATGCTTGTGGGTACTTGTTTCCGCAGCGATGGTTCTCGAGAACACGCATCCGTTTTGGGAAAGTATTAAAAATAAAAAACTAAACTCGATTCACTTTAAGAAAACAGTAGTGGGCGCTGCGATCGGCGGACGTATCACACAGGAGTAATAGGGATATATTCGAAAATAGCGGCAACTTCAAATTTATTTGAATAGGAACACCTGATTGAAATAATAGATTATAGTTGACGGAAAACCATAAACTATAATGTATAACCTTATTGGTTATTTTTTATGGATGGATTTAAAAACTACGTGTTCTTTTCTATAGGTATATAATGTGTGCAATCTTTAACAAATTCATGTGTAATCCAGT
>JARFOC010000484.1:123655-136086 GCA_031763485.1 Osmoderma eremita
CATTATTAAATTAAATGAGAGATGTAAATACGACTCATTATTAGTAGACGTATCACACTGATGAGATTAAGGAAAATTGAAACATGTCTAACTTTTAAATGTGGCGCCATACTTCATAAGCACGATTCCTTCGTACTTTCGTATTTGGCCGTGTACCACACCTGTGGGCGCTGTATTGCAATAACGTGAAGTTGCGTGTTTCCAGCGAAATGTACAGGGCTCGCGTTTTTCTTTAATTGCTGTTCTGTTGTAAACTATTAGTTTATGTCCGGGTTGCGTTTTCGTTTCGATTTGGTTTCTGAGCGTAGACCCTTACGGTATAGTTTTGGTAATACTCAGCGACGAGGCAGTCGCGTAGCAAGGCTTATAGTTAAACTTATTGTAATCGTACCATCACAATAGGCACAGACAATACTAAAATATGAAAAATAATCAGAAATCTTGGTTGAATCTTCTTCAACATAAGAGAATAAATTTTGTAAATAGGATTCTATACGACTTCTCTATAGAGATACACCGAGATACACCATCATTGCTGAAACGATAACTGAAATTTTTTTAGAATTGCATTTACGTATATAGAAGGGGATTTTAATAAGCTGAGGGTAAAGAGAAAAACAAGTTTATCTTGAAATCAGCCTCGCCTATGGAATTTGCACGTATCCGTATCATCCACTAGCTCATTGTCTGTGATTCAACTTACATCACTGTCTAGTTATTTAGCATTGGCACTAAATTATTAATCTAGATGGGTATGGCGTGTATAACTTCGTTAACTCCGCATCCTCATCTACGCACATCTTCGTATTTATACATATATACATATTTCATGTGCATCGTATTGCTTTCGATAAGTTTCTTATTAGCTGCCGTAGATCGTCCGAATTGGTTACGATCCGGGGCATTCTATTTCATTCCATTTAACAGACGAGAAAGGTTATAGCGATTTTTTCGCGCTGCAGGCGCCATCCGTAATCGAACGATCAACGTCTAGAGAAGGCTTTCGTTTAAAACCTACAATTACGTCTATATCAATAATTAAGGACACGGAACGTAAATACTATTCGTTTACCGACGTGACGCCTAATCAAGTTCTCTTTACGTTCCGCTTGCAACACAGAAAAACTTAATTATTATAACGTTCTGCGTATCGAGGCATTCAAAATACGATGGATAAATAGAAAGAAAATGGCGTTTGACTCTATAAAGGAGTCAATTTAAATTCTCTTTTAAATATATACGAAACTTCATCAAAAAATATGCGATATAAAGATAATTTAAATCGAATCACAAATAAAAAGTGAAGCAATCTTTTCTCCTTTGCATCGATGCGTTTATTTAAGATTTATGCTTAATACAGTGAAAAGTAATACCGCGAGGAAACTGTGTTCATCAATCTTTCGGTTGCCTTTCCCCAGTAATTTAATTACACCCGAACCATGATAGAAGTTGGCTTTAATCTTCCGGAAACTGGATGAGAAACGCTACAAATTCCGTCCCGGGTACGTTTCCACTGGGAAAAGAGCGGAACTCTTTTTAATGAAATGCTAAAAGACGAGAGGAGATAAGTAAATATTAGAATTCGTTAATTTTGGTGAAGGGCGAGGTAAAATTCTAAGTTACAATGAAACAAAGTTTCGCCGGTATTACTAAATAGATTACACGAATGAATTTTAATGATTTCAAAGAAGAACCGCTGTCCCTTAAATGTGGAGAGAAATATCTTCTTGTGTATTTACAATGAGCGCCGTTAGTGTTGACTCACTGAAAGAGACGAAATTCGTAAGTTCTGGAAATATTATACACGTCATCTTTCCATGGCATATATTTATATGCTTTGATTTTTTGCTCATCTGTTCCCTTCGATTTTCAAATAAAAAATCCCTTATCTGGGTCCGTTATGGGTTGGTTTCCTTTAGTACATCATCGAGTATATTATTGAAAAGCACCGAAAAAAGTATAATGAAGTGTTAAGAAATAAATTGTTTGTAATTTATGTAATAATTATTTTTACAAACAATATATCTGCTATAACAATAAAAATATGTTACTATTTTATTTAAATGTTATAATCATACACCCTTAACATATTTATTAATAAATTTATCTAGGTGTTATAATTGAGCAGTGTCTTTTCTATAATAATAATAGTAATAATAATAATAATACTACTGGCTTCAAAAACCAGTGGAAACAAAAAACAAGTACAAGAAATTAGCAGATAATACAACTGATGAAAATTACGAAAGTGGAGAAGATACTAAAAAGGCAAAACCCCCACAAATTACAGTATATAAAGTCGAATATATTGCACCACTCCATGAGCTGTTAAACAAAATAGCTGCAAACGATTACACCGTTAAAACAATTGGCAGCAACGAAGTGAAAATACAACTGCTAAAAGCCGATCACCATACCAAAGGGACCTCTCTATAGTAAAATTCAAAGTCAATGATGTCAAAAGAATTATAAAAGAGGCCCCAGGATTCGATCTAATTACAGGGGGAGTCTTACAGGAAGTAACAAATAAATGCTTAAAAGCCATAACTCAATTATTCACTGCTATCATGAGAATCAGTTATGTTCCAAAACTATGGAAGGTAGCTCAAATTGTAATGATACTAAAACCAGGTAAACAACCTGAACAGGTCAAATCCTATAGACCAATAAGTTTGCTCCCTATACTGTCTAAAATGTTTGAATAGCTCTTCCTCGTAAGACTTAATCATGTAATAAAAGAAAGGAAGCTTATTCCAAATCATCAATTTGGCTTCCGTAATCAGCACGGAACAATAAAGCAAGTTAATAGAATAGTCAAGCAAATAAACAGGGACCTTGAGGGCAAGAGGTACCGCTCATCAGCATTCTTAGATATTAGTCAGGCCTTTGATGGGGTGTGGCATGATAGATTACTATTTAAACTTTAAAAAAATCATCCCTCTCAGTATTTTATGATCCTCAAATCATACCTAAGAGATAGGCATTTTCTGGTGAAACACGAACGTGAATATACAGACCTGTTGGGTCCGCTTCTCTCTACTTACTATAAACGGATGATCTGCCTACTGTCCGACTGACAATGGTTGCCACCTTTGCCGTTGATACCGCAATCTTGGCTTCTCATACTAATCCAACAGCGGCATCGAGAAACTTGCAAACTAATATAAATAAAATTGAAAACTGGTTTAGGAAATGGCGAATCAAAGCCAATGAAGCAAAGTCCGTACATGTTACGTTCACAATGAAAAGAGATACATGCCCACCGGTTGAACTAGACGACTGCCTGCTACTGCAAGCTGAAGATGCTGGGCATGCATCTGGACAGAAGATTAACGTGGCGCAAGAATACCCTCACAAAGCGTAAACAACTTGATTTAAAACTACATAAGATCTATTGGCTTATCGGACGAAAATCAAAACTAACTGTAGACAACAAACTGTTACTTTATAAAACCATCCTTAAACCAATTTGGTCATATGGTATCCAGCTATGGGGAACAGCTGCCGAATCCAACATCGAAATTCTCCAGAGATTCCAGGATAAGGTGCTGCGTATAATAGTTAGTGCTCCAAGATATGTGTCCAACTTCGTCATCCAGCGTGACATGTCAGTGCCATCCATTAAGGAGACAATTAAACAGTATAGCGAAACTTTTGAATAGGTTTAACTGGTCATTAAGTTCTCATTCACCCTGTATGTAGTAATTTAGCCCACAATTTAATAAGCAGAGCGATTACTGAATTTCCCTGCACATGTCATTTGTGATTTTATTAATTCAAACCATATGCTTATTGTCCGTCTGGACAGATCGCTGTAGCTCTAAGAGTTGAATAAAAAAAAATAATGGTTTATTTTCAACAGGTTTACACCCAAGTACAGGAAAAAAGAAAAAAAAAACTTAAAATGTACAAATAAAATTACAATTTTCACAATAATTTGAGAATACATAAGGCAATAAAAAGCATTATTACACCATAGTCCTCACAATATCTGATAAAGAATCAAAATTAATGTCACAAGTGTCACATATGGTATTGAAAGATTTACATTAAAAAGAATAAAAACCTTCTCAAACGGGAGGAAGCGCCCTTTTATTTTTCGGTTCTGATGGATTTATTGGGGTAATAAAGGCGTACCCTTACAAACGCCGGGGTGGTCCTTCCAAGAAGTTTTGGGCCGGGGTTGTGAGAGAAGTTTGTACATATGTTAGATATAGGTAGAGGGAATGAAGGGAAATGAAAAAGCAGTGCATGCTTCTAGTTTTAAGTAATTTCGCGCTCATTCTGTTATAAGACTTGATAATGGGAATCCACGTATTCCCGAAACAGGTGTCGTCCCGAATTAATCAATACATTGTGCGGGAGGAGTAATCCGAACAGTGTGTTTATTGTGCTACCCCACAGTCCTTGCAATATTTACTTACAATTAATATCTGTGAAATCTTTGCAATTTCTATAAATAAAACCATACATTTATAAGCCTTAGAAATTATTTCCGCAATGTGAATTTACTATCGAATAGTATACCCAAATCCCTGAGTACGCCAATCCTCGGAAGAACTATATCATCAGCAAGATAATTATATTCAATACAGCACTGTTTCCTGGTATAAGTCATAACCTTGCATTTATTTATATTTAAGTGTACACCGTTTTGTTGACACCTTGCGACAACGCAGGACAAGGCGTTTCGAAGTAGAAGACAATCTCCCTGCGACTTAAATATCTTCATATCATCTGCGAATAACAAAACCTCACAATGAACGTTGATGAATAAAAGTAAAAGAAGTGGCCTAAGATTATTTAATAAGCTTTTAATAAGATTATTTAATATTAACAGAACATTGACGTCACATATGCGAATTGTTGTCAACAAGGTTTTTCTGCTTTTGAAATATAGATAATACTCTTTTTGAAATATCTTCCATCTCATTCTACACGACTGAAAAATCACCATATTTGGTGTATAAGCCAACCGTACCAGGAAAGAGATTACGTTGAGATGCCTGATTGAGATAAGTGGCCCGTGTGATTAATTATGGCCATTAAGTCGAGCATCATTTCATAAATTATCCTGGTGTACATTGACAATCTGCATAATTACGTGCTATCTCTTGTGAAGATCGCCTGTAGACGGCGGTGTATATAAGGCCTAAGCGTTTAATCGCTTCGGCGTAATACCGGTACTCACTATATCAATTAGTAGGTACGACGGCGATTTTATGATACGAAAATATACGAATATACAAGAAAAACGGCAATGCAAATATAATTAGCGCCGACAATAATGTGACCGTTTTAACTGGGCGACGGTGGACTGTAAATAAAGTGGTAGATAGCACCATTGCATACTTTCCAATACATTTACGCAATCGGTATAGACGGAGTTTTAAAGATCGGATCGGTGGGTATGTGATGGGAACAGAGCGTAAGTCACTTCGATGGTCCTTTGAATCTATTCAATTTTAATACAACCAAAAATCAATTTTGAGAAGTCATTGAAATGATGAACACTGGAATTGATTATTGATATTCACTATAAATAATTAGCCAAATAATCAAAGTATATAAAGAATGTATTACGTATTATTGTATTACGTATCAACTTATCCCTGTGTAGATATGAAATTACATCTCAAACTCAATATGGTGTCACAATTTTTGGGGCGCTATTGTATGTGAATATTGTATTGTAAATGAATGAATCTGTGAACACAATTGTGTAATTTCGTTCCATAAATTTCAAGCTGTGTCGTACTGTACAATTTATCCTCTTTTCAATAAGTTTCTTTTTTCTTTTTGTCGTTTTATTTTGTAATAACAGATGTGATGTAGTAAGTGAATCAAAATAGTTTAAACATGTTGCACTACAGGTAATAACTTTGAATAACTTTGTTCATTAGTTTGTATTCCTGATCTTGAAACATATCCTGATTTATATTCAATAAACTAACCGTCGCTTTCTTTATCCTTACTTTAGTTCCAAGAAAACCGACGACACACTGCTATCCATATGGATGTTGTACATATGTACACTATAAGAAATTTGGGGAAATTTTCGGAATTCTACCTCTGAAATCTGTAATTATATCCCAAAAGTCGTCGAATATTACCCGAAATTTGAGGTAAATGAACTGTTACCCTAAAAACAAGTTCAAATACACTTCTGTCAAAGAAATTGGCCGTTATAAAGCTAAAAATACCGGATTTTTTGGTTTATTTTATTTTAATCGGTTTATTTACTTATTCTCTTATATTTTGCCAGCTACGAAATATTAATATTGCGTCATAGGGTACATTTCTCTCATAAATGTAATTTTTACATACACATGCGGTTTCTCCGTAATACAGATAAACTAAAATATTAAATAGTAAACACAGAAGAAATTATTTTGATCCTTTTACGATTAAGTTTTAGTAATTCTCCGATTTTGACATGATTGGGTGAGATACACTCCTTCGCATGTATCAAACCAGGAGAACTGCTCCAAAATTGGAGTACTTTCTGTTTCAACCAGAAGTAAAAAAAAAGACATGCTTCGGCGAGATGATCCTTATGTATACGTATTCCCCTTCTACAACAGTTGCCCGCGGGCAACGTGTGGTACCTGGTATTTGTGCATTTCTCTTGATAGTTATTACTAGTGTAAAGGAGTTTAGTAATATTGATAGGTAAGTTTATTGTATTTTTAATACGTGTATATGCGACAATGATTAGTATTGTATTTGTATGCCGTCTAGTATATCTATAATATTCACACCTAACCTTAAATCCATTCTACTGCGCATTAGAATCTTTATCTAATATCTGTTTTAGGTAACATTATTAATTAAAGGCAAGAAGAATTTATGAAGAAATAAAGATAAGAACTTACATTGAAGATAGTGTAAGCAGAAAAAAATCTTGGATTTTGGATCATCAAGTGCGCAAAATAAGCTAAGCCAAGTGTTACATACCATAAATACATAAATGTTTGGTTTGGTAATATATAATAATCTGGTAAATTGCATTCTATCGTTTTGTCTTTACCTAATTCCCAAATGAAGTTAATCCCTAAAAATAAAAGATTTGGTCAATAGTATTTTTTTTTTGACAGAGGTGACTGAAATTTAGAGATCCCAAAGTGCAGTACATGTAGTATATGTCTAAATTGACGGCGCTGTTTTAAAAATTGAACGGAGCTGTTTTTTCGTTTTCAAAAATTGAAAAATCAAGTGCGGGTTGTCATTGAAATATAGGTAGGATTATCGTACAGTGTAAAATCAACATTTAAAAATCACTTAGAAGAAAAATACTTAATAAAATGGGATTTTAAAGTGACAGGTAATTTTAAACTGATATGTGGTCATTTTCACCCACAAAATAAGTTTACACCAAAAATAGGAGGTAACAAATTTGTCTCCTATTTTTAGTGTAGAATTCCCCGAAAATTTCTTACAGTGGATACTCACGGGGATGGAACTAGAATTTCCCGTTTGGGGAAAATTTTATATCGCTCACGCAACGATAGATGGCACCATGTACGTTTTCTTAATTAATTCATGTAAGAGCGTGCAACACATTTACGTCATTTCGCCATTTTTGTTTTTCTATTTCTGAGCAATAAAAGAGTTTCTCTTCTATATAGATATTTAAAGTTAGAACTGTTTTGAATGAAACTAAGTAATACAAAAACTTAACTGGCTTCAGTCTTTTATGAAACTAAAAATTAAGAAGCAATTGTCTCAATTTTTAAATCAACTCGTCACATTTTTTGATCTACGTGTACTCTTAGATAAACCGCTATTTCCTTTTTACCGCGCATATTTAATATAATAATTCCATTCTCTTAGTTATACTGTACTATTTTGTGCATCTAGCTGTAAAAATTGACGACAAACTTACAGTTACCAATACAGGGACTAGTAAATAACGTAATTTGTCGATAATATCGACGTGTGTAGATAATGCATAGGTGCGAGTACCTAACAAACACGTGTAAACACACCTTTCACTTCCTACACTGCGGTTGTACTCGTAATAATCTTATCATGGAGGAATGCTTATAAAACGGCGCAATATCCTTTAATATATCGTGTCGTGGATGTAAACGGGAGGAAATTCCAAAACCGCAAGGTTCAACGTTTCTCTCAATCAAAAAAAACGTAACCTATTTATTAAATAAAGTTTAATCACAATTATACTACCAACAAAAGTTCCATTTTATCCAATTTCACTTTAGTGAATCCTAATGACATGTATTACGAAAAAAATATACATAATATAACATAAAATATAAAGATAGAAGCTCTCAAGGTTTAGCCTTTATATCTAGCAGCAAAGAAGCCCAAAATATTTAATTTAATTAATCACATTCATGTTCTTTGTTCTTATAGTGAAAAATTTATAAAATATCTGTTTACATTAGCTCGCTTGTTTATTATTAGGAAAGTTATTGAAGTATGTATAAAGTCTAGTTTGTAATTAATGCCTTCGCATGTTGCGTGTAGACAAACATTGTTTTTGCTGAATTGTTTAGGCGTCAGTCGACATTTACAAATATATCATTAGGAGCACAACGTTCAATCAACATCATTACTGCGGTAAATATGGGTGTAAGCGTATATATCATTGCAATTGCGATGAAAAGTGTATAAAAAAATGCCGCGCTCGATTCCCGCTTTCAACACCTTTCAGTGGTTTAAATATCGGAATTTATTTGACTAACAATCTCTTTTGAACGAACACGAATCGTTAAGTACTATTTTAAGCAATAGAACATATACAATATGACAGCCGTTAGTATTAATTAAATATTCTGATTCACGTATTCGGTTGAAAGGAATTTATTTTAGTTAATTTTGTCTTGAAAGTGTAATTTATTTAAATTTTTAATAATAGGGGTTTATTGTATTAATTCATTATTTGGAAGATATACGGGTGTATTTTATAAAGAAGTTGTAGATATGTATGTCGTAAGATTGGTAGGAACTGACATTATGGAACATTTTTTATTGCGCCTTTAAATACGATCTGACGTTTTCATTTTTCAATAGGAAAACGAAAGTTGGAGCAGTAGATATATTGTATCGTGTTGGGTTACCAAGAAACGGCACCCTATTTCCAAACGTGTCCTTTGACTTTGGAGGCACGCGCTGGTTACCTATATAAGTATGCCCGCGTCTTATGTTCTAACTTCAAAACATTCAACATCATTCGAAAATGTTGTTGCTTTTGTAACTTTTAGTATCCGTTGTATTTGTAACTTTTAACGCAACTAAACAATCTTGCTGGGTTTTGTGGGTTTGTATTTTACAAGTTCACATTACATTCCGTACACATACATTCTTTTTCTCTCTCTTGTCACACCGCGTCGGCCCTACGCCCAATTCTTCCCGGGAACGGCGCGAGATTCAAATTTCAAACGACAGAACACACAACAGATAATGTATCTGAACATGCCGCCCGCCTTGAAACGCCCATAGCATTTCAATGCGGATGGCATATTCAAATACATTATCTATTGTGTGTTCTGTCATTTGTCGTAGTGACGCTTCGTAACTTCGAGATTTCTTAGGTTAGGGTTGTCGCTCATTACTTTTATGCAGCTCGACCGCATCCGGCTCGAAGGACCATCTTGCTTTTGTAACTTTTAGAAACTGTTGTATTTGTAACTTTTAGCGCAAATAAACAATCTTGCTAGCTTTTGTAGGTGTAGTAGGTGTGTAGGTGTAGTAGGTGTAGGTGTAGGTGTATTTTACAAGTTCATATTACATGTCGTACACATACATTTTTTTTCTCTCTCTTGTCACACTGTTGTGGCCACATACGCTGCTTCTTTTAACTGTCTCTTGATCTACTGCCGTGCCATTTTCAGAGTGCTTACAACCGCAACTGTATATCAGCTACCAACCCCGTTACAAGTGGTGGATTATTTCCCAAACATTTCTTAACAAATATTTGTGGTAGAACTGTCAATATTGTGCCAACAGAAATGCCAACGCGTCATAAATATAGTGGTCACTTCGCTAATCGGATTTGGCAGTTTCGGGTTTCTTTTTTGGGGAGCTATAAAGAATCAAGTTTACGCTAATCAACCAACAACCATGGAAGATTGTATGCAACGTGTAAGCAATGCTTTCCAAATCTTATTTCCACAAACAATCTGGAACTGCAAGTTCCGTTCCTTTTTACACGGTGAATTGAATGTTAGGACGGAAGGAGTTTAATATTTGTAATCTTTTGTTTATTTAATCGTTTGTTGAAGCACAAATTAAATCATCAACAAATTCTGATATCATTGCAAATTGAAATGGCAAAACTTTTTTCAATCGTTTTGAAAATTTTTTTCTTCGTTTGTTTTACCTTCATGTATGTCGTAACCTTTTTATATCAGTAAAATTTGTGCATTAACACGTCTCTGTAATTGTCCCTTCATGTGTTCTTCAAACACTTATGTTTAAATACAAGAAGCTACATAAGCACTAAATATTTGAATTAAATTCGTCTGCAATAAATAAATTCTGAACTTCTGGGCTCAAGAATCAGAGAAACCAGAACCCACGATCAACTATCGGAGATCTTATTTTTGTCCAAAATTTCGAAATCAACATTCTCCACAAATGTGGGCCCATCGGAACATGCCTCACTCACGCGGTGAACGGAAAAATTGATAAATGTATATTCATAATATACATAGGGAATTCTTCTTATTGTTGAGAATTCAATTTTTGTTTCTTTTTATCTATTATTACTTTGAAACAAATCGTTTGAACATACAAATGTGTTGTTTATAGATAATATAACGTTGATATACAATAATTTGCAAAGATAATTAAAATTGATTAATAGAAATACCAGTTAAAGGTATTTATGTTTAAGAGGCGCCACGCCACCAGGACTTGTGTATGTAAAGTTGACGCGACTAGGTACTTATGGGTTAATTACTATATTACCATGTTATTGGTGATTGGTAGGGGAATTAATTGATTTAGTAGTATGGTTTATATTTTTTTATTACAGCATTTACATAAACATTGAGGGTAATCCTATAATTTCCTTGAGTGTCAAATAATCGATTTCATCTTTGCATTTAACTTTACTTTAACCTCTGTAATCTAATATAAGATGACTGTCTAGACGTAAGTGAATATAAAGCAAACATTGATTTGCTTTTTTATCCAACCATTCAGAAGAAAAAAATAAACCACTTTTTTCCTTTGAAGTTATTTTCATGCGTTATTTTTTTATGTTACACTTTATTAAACATTTGTTAGTTTATAAAAAAATATATAAATAGATTGGCGTAACGTGCCAACGAAATCTACAGTTCTTTTTTTACATAACTCAACCTTTACCTATATTATGTATATATTCTCACAAGTTCAAATATCATTATTGCTTTCGGATGTCACTTCTAATACTCATGTAACTAACAGAAACCTTACTCGTTGATGCAAATCCAACGATATTGCCTGAAAATGTAATTATACGGTTTTGGGGAGACTTTAACTGCACCTGATTAATAGGGTGCAATTTTTAGGCTGGCGCCACCAACAGGTACCGCACAATGGGTAAATGCCTGCAGTAATTTCTGTGTCGCACGTTCTCAGGGGACGCTACTCGGTAGTGCGAGATTAGAAGGTTTACGACTCGAGTAGATAACGATTCGAAATTGAAACTGGGGCGGAATTTATGAGCAGTGGCCGGAATCGTGAATAATAACAGTGACCAGAGGGTGCAGAGTAATTAAGATCGTTACCGAAATAATTGGCATTGTCTTATTGCAGTTGTGATGTTATATTTATGGGAATTATTCCTATAATTAATTATCTAGGTACAGATAGATCATTGGAATAAAATTTCTTCTTTCTTTATTTCCTTTTTCCTTACAAATTTCTAGCTTATTGGATGATATAATTTAATTGTTTTTATTTTTCCTTAATGTATGTCTTTATCTAGTTTTTCACCTCTTCCCTTCCTTTGTATTTCAAGCCATTATAACTATGTCAATGGGGAAAGCATATTCTGTTATTTCTACTTTTTGTAACCCAGTGAATTGTACAATCATTTCACTTAATCGTTTAATAATATTGTCTATAAAAACTGCGAGCAGTTCAGAGCTCATAACGTCATAGCACCACTCGAAATGGAAGACAAACATCTAATGCCTTGAATATCTGTTTATGATTTATTTATTTATTTATAATTACCCAACAGAAGATTCTTTTACAGGGTAAATCAATCAACAAATAATGAAAGAAATGTATACATGAACACGATATAATATAAACAGATATAAAAAAATGAACATATGTATAAGAACTATAGAAAAAATTACAAAGAGCAATAATAAAATAAAATGCATTCACTCATAATACATTTAAATAAAAACGTCCTCAAAATGTATATTAGCACACCGACTGATACGCGAAACAGGAGCATTAAATAA
>JARFOC010000484.1:165042-175786 GCA_031763485.1 Osmoderma eremita
GTCAATGCTATATGTGAAGTTGATGGATGAGGACGTGCGCGCATAAGAAGCTACATAGCATTTATTGATGTTAATTTACCGATTACACCATGTTACCAATCTATCAATGTCATATTGAAGCACGAAGGAATCAGTGACAGTGGAAATCTGATTAAAGATTTTTATATCGTCTGCATAAGCTAGAACTGGGCAAATAAAGGAAAGCATTAAATCATTAATAAAAAGATTGAATAAAAGGGAACCTAAGTTTGAACCTTGAGGGAGCCCAGAACTGGGACAAAACTCATACGAGGGAAATCCATTGTATAGCGCGTGGCATATACGACATATTAGCAAGTGTCAGTTAATTGTCAGTCAGAAGTTGCCCGGCTTGTATCAACTTGTGACATAAATAAAAAGAATCCAGATTTATTATTATTAAAATTCCTTATAAATTTAATTTAGCATTTTGTATATTTAAATATAGAATACAGAAAATCAGCATATGTATATAACCCGTAAATAGCATAAATGGTCTCTATATACCTACATAATACATAGCACGACATTTTGTCACTATACTACATTATATGTATTTCAGTTTCGGCATTTTGTAATGACAGGTGATCCCCACTAAAGGATATTGTGTTGCAAAAAGGAACAACCTCTTTACCTATGAAACAATCTCGACTATGTATGTAGTCGTTAAAGTTTGATAAGCATCGCTTGAATAAACGTAAAACGCTCTTATGCAATCTTACATCTTACGTAGCTTCTTTGAACGAAGAACTTTCGCCAATCCGGCAATATGCTTACCCAAAGTTCAAGCGCTTCTCAAAGAGATTACGTACGTCTAGCATACATCAGAAGGAACACAAAGCAAACACTCCATTCAAGTTTCTAAAGCATTTAGTCATTTAACTAAATTAATTAAATGTTGTTGCGGTTTTATGACATGCATAGTTGCTTCCTGTCAATAATAATTATTAGAACGTATGTAGGTAATATAAAATAATTGTGGCTTGAAATAGTAGAACTAAATCAGAAAACGCTTTCACCACCTTAATGAGTGAATAGCTTTAGATACGTATTTCGGCAACTCTACTGAGGATGGCAATACGTATGTACCTAGACATTTTCTTTATTTGGCTCGACGTAAGTAATGTGTATATTTAGACAATTTGCGTGATTATTATTCACAATTTATTATTATGTGTTATTATTTTGTATTTGAATGATCGTATGTAACCACAGATAAGGGATAGCAGAGAATGGCAATTTAATAACGTGAAATCGCAATTGCGTTTTATACCCTCTACCTTAAGAAAGTCAATTAATATTCGCTACGCGGCATTTTTAAATTACTATGTTTCCCGGTTATTTTTTACTACTATATCCTATATAATTATTAAAACAAAAACGAACACATGTTTATATCGAAGTCTTTATTTTCTCCGTAATCCGTCTTCAGAATTAGTTACACAACACATTATGGGAGGAATTGCTATTAAAGAAATATAATTAATTGACAATATACGTATGTAACCCTAAAACAACTTGCAATTTTCAATGAATTTGGTTACATGCGCATGTGCGAATTTGAAATCCACATGAAATCCGTAAACTTTATGCACCAATCACTAGCCGCTTAGTAATGCAATCCTGTTCGCAGAGTACACCGAATTGTAAATTTCAAACTATCAAAATAAGAAATTGTAGCCCTGCGAATGCATAGCAGTTAGTGCGCATGCGTCCTTCAATTTCGGGTAGTTTGGAACTAATAACACAAGAAAAATCCAGAACAAAATTGACCAAACCAAACAAGCGCAAGCAGATGGCAAGCAGCTGACTGCATCTGACAAACATCAACAATAAAATGACTTCCCGCGTTACCGTTTGTGCCGGAAGTACACTAACTACAGCGCCTCCTACCACCAGAAACTAAACTAGAACTTGTATGACTCCACTTATAATTTACTTCGCCCCCCCTTCCTCCCCCCTCCTCCGTGTAACATTACGCCTCTTTTAATCGTACAGTTCGCAGTACCTACTCAGACATGTGTCCAATAAAATTTAGTAATAGTATAAAATTAACCATACTTTTTACGATTACGTCAATGACTCATTGGTGAATTTACGAATTTTAGTCATGGTGACAAAGGGTAGAGAGCAAAATTCCCTAAAAGACCGCATATGTCATTGGAATACCTGAAGTTAGTCGATGAGTAGATTCAAAATTATTTAACAATAAAATATCCTATTTTTTACATCGCTTATAACATAAATGCTTTCGTAAAAATGAAATTAAAATATGTGTATAAACTAACGAACTATATTCATTTCTGTTCTTCTATGTAGATTAAATTAAACAACGTCCAAGCAAGCCTCCTTAAAGATACGCAATAATGAACCACCTCCGAGATTGTAATGAATGGTCTTCGGTTACCTATATCGATTTTCTCCTCTTGGAAAGGAATTTACAAAAATAATGAAGTCACCCCCGCCATAAGAATAATCAGTTTCAGATAACACGTTTAATTAAGAAAACGTAATTACTTTAATGAAGTTATTGGCTTAAATGTTACGTACTGTTTTCACACATTATTTACAATTTGAATTTAGTCAAATCAGAATCAGAAACATTTGTATCATCTTATGTGGCTGATAACCAAGGACAAACAAAATCGTATGCGAATTCATAGAGCTATTTATTTACACTTGACGGCGTATAAGTCGACCACATGTTTCTTCAAAGCTTTATGGCTACCTCTTGGCTTTAAATAGAAATAGCAAATTTTGAGGAAGTAGTAATGTTTGCAGCAACAGAGAATTTATAAGATCAATAAACAGCTGCACAAAATAGCTGCACACATTCGGCATGACGCGTTTACATTAAGCGATGGATTACCAAAACATTTAGTAAGAAACCTACTTACCACGTCAATATATGTAACTATACCCCAGCAAGAGCCAGTTTCTGGTTTATATATTGAAACAAAGGTAGAGAACATTTGAGATACTGCATATACAAATATATGAATATTTCCCGGATATTTTTTTTTCTTTTTGTAGTATATATACAAGTATTTTTTTGTTCATACTACAATATGATTTCTTTCTGTCCATTGTATTGAATGCAACTTGATTTTCAATCAGAAGGAATAAATATAATAAAGATTACGAGGTTACAACTGATTCATTCCCACAGAACAAAATATTTCGCCAGTCGATATAGTAGACTCACGTTTATACCTACTCAGGCGCTGTTGCCACTACGTGGCCCACGACAATTATTTGGAACGATCGAATGGAGTCAGAGATGAGTCAAGAATAGATCTTTTCAACCTCATTCCACACGAAAAATGTTAGAGAATCCATCTCGTAATAATAAGTCTATTTTTTATTATTGCCTCTGTTGTCACGATCATCACGCAGATCTAAAGTTGGTATTGCCGATTCTGTATACTTGTTGCTTAGTAACTGTCAAACGTCAAATTAAATAAAATATAGAAACCGTGGTTACAGAACACAAAACCAAATAAACTTGCTTCTTGGCAGATGAATGAACCATAATGCCAAGTCGCAATACTATATATTTACTAAATTAAACATCTAACAGTAGCAAACGTGAAATAAGTACCTACACTATAGAAACCAAGGGATGTTTACAGCTTGATTTCTACGGTTTCTGTAGATATTTATAATTCTGTAAGAGTTTCTGCAGGACTAAATTAATTAGCTGTATAATAAAACAGCAATATAACGTTGCCTGCAGAAAATACAATTAGTTAGTGTAGTGATTAATATAGTACAGACTCTTATTAGATTTGTTCCCAGTGCAGTCAGACACTATCCGAAATTGAACGACGCATGCGTGCTGCAATTTGCTATTTTGACAGTTTGAAATTTACAATTCGGTGTACCTACTCTGCGAACAGGATTGCATTAATAAACGGTTGGTGATTTGTCCATAAAGTTAATAATGTATTGCACAAGTTTTTGAAATTTCAATATATATGTCAGGCCTTCATTATTTTTAATGTGAAGAAAACATATTTTTTATGAAATAATAACAAATTGTAATGCGTGGCAACCATGTTATGAAAAGACGAAATGTCAAAAGTCGGTATTTAATTGCAAGTATATTACTATTGCAGCATGTTAAATTTATTTAATTTGCCGGATAAAATTTATGTACGCAAATTGTTTGACCGGTGAAATTATTTAATTATTTATTTGTACATATTTAATCATGATTTTTTTTCTGATCTTTCAAACGATTAGTAAATATTTTGTGTGAATCAACGTGAATAATATCCATCCAAAAAGTACATTCGAAATAATTCTGTTCAAATATTGACTGAATCTCATTCATTTTATCCCCAATAATTAAATGATAAGTGCTTGTTAAAAAGAAAATCTAATAATATATTAGTTGCGAAAGTTGTTTATGTTTCCTTTTACAAATAAATACAAAAATGTGTAATAATTGGATGGTAATTTTTGTTTCAGCTTACTATTCAGAGGCTGCTTAAAAAAATATGTTAATATATGAATGCCATGGATCATCTCAGTCTGCTCGTCATCGTCACCATCGGAACCATCTTGATATTAATTATCGCCATTCTTGTGGCATTCTATTTACTAGTGTTTAGACAAATATGTTGTATACCTAGATATAAGAGTAAGCGTTTTACCTGTTCTAGGGATTCAATTCCACTTACTAATGTTACCCATATCTCTAGTCAACAACCTACAGAAATTGAAAGACTATATTAACCTAAGTGTATGTTATTTAATAAATATATCTTTGTTATATTTTATTTATTCATGTTTATCGTAATCGCGTGATGTTATCATTTTTTTATACATATTATCTTTCTACACTAATGGAAATTCCATATTCATAGTGCAATGAGGACGACTTCTGATGATAACAAGAGCACGTATAATTATAAAATCTTTTAATACCTACAATGTATCTTCTTTTCCTAAAATGCACTATGAGTATGCCCTTAACTATATTTCAATAAAAATGTAATAGAATTTCAGAACGATTTTATTAATCCCATTTTGCATATTCTTCATGAAAATCATACACATATATTAGGGTGGTCCTTATTTTTCTACTTTTGAATTATTGCCGCGGCACTTTGTCATACGTTTCTATACATCAAAATATGAAACAGAATTTTTTCTTTTTATTTTTGGACAAGATTTAAAGGTCGCTACCAGTTGTCAAACTTTAACAAACAACATTGTATGGCCGATTCAACTATGAGTCTCACTAATTGATGCATTTAAGTGTTTATTTATCGTTTTTAAAGTGAAATATGCAGGGACTCGCAATAGGCAACCGCAAAAGCTAGTATACCAACGGCATTAAAAAAAAACATACAATCAGTAGAATCGAAAAATGAGTGGCTAAATCTAAAAAAAAAGTAAAGAGAACAAGAAAAAAACGTTCGGAAGCATTGAAGAAAAAAAAAAAACAAGACTGGCAACAAAAATCAGAAGATTTATTTGATGTTGCTCATTGTGTTGCTTTAAATATTATGACTATAGAAAACGACAAGCAGTTTTTATTAGCACAGCGACAAAAAAGGCGCCACGGTTTAATTGGTGTAGTAGATAGAAAAAGTTTAAACAAATGTAATAAAATAAAAGAGAAAGAAGAACGTCTTCAAAAATTGCGCGAACGTAAAAACATAAATATCTCAGCTTTGACAGAAAAGTGCTCTTTTTCTTCTTTGCCGTTTCTTTAGTCATCATCTTCCGCCACCAGTGAAGAAGCAACTGCATCTGAATGCGAAGCCCTATCAGAATCTTCGAAAACTCAACCACCCGAAAAGCGAACTCGAAAGGATATTATTAACATCCAATTACCTTCTAGTCTTGATGTCCCAAAATTGAGTGACAGGAAAGCAGCTATGGTCGTGACATCTACTTTGAAAAGTGCAGAATGTGATACATCAGAGTTTAATGTCGATAGATCTTCCATTCGTCGCCACCGTGTGAAAAATCGAAAAGTAGTTGTAGAGTATCTCAAACCTAATTTGCTATTAACAATTTATTGGGATGGCAAGCTAATAAAAGATATTACTGGGCATGAAACTGTAGATCGCCTGCCGATTATGGTATCAGGACATGGGGTTGATCAACTTCTAGCAGTTCCAAAATTGGAACGTGGAACAAGTGAAGCATGTGCGTCAGCTGTCTACGAAGCATTAAATTCATGGAATTTGAGGGATAAGGTAAATTGTTTACGTTTTACTTCTGTAAACACCGGTTTAAGAAATGGAGTATGCGTTCTTTTGGAGCGAAAAATGGAGAAAGAGATGCTTTGGCTTGCTTGTCGTCACCACATAATGGAAATTATGTTGCCAGCTGTAGTGGATCAATCTCTCGCTCAATCTAGTGGTCCTGATATACAATTATTCGAAAGATTTAAGAAAAATTGGGACAAAACTGACCAAAGTGACTACAAAACAATAATTTATGACGCCGAGTCACACATCCTTGTAGAAGTAGCCACAGACAGGATTTTTTTGCGGAAAAACAACTACAAGTACATCAACCTCGAGTTGACTACAGGGAACTGTTGAATCTCACGATCATTTTCTTAGCAGGAGTTCCCGAAAAAGGTGTTTCATTAGAAGACTTAACTGGTCTACACTGAGCTAGATGGATGGCAATCCATCACCTTGTACTGCTTGAAAATTTTCCTATTTAAACATCAGTTTAAACTAGCAAAAAAGGACGAGAAAGCTGTGAGAAAAATATGCATTTTTACAGTGGTGATATATATAAAATATTGGTTTCAAGCCTCTACCGGATGGTCAGCACCAAGAAACGACTTACAATTATTGAAAGACCTTACAGCTTTTGAAATAATTAACCAAAAAATGGCTACTGTTGCCCTGAAAAAAATACTGGGCCATTTGTGATATTTATCGGAAGAGCTGGTTTCTTTTGTATTTTTCGACGACGAACTTTCAGTTCAAGATAAGAAGAAAATGGTGGATGCACTAAAAATCAAAGGCATAGAAGATTGTCCAAATAGAAAAAAACATTGATGGCAAACACATCCACGAAAAAAATAGTGAAAACTTCGTGAGTACCAACTCCTTATGATTCTTTCATATTTTGGGTATCTCATCAAATTTTTTGAATAAGGATGTGGAAACTTGGAACGATGACGCTGATTTTGTGGTCGCAAAAAAAATCGTTCATTCTATGCGAGTAGTAAATGATATAGCTGAGCGTGGAGTGATTGATTAGAACCAATGAAGAATAAAAGCAATATTTGGTTTTGTTGGTGAAAGCGTATAGGAAAAATTACCCTAACACTAACAAATCAACCCTTGTTACTTAATAATAAATGGTTTAAATATTTCAATAATTCAAAATTTTGAAAAAATACTGAAATAGTTTCATAAGGTATATAATCAAATTATGTGGTGCCCCGTGAAATTATAGAAATTTTTTTTTCTTAGGAATAAGGACCACCCTAACATATAACAACGAACGGCGAACAGGGCTGCCGACATCGTAGCACCGTTGAATTGGTACTGGACGCGCGGTGAACGTGTATCGTTTTAGTCAACGATACTGTATAGTATGACGGAAATTCAATATGAATTCAGTTGAAGAACTTTTAAAAATCCCATTTCCGAGGCGAAGTTTTGAAAGAAAATTAGAAATTAATGGGAGGGCGTACGCCACAATAACCTTAAATCAAAATGGACTGGCAAAAACAATTCTTATAAAGGACAATTTAATAACAAAGCTGTTTCGTGGATATGAGGTTGTGAAAAGGAAACAAATAGATTATTTTCCCTGTTTGTTGCTTAAAGGTGAACCTTCCTGAAGTTCCAAGGGCCTAACAAATTCAGCAATAAAAGTGTTATGAATACGTAGCTTCTATGATAGTTGTAAATAACGCATGTACATTATTTCTATTTTCTATATTGTTGTGTTACAGTGAGGTAAGATAACGGACACATAAATGCTTTTTAACGACTGTATTGTAACTTTTATATCTTATGTAACAACTGTATTTCTATTCTCCTTGAAGGAAATAGGTCTTGTTACAATTGCACATGCGCGAGCGCGCCAAATTCAAAATTCAAATTAGAAAGTGTACAGAAAGGGTTAACAATCGACTGCCCACTATTCTGTACAGGAGAAGCTACAAACTATATTATGTCGGCAACTCGGCACAAGTCAGGTACTCGTCATTTATTTGCAGTTAAATACCCAGATAGTCCTATTCCAAGCATTGCAACAATACAAAATACGGGTCGAGCACAGATCACGAACACACTTGCTAATTTAAAAAATAAAATTATTACAACTTATATTATGCATTTTCACTAAGAATTATTGTTTATTTTCACAAAATGAACTTGACTTAATTTTATGATAATTATAGGCAATATAATATGTGTATAGTATGCAATTACACTTTAAAGCTTGCCTATACAGCCCCCCCGCGTCAACAATTTTTGTGTGATTTTAAAATGACATAAAACGGGAGCCCAGTGGCGGCAGTTTTCCATATAAAACCATTGAACGGATTTTAAACACAAAGCGGTTCATCATCAAACACCACAAACGTGTAATACTGGTCACCATGGTCACATACAAAAAGCTCCCTAAGATGGCGCGCTCTATAAAACAAAAATAATGACTGCGTTCTTAACGTATATAGCGCTACTTTTGCGACACTCAGCGATCAGCGTCACGTATGAACGCCGACGAATGTTATGTCGTCCAAGAAAGTATTTTTACAACACATGCTGAAGTGCATGAAATGGCAATTCACGGCTATCAAATAATCAAAAACAACATACCTTGTTGTAAAATAGTATGTAATTCGGCAGTGCCGACGTAGCAGTTTCTTTTGGAATTCCGTAGCTGCTACAAACTGCTATCGGTGGATAGCAGCTACAAAATAGCAGCTTCGCTCGTAGAAACCCATCACTACCAATTTGACCCATAACCGCAAAATATAAATATCGGTGATCGCTCCTTAAAATGGCGGTTGCTCCCTGAGCGCTTACTTGTTTTAGTATCCTTCATAACTTCATAACATCCATCACTGATCGCTACAGGAGCGCTGTTATGAACACAGCGAATGACTTGAACTAACGATATGCAAAACACTAAGAAAGCGCAGTAGTAGGAGTGCTAGGAGTTGAGGAATCGAATTACCGATGGGGCGATCGATTTTAAAGTCGGTCGGGTGGTCGGTATTTTTCAGTGTTGAGGAGTATAATATTATATAATTTATATAATAAAATATAATTTGAATTTCGCGGGGTATCTCAATTAACGAGCAAAAAGCGATCGGTACCGAACCTATCCAAACACAAAAATGATAGGAAATATGATTTAAATCGCACAGTTACGCGCTTATTAATGGAATATAAACATATATAAATTGATGCTCAACGTAATTACAAATGACAATAAATAGCATAAAACGAATTATGGTATTCAATTTTCAAAAGGAGCTTACCTTGTCAATTGCTAGAAATCTTTATACCGGCTTCTTACAAGAACTTGAACTTTCCACAATTTTAGGAATAAAAGTGCGCTCAAATATGTGTAAAACATGGAAAAGGTACAATATTCTTAATATACAACACAAAATTGCGACACTAAAGGCACTATTAAACACATAAATCTGATGTTTGAAAACACGATACGCGGAAGAATTTGTACCAACCGCCATTTTCCGAAAACTACCACGAATTCAAAGCGGGAAAGTTATCGTAATACAATTATAAACAATTCTATTCCATTCTTACCGTGAGTCTTCTTTTAGGTCGCGTCGAATAATCTTAGATTGCAAATGTTATAAACAAGAGCAATTTTAAAACCGTTCAGTATGTAGTTCCAGAAACAAATATACCCATCTTTTTAATTAGAATTGATTTTAAGGTAAATATCTTTTATTGAAATAAAATTTGAAATAATCCTTTGTTGATTGTAACTTTACAGTTTTCTTTCCTTTCATTCGTGATGTTTATTTTATTTTATTTAATCAATAATTAAAAAAACTTGTCCATAACTTGAAATGTTAAGTTAATTTAATTGGTAAGTTACCTAAATTTTATATCACACGCAATTTTCTACATGTATGATGATTGTTAATTTTAGTTTCTGAAGAAGACAATATACAGCGCTGGCCATTTCTAAACTTGAAAGCCGTCTATAAGTAATGTATTTCATCAAGCAGCGATGTCATATTGCGAATCTCAATCGCAATCTCTCGAATGCAGTCACCATGGAATAGTAGGAGTTGTCGTTGTAGCAGTAGCTTAGTATGCTCGTAACAGCGGTGATTTATATACTAGAATCGTGTGTGTCGTAGGCGCCGGCGAAACTAGTTCACATTTGTAATGAATTAATAAGTCTCCGTTCAAGAACGTCTCTCAAGTATAAGCATCCTAACACTATCGTTAAAGTTTTTTGTTACTTGTTTTATTTTAATTTGCTTGCGAAAAGATATTTATTAATTATTTTATTAATTTTAGTTTAGCGTCCGGCAAAGTCAATATTTGTTCTTGTAGATGTTCAGTAGAGCTTGTTCTATTTAAAAGCTTTATATAATTATTTTCAGGTACATGGCACGACGTGCATACCAGCAGCCCCTTTTCCTTCGACACTTCAAATTGTAAACATTCTTTTCCGCCCAACATACTTAAGCAAAGTTTTACACTAATATTTTAGGATACGACTACCGCCACAGACGAAT
>JARFOC010000484.1:175886-210164 GCA_031763485.1 Osmoderma eremita
CTACACTGTTAACGTTGAAAATATCGGAGTTCTCGATTTTAGGTCGGAAACTTTTATGTGGCCACGAGTGTACATATCGGCATATTCGTTAAACGTAAAATCCATTATGAGTGGACAAAATAATGACAAAACAACGAAAAACACAAGAACTAGTGAAGACTATACAAGTAATCACGAAAAAAAATTACACAAAATTATAACACGAAAGTCGAATGGGCCTTTCTCACGAAAATAGACAAGGGCACCCTATCGAATTCATTAAAAGAGAAAATGATGCAACACCCGCCAGTGTGGAGAATGCGTCTGTGCCCATGGTAGCAACGTCTTTACGAGGGATGCCTTGTATATTTCAGGAATAGGCGTTCCAAGTGGTGCCACCTGACAACTGACGCCTGTATTGTAAATTTCGGCCTTTTTGACAGTATACTTAATCAGAACATCTTGACGTACAAGCGATATTTGTGTTACAGTGGCTTAAAAAATCATCTCGGCCAAAAGACGGAATTAACACCTGAACATTTTCGTGTCATTATTTTTTAAAATTTCCGATTATCTCAACAACAGTGCATCGATGAACTTAATTCGGCACTTGACGATGAAGCACCGTCAAAAACTAGTGTATACCGGTGGTACGCCGATTTCAATCGTGGCTGTGCTTCACTCCCTGACGAATTTCGTGAAAGCCGTCCAAAATCAGTTGTTCCGAAAAAGATTGATGTTGTACGTGAACTGATATTGCAAGGTCGGCATGTGACGTATCCTGAGTTTGAGGTATCCTTGGGCATTAGTGGAACCAGCATACATTCAAGATTGCATCAACATTTGGCCGTCAAAAGCCGAAGAAGGATCATTCTCCGCCAGGACAATGCGAGCTCTCACACATCAGCTCATACGAGTTTTTGGCATTGATGGGTCATCCGCCGTACAGCCCCGATTTAGCACCCAATGACTTCTTTTTGTTTCCGCGCATCAAACAAAAATTACATGGTCAGCGTTTTTCGACGGCCGAAGAAGCGGTTGACGCCTTCAAAATGCATATTTTGGAAGTACCCCAATCAAAGTGAAAAAAGTGCTTCGAAAACTGGTTCAAGCGCATGAAAAAGTGTATTGATCTTCATGGAGAATATTTTGAAAAACAATAAAGCCATGTACTATGATTAATTTTAGTTTCTGTTCTCTATTCCCGAAATATAAAAGGCATCCCTCGTATCCAACAGTGGTTTCACTGTTTTGTATTCCATTTAGAGGATTTTATCTAGTGCCACTGTCATCTGTTTTTGTTATTGTTCTAGTGATAAACAAGGCTGACAACTGTTACTTGATCCTCACACGCTGCGCGCGCAGTCCAGGTAGAATAATAAAGGTCTGAAATACATAAATGTTCGAATTTGCCAACGTTGCCAAATGTTTCGTGATAGTATATTAACGAAGATATGTGAGAAACAAACTTTGAAGTAAAAAAAGAAAACGTTTACGAAAAAAAAATCTTCTTTATTCCAAATTGCAGCTATCTTTATAAACAGCTATCGAACAATAACGCTTGTTTGTGAATCAAAAGTCCGAACTTCGGGAACCCTGTGAAGTCATATGAAGCATGGTAAATATTTTGATGTTGAGATTTTCGATTCAAGATTTAAGAAGGGGTACCGCCACATGTCGCTTTTGACCAATTTGTGCACAGCCTATATATTTTATTTTAACATTTAACAAAAACAGTTGACACACTCGATCGTCTGGTAAAAAAGAAATATGTAAAAAAATTAATTATTTAGAGTAATTATTTTATGAAAGTTTAAAATCTCTTGAATCACAAATTTAAACACATTCCTGCTTCTTCAAAAGATGCACAGTATCCAGAAAATATATTTGCATACTCACTCAATTGTAACATTATTTTTAATAAAAGAAACTTGTATTGTAATATGCAAAAAATAAAACTACATTAATTACTGAAAAAGTGTATACAAACCAAAAACATTTATAAACACCACAATAAGAAGAAATTACGTAAATAACACAGAAATAATACAGGAAAAAGTAATAGCACACCGAGCGGAAATTACCGAAAAAACCAATCTATGCTCAGGGGAAAAAAAATAAGAGAAACTATAGGTGAAGAGAGGCAGTTAGTAATAAAATTACATAATGAAGGCAAATCTCTTGCAGAAATCGATCGCATATTATATAAATCGTTTTCAACAATTAGGTACATTGTAATAAAGTTTAAAAACACCGGTCAGTTGAATAATTCACCGCGATCAGGTCGTCCAAGACAGTTAACGCCAAGGGATGAAAATCCTTTTAATAGTGCGCCAAAATGACAGGTAATCCTTCATAATGTTACCGAAAAGCGTGTATCAACCTCTAGAATTTTGAAAATCACTTATTTTTTCTGTGGGGAGCTAATTCACGGCGAGTGCCTCTGATGGTGACAAATGGGTATTTAGAAAACAAGGAGAAGCTTTAAAAACTAAGAATTTGCAAGGTGCAGTGCAAGATGGCGGCGGCAGTGTTATAGTGTGGGGCTGTTTTGCGGCAAATGGCGTAGGTAACTTATCTTTTATTCAAGGTGCACCTAATGGACCTAATGGACCTAATATGCCTGTGAGACGTGGGTCCCGAATAAGGTGGACGAGGAGCACATAAAAAGATGTGAAAGGAAAATGCTGCGTGCTATACATGGAGGAGTAACAACCCAGGAAAGATGGAGAAAACGCATAAATCTAGAAGTAGAAGTATATGAAAGACCCAATATCGTAGCGTTTACCAAAACCCAAAGAATAAGATGGCTAGGCAGAGAAAAGTTACCAAAGTTAGATCTAACAAAAATTAAAAATAAGAGATTGGAAGGAGATGGTGGGGAATAGAGGAGAATGGAGAAATGTAGTCCCCAGAGCACTTGAAGAAAGTTTCTAATATTAGTATTTTATTAGCCCCAGACCTTCACGCCCTGTAGAGCCAGTGGAGTGTAGGGTGGGCAGACTTGGATATTTGAAAAAAAAATTCTTTTTCAGCAAGACAACGATCCCAAACATACGTCGATGATAGTGAAGGGACGGATATTGTAAATTGTGCCCCATATGTTGCAAACACCTCCACTATCACCTAACCCCATCGAAAATTCCTGGCAAATATTGGATCAGCAAATTCGTTTACGCAAAATAAAAAGAAAGGAACAACTAACAGAGGAATGGACTAAAATCAACTCCGATATAACGGAAAATATAATTAACTCTATACCACTTTTTCCTGTATAATTTGTCTTATTTACATTTTTTTTCTTATCGTGGTGTTTATAAAAATTGTTTTTGGTTTATATATACTTTTTCAGTATTTGTATATTACAATACAAGTTTCTTTTATTAAAAGTAATAACAATTGATAATGTTAAAATTGAGTTAACGTGGAAATACATTTTCTGGATACTGTAAGAAGCAAATGAAGAATGTTGCAGCAATTTATTTGTATTTATGCAACAAACATTTATAAAATGTACTTATTTAGATGTTTTTTACTTGCATGATGATACATCATGATTAAAATTATTGTTGGGTTACCAGTAATAACAAAAGAAATTAATCTTGGTATAAATTGAGGTCATTTACATTTACATCTTTTGGGCAACATGGCGAAAAAAGGCGGGAACATACATAACATATAAAACTTGCAATTAATATTATCATTTAGGGATCATAAATACTACAGCTTTACACCAGAATGGTAGAGAGTTATAGTATTAAATAAATAATAAAACAAAGATAAATAACTTACATGAAAATGTGTTCGTGAGATCAAGAAAGTCTGCTGTAAAATATGCAATCTCGGGTAATTCCGGCTCAATCTTTTCTTTAAAATATTCCATAGCCATAGTTGATAGATCAAATAATTCATCTGTTACTTTATATGGCCTGGCTAACTTTGTATTAGTTTTTATATACCTCAGGATATTATACACTTCATCCAAAATTTCACCAGGAAAAAAGCAACAGTGTTTTCGTTCAATGTGTTTGCCAAAAGACATCTGAAGTAACGTCAGTCTCATATACAACGTCTCTATTATGTCACTTTCGCACGCAAGATGATGATTTCTTCTCGCAGATTCTCTACGTGGCATTTTGCTCTTTATATTTTGAAATCTATTTAACATTTGTGTTTGTAGCTTTTGAAACGTTGAATTCAGTAGCTGAGCACATATCTTATCCATTGTTCTGCAAACCTGAAAGAATGTAAAAAAAACCATTACACTAACAGGAATAATGTGGTTAATATCGAACAATACGTACTAAACGTAATTGACACACATTCTTGTATGTTAAAAAACTTAAAATTTTTTCCACAATTTCTGCTGGCAAGTCTAAAAGATTTACTGAACTAGTTGAAGTTGATGGACGGTTATTTTCTGCGGATGTGGATGCAACTGGATGCGAAGCAGCACTATTTCGAGTTACTCGTGTCACAGTATGTTCCGTACTTGAACCCTGAGTGTAGAGTTCAGTTAATGTTTCATTTACAATAGACATTAATCTGGTAGAAACCATTTTCAATATATTTTCTGTAAAAAATGTACACTTAAGTAAACTGTATTTTAAATAATAAAACTTTATTGTTATAAAAATTATATAATGTTCTCAAAAAGCGACGATTCTTTGCGTTACGTAAACGTATAGAAATTGAAATTATTCCGGAAAGTAATGCGATAAAATGAAGTTTACAAAGTACTTCACCAAACTAAAATGGTCGTTCCTACCTGATATATGAACAGCTTTTTCAGGATTACTTACTAAATTTTCATTTTGCTGTGCTTTTTCGCTTGTATTATTAAATGAGGATGTTATATGTCCGATATCATGCTAATATTTACGTTAGTATTTAACTTATTAACAAAAAAATTGCGACTGCAAGAAAATATATTGACTTCTATTCTGATAGGTTTCCAAACGGAGTGACCGCCAGGATCACGGAACAATTTCAAGATGATTGTTCTAAAATTCAATACACCTAATTTGAAACAGGAATCTGTATTATTGCATTTTCAAAATACCCGATATTCACAAATTAAAATATATATATATGTTCTATCTATGTTGCTTAAATGTACAGTATTTTTACTCCATTGAATTCCTCATTATTGGAAAGGTTGTATAAAATAACTGATTTCGTAGACAATATTTTGCTATATTTTAAAAACTAGCTTGAAATTAAAACATTATTATTATATCATTATTAAAATCAAAGATGGTTTATTTTCCTAATATTAACCTTATTAAACAATCATAATTTCCTAAAGAAACTAGTATACTTAAAAATTATTTCTCAAGTAATGGATTTTTTATTATGAATTCATAACCATGATACTCGATACTTTCATACAGGAATTTTCTATTAACTCTACATTCAACTCCACATTTTTGAGATAAACATTTCTTGCAGTGAAAATGACAACCTCTGCAGCTTTCTTGTAAGCAATCACAAAGATCGATATTTGTTAGTATGTGTACCCCATTACCATCATGAACAGCTCCAGGTACTCTTCTAGCAGTTCGTTTATCAACTTTTCGTCTTTCCGTTTCAAAATATTCCTTATCCGAACTCTGTTTCACAATTTCTTTGGTTTTGTCTTTGCTTGCTATAGCTGCTTGTCGTTTTGTTAGGCAAGTATATTTAGGTTCGGGTGCAGTAGATTTTTTTGCTAGTCTTGGTCTTTCTGCTAGTGTAACATTTTTAACTCTGTTGCTCAATGCTTTTTCTTCGTCACTATTTTCTGAATCGATATTTACAATATCAACTTGGCTACTCATATTGACACTTTGACGCACTTTGAGGTTATATCTAGTTTAGACCATAACCGCACCATTTCTATATGCATGCTATTTATACCACAGCTTAAATGTGCTAAATAAATAATTGGGCGCGTTCAGCGCAGCCAATTGTTGGCGACACAATTGAGCGTTTTTCTTCTGAACGGTCCCGCTTCTCATTGCTGTCGGCGCGAAATTAAAAAATTACATTTTTGTATGAATTTGAAGGCGAAATTTATGAACTAGAAAATAATTGTGCATAAATATGTTACATTCGTAGGTGCATGTAGTACTTGTATTAGAAAATAAAATAAAAATCACAGTATTTCATTATTAGGCAACTTATACATAAAAAAAAGAGAATTATAAATATATTATCTGCCCCGTTTGTACCAAAACTAAATCGGTTCCAAGGAGCAAGAAAAGTCTGGTTTTAAGCCAAAGGCCATAAACAGCAACTTTTTTCTAAGCATAAGGTTAATCGTGTGTTTTGTACAACGTTTTGTTAACACATTTGGTGGTACATATAAATATTTTAACCAGCACTACTCCCGTATATTGAGGAATCGTTTCCTGGCAATAGTCGCTATTTCCAGAAACACTTACCTGTTCTTCTGTTACCTTTTCCAAAATATTCAATCTAATATTACTTCAGCTATTTGTTGAATGTTAATTCAAAGATTTTTCATAGTAATTGGATAGAAAGTTATCAAAAATTTGTTCATAGTTCCATTTAAATTATACCAATGCAATGGTATTACCTTCACATAAATCTTTGTGGGTTTTGGTGCGAATTTTCTTTACCAAATAAAGGAAAAACATTACACAATATCTGCATTTTATTGGTGGTACGGTTGTTTCATATAATAACAATCTTCTAACACACATTAATCAATATTATTGAAATCATGCCTTATTAACAATTGTAAAATTTTGAAAATAAATAGTGATTTATAACATCAAGACAGATTCAGCATAAAATTTAACGAATATACATTTTTACATACGCTAAAAATTAAATAAATCACAATAATCTTACTGCGTGTTCTACAGAGTTTTCTTCTTAGATTTCTTAATCCTCGGAAGAGTTGCGCTCACCGAATCCTGCAACATTAATCTAATTATTTTACTGATATCGAACGATTGGAAAATTTCAAACATCAAAGCGGTTTTTAGTTTGCACAAATATTCACAAAATATAAATGACACACATGGTTAATACAGTTGGAGCCAACCTAAAAACACAACATGATCATGCCTGAAAATATTTTAATCAGTGTCGTGTCTACGTCCGATTTTCTGAATTTTCTTTTCCATCCGTTAAAGATGCGATTCTCTTCAGTAGCTTTTCCCTAGCCTGCAATTTGCTAATATCATCGTCACTTTTTGACAATTCCTTTACAAATTCATGTTGTCTTCCTATCATGTCGTACCAAGAGGTTTTCGTTTTTGGTCGAATATCTGAATCATCTTTATGCCAAAACGATATTTTCCTTGGAAGCACTTTTAATCGCGACAGAGACATGTCCAATCTTGATTTGTTTGGCGACAATTTTGTAGAAGAACTGGGCGAATTGCTTGGAGAAATATTTAAAGAACGTCGTTTTAATTTGGGTGAATGGCAGAATATTTCGTTTTCCGCCGAAACAACTCCAAGAGACTTTATAACACCAGGTTGTAAGACCAAAGTAGCCCTAATAGCGGCTAAATCAAATCCTGAAGATTTTTTTCTGACTGGCGGTGATGGCGCTGTAAGTTTATTATATTTACGGCGTCTGGTTTCTTTTTTAGCAGCCTTCTGCTCAATAAAAAGGCTACCGTCACTAGGGCCAACTTGTTGTTCATTGTTTCCTTGTTTTTCGTCATCTGGTAAATTAGTAATAGATTTCGATATTAAAGCGGACTTTTCTGTTGTTTCATTGGATATTTCCACACTGTTTTTCTTGTTTTTAAGCAAAGTATAATTACAAGGTGGTATTACATTTTCTAGAGATTCATGCATCACATCTTTGGACACTATGTCAAGTGTTGAAGAAATGTTAAATGTATTAGATGGAGTAAAATCGACATTACCGTCATGGTCAATGCAATCTCGGAATTCTTCCTCACTTGATGTACTCTCGTTGGTGTTCGCATTTTGGCCAACATTGTCCAGATTACTTAAAAATTCTGCCTTATCATTGAAATAGATAACATTGTCTTTTGAATCAGTGGGATATTCGAGTTTATACTCAAGATCCTTCAAAATAATTGATAATTTAATATGTGATTGAAAATATTCAAGCCAGCTTTTCTATCGTCTAAAGATCTGCTGTTGTATAAGAAGAACTGGCTTAACAATATTATAAAAAAAGCAACATTAGTCTTATTACACTTTAGACACTTACCTCTGTACTCTTTTTAGGAACTGTTGATCGGGTAACTCTCGGTTTTACTTTAGAAGAGCCAATAGATCCAGTTCTGACTAGTGCTTCACGTGCTTGTACTTTTGCCACTTTTCCAGCATGCACAAGCTCTCCACTTGAATACACAGAACTAATATCATCAGTCTGAATATTTGCAAGCATGTCATGTCGTACATCGATTTCTGAAAAGTAAATAGCGGAAGTGGTCGTGTGGCGGCGAGGACTGTGCCTCCTTGGACTATGCCTTCGTCTAACTACTCTTGGTTCCGCTAGCGAATCAGTCTCTTCATTGCCTTCATATTCTCGTTCATGTCTTTGCTCGCTTATTAGATCGCTTAGACTGTAACTTTTTCTAATTTGATTTACCAAGCCCCCGCCACCCTACAAAGTGATATAGGTACTTATAAGGTGTAAATTTAAAGTATTGGTATTACTTAGCAAATAAGGACAAGGATATCACGAGGGATTCTTCGCAGGCATTGGTGTTTCAGTATATAGATTATTTAAGCAATTGGGACGGTGAAATAAAACGAATTTTTTATTAAAAATCAAATCATATTAAGCTGCAATTGTAGACTAGATATGATCAAGGGCTGTACCGAAAATTGTGTGTATTCTCCTTTTCACGACAATTTTTTACTTCCGAAACTCATTCCTGTACCGAATAAAAAATTTCTAAGACATACGATGATGTTTAGCTCAAATCATGACTGTCATGACACTACTAGAAGGTACATATATGAGTATAACTGCAAACATTATTTAATAACATTAACAAGTGCTGCGTATTTACAAATTAGCAACTTGTTAGCAAGGGTTAAATAAATGTGCTCTTTTAGCAGTATTTATTGCGCAGAAAGTTTCCTACAAACGATTGTATTACTTCGTCAAATGTTTTACTATATTATCAGGTAACGAAATAAGTTCGTGCAGTTTTTGATAGCAAAATATAAATGATTATTAAAACGATAATACACTATTATTCGTCTAAGTAATTACCATCACACTCAATGACCTTTTGCCAACGTGACACCATTTTTTGTATGCCGGTATTGTAGAACTCTATGGATTTTGAATCAAAAAATTCACGGACTACATTCATTACATCAACTCGAATTTTGAACTGTCTATGCTTCATACGGTTGTCAAGAGACAAAAAAGGTTGTAATCACTTGGCGAAATGCCAGGTGAATATAGAGGGTGTGGTAACATTTCAAAATTCAAAATTTTTTTCCCGGGTCACTCTTGCGATATGCGGCCTGCCGTTATACTGTAAGAATACCACTTGTGTTCGATTGATCAAAGAAGGCTATTTTTGGATGAGTGCTACTTGTACTCGCTGAAGCTCTTCACAATACAAGTTAGCGATAGTTTGAACCCTCTCCAAAAACTCATAATGGACAATTCCTTTTGTTGTCCATCAAACACACAATAAAGTCTTGTTTGGGGGCAAGGAAGCTTTGGGAATGTGTGGCACTGAATCAGTAGGCGATAACCAATGATACGAACGCTTACAATTTGAGTACAAATCCATTTTTCGTCGCAGATTAACAACCGATTAAGAATCGGTTCATTATCGTTGCGTGAAATGTTTGTCCAACAAATGGTAAGACGGCTTAATTTAATATCATTTGACAATTCAAGTGGTACTCATTTGCTTGACTTCCACTTCTTTCCCAGTTGATGAAGGTGCATACGCATGGTTTCATCACTCGCCCTGAACCTTTCTGCAAGCTCTAGACACGTTGTACTGGAATTTTCCTCCACAACCTGTTGAATATCCTCGTTCTTAATGATCTTCGGTTGGGTCCCAGAGGGTGCTTCATCGGTCAAGCTGAGAACTCCCGAAAAAGTTTTTTTGAACCACTTCTTTGGTGTTCGATCACTTACGGCATCATCTCCGAATGCGGTACATATTTTTTGCGCCGTCACTGCCGCTTTGGTACCAAGTTTACACTTATAGAATAAACAACCTCGAATTAAAGTTTTATTCTTTGCCATTTTCAATTATTTAAAACCAATAATTAAACAGAAAACATAAAATGTGTATATATCCGATAAAAGGATTCATACCAAAGTAGATGGCAGGTAACAAACAAGTGCTATCGATCAACAACTTAAAAAATATTCATGGCATTCTACTTTATGCAAAAACCGCATGAACTTGTTTGGTTACCTGATTGATATCAAAAAAAGGCAAGAGCATTTATGAATGCCATCGAAAAACTATTTTTATTACGTAAGTCAAAGTATTTTTATTAATGCCGCCAATTGTTCCAGGTAACTTTTATTTTGGGCATAAATTCAAATTCAAGGTATTAAAATAGTTGTGTTTACAATTATGTGTTAAAAGGTATTGGATTATTACTTTACTATTGTCTAAAATGTGTAAGTTTAATTGAGTCTAGTTGCCGGAAATAAAGTGTAATGAGTTTAGTTTTTTTAGTTAGAAGTGCAATGTGCAAGTGTGTTATAGAATCAATACATGACATACAATCTAAACAACAAGGAAAAATAAACAACTAAACAACTTGTATATTATATTCAAAACAAAAAAAAATACATATTTCAAAAATCATTAAAATGTAAAATTATTATTATTGGGATAATTCATAAGTCAATTTCTAAATCTTCGATTTTTCAATTATGTATATGAGCAATTTATCAACAGGAACATTAAAATTAAAAGAAATAATATTTAAACTAGATAAATTAAAAGACACAAAATCACTAGACGTTTGTTGTTTTGAAAATACGTAATCGGTGAATATCAGTAGAAATCCAGCTTAAATGTATTTTGACATCAGAAAAAAATACGAAAACTCCAGGAACTAAGAATATGTATGCATCGTATTTTCAAAACAATCCAACTCATGCAAAGACAACACGAATGCTAAAATGAATACCAAAAATTTAATTTTATAAATTAAAAAAACGGTAACACAACACATTAAAAATATATAAAAATTAACTAAAGAGATGCCCATGTATGATGTGTAAGAGTCAGCCATTTTAGTCGCTATAATCGCTGTATTCAGTCTTTAGGTTTTTTCTACTACTCTTCCTGGTGGCAACCTTAGTTTTAGCTTTAGGAGGTTTGGAGGAAGGTTTGGGTTTCGGCATAACGTTTTCGTAGTGGTCCATGTCATCGTCCTCTTCGGACAGTGATTCGTCGGGAAGGAATTGCTCAGACTGTGACCTTTGTACACCATCGCAGTAGTCTTGCTTATTAATTATTGAAGAGTCAGACAAAGATGGCATTAAGGAAGCGAGGTTTAGATTCTGCGTGAAGTACGGTACATCAAAAAAACAAAGCTTTGTTAAATGGGCGGTTAGAAAAGATGAATTGTGCATGTCAAAAAGAATAAAAAGCGATCTGTCTTATACGTTCGTATTGATCATACCAACCTTAATAGCAGTTTGCATCAGGGCGTTGACTCCCTTCGACCCCAGATCCAGAACTTGCTTATAACTTTGTTCTTTGGCTTTGGAGATATATTCGTCTATTTCCTAGTAACAAAGGCGAGATAATGGTGCGAACTTGGTTGCAGCATAAAATGCATACCTGTTCCCTACTGCTTAACATCGGATGTACGAATTTTCTATATAATATACTAGAACCTTTTGTCGCTGGCGACAAGAGCCATATAACCAATATAATTTTTATTTCATAATAGAAAGGAAACCTACAAATACGATATTAAAAGAAAAACATATTTATACTACAGCAGGAGTATAGAATTTTTGTTTTTGATAAAATTATGCCTAAACGAAAAAAAATTTCTGTAAGAAAAAGATACCAACCAGCTTAGAAAGACGTCCGTGAATGTTTCTGCACATGTGAAGAGCGCGAATACGATCCAGTACATCATCCATTTGACCTGAAACAGACATAAGCATACACATAACACATTTGCGTATAGAGCGAATACAGGAAGAACTGGGAGTGTTGGAACATCTAATTATAGGTTTTAAAGGATGCTTAAGACGCCTAAAACTGCTGAAGGAATGCAACGCTCTCGATATGCATATGTAGTAGTTTGAAATAGATGGAAAACTCTTCGATGGTATGAAAGTGGTAGACGGTTTTAAATTTATTTTATACTTTTTCTGGTTTGTATTTTATTCTGTAAGTTAAATTTTTAAAAAACACTACAGATACGGTTTATAAATATCTATTGTTAACAATTTAAAAAAAAATTAGGAATTTTTTATTCTTCTGGTGAAAATGCTATAATTGATACTTTTTTAAATGTTCTCAAAATGTATCTGTTATATTTATGCGATTTACATTTTTTTAATTTTAATTTCATATAACAAAAGATATTACCTACATGCGGTTTATAAAAAAAACAAGTTTTATTTATGTTGTAAAAATAAGATATGAGTATCCCAAAATTCCTGAAATATGTAATTATAGATCAATTAATATTATTTCAATGTTAAGGGAAAAAGTAATAATAGTTTGTTATAGCAACTGTATCCTTCAAATCTATAACTTTCTTTGTGTTGTACGTAAACACAAAAGGCTCAAACATAAATTTTAATTATTCTCAAACGTTTACATTAAGCTAGTGAAGACAGTAAAAACATGCGAACACGTGGAATATAAATAGAACGCGGAGATGCTTTCATATAGACGACAAAGAAAACATCTAGTGACGCTTGGTGCGCAAGTAAAGAAAGAAGAAAAAAAACAAGGGATAGTGAGAATAATATAAGTGAGAATCAAAAAACAAAAAAAAAACAAAACGCACTTACATATTCTCTGACATTTTTCGTTTTCACAGCCTTATATGATGCGTAGGCAGGATACAAAGTCCCAAAAAGTAATCTGAAAAGAGGATAAATTATCAGTTGCGTAAGCGGTTGGTGCCAAACTACACAAAAGGCCATCGTCAATAAACCGAATCTACTCAAAGCTGGTGTGATACGCCGTATAAGCGATTTGAATCCGTTCTGAACGTATTCCAGAGCGTAATTTTTCTCAGCCATTATCATTCGAAAAACGCCGCCGGTGGTAAGTTTCAGTTCTTCACTGATTTGCGACGTTTCACTCGAACCGAGTGACCCGTGCGTGTCGTCGGGTGGTAATTCGGTTATTTGTACTTGTTGCCTGAACTGTTGTTGCGGACGGTTGTTAACCAGTACGATATTCGTCGGGTTCAACGACGTCTTCGTGGTATGGACGAAGTTCAACTTTAACACGAAAATACCACTAAAACAAGAGCAAATCTCTCGAAGGATCCTACGAATTATCGCGATCGCGATGGGGCGTCTCCTGTAACGCCGTCGCCTTACGTTGGCCACTTCGAGCGGGGCGTTCGGTTCCAACGCGTGCATGGTTTATTCGGTTCGGTTGATTTGCGATACGGACAGAATCTGCTCATTAAAACGATTCGATCGTAAGAAAAAGTGGTTGACGTCTTTCATTTAATTACGAACAATAACATCGTTACAGTAAATACAATGGATTTACGGGCGAAGCAATAAATTTATTATAACGCCCGATGTCACTTTTATGGACATTGTCTTGGAAGATGCTGAAGTTTGAAAATTTAAACAAAACAACAACGTGTAATATAATCAATAATTTAATTTTAAAAACACCAGATTCTAAAAATATGTTTTAAAACAACTAAATAACTAACAAGCTTGATCCAAATAGACCATAGATACAGCTTCTTCATTTTACGCGAAAAAGTTGTTTGGTTATTTGTCAATCAGTATACCAAAACTAACATAAAGGTTTGGATTAAAAAGTTTTTGTAGATTTGTAATACGTTATTCATTTTTATGCCAAAAATTAAATATGCAACTGGGTCTAGACGTATAAAATACTAATAAGAATGGGATTTGTTAGAAACCGCCCAAACATTATGTTTCCATACAACTGCCTGAAAGATATAATAATAATAATGATGATAATAATAATGATAATAATAATAATAATAATACTAAATGTGCTTTATTGTCATATAAAATTACAAATTTTGTGGACAAAGCTAATTAAAAAATTATAACTAAAAAATATCGGTACAACAGACAAGGAGACACATAGTGTTGGATACACAGCTTATTGTATCCATAGATCCATAGATAAAGAAAAAGGGAAAATCTTTAATATTACCCTCCCCGGAAAACATTTCCAACCGCGTAAAGGGGTTGCATTAGGGGGTATCTTTTTACCTTTCTGCGAAAATTGACGTAGGTTGGATGTAAGCTGGGAGATGGTTGTGTAGCTTGATTGCGTTATAGATGATTGAGTTTTTAAATAACTCTATATTGGGTACAGGTAAATAAAGATCACGATCCAAGCGTCTAGTAACGTAACTATGGTGATGTCTTTTGGTTAGATCGGAAAGATGTTTGCGAATTAATGAGACCGATTCAAGGATGAATAGCGCCGGGAGAGTTAGGATTTTGTAGTTTAAAAAGTAAGGTTGGCACTGATAATGGAGCGTAAGTTTTATTGGAGCATGTCGTCACCATATTTTTCAATTAATTTACGGAGAATTTTTCAGGTTAAAATTTGTGGAGTAACATCATGGTAATCATGGTGAGACCCATGATTACCTATGGTTGCCTAATTTGGTGGCCAAAGACAAATCAGAGGCAAACAATAGCCAAACTCCTAGGAGTTCAGAGACTGGCATGCCCTGCATTACGGGTGCAATAAGAAGCACACCGATTGCAGCCATGGAGACTATGCTTAACCTACCCCTACTTGATATTTCTATAAGAGGGAAGGCAAGAACGGGAGCATATAGGTTAATGTGCTATGGTAATTGGAAGGCTGGGAATAACTCAGGACATGTGAAAAGATATGACTCGATGATTCTCCTGTAACAAACCCTTTGAAGTCATGACTGGGAGGGATGAAGAAAAAAGGCTGAAACGAATATCGTAGGAGACATGAGTCTGGCACACAAACGGATCGAAGCCCAAAGCGAAGACTGCGCATACCCCTGGAAAAGCACGCCTCCGTGCTCCAAACTGAAACCTCTGCAATACAAATCTGTGCTAGAGAGTGTTTGCAGCAGGGGTCACAAAGCAAACCGCTCTACATTCTTACGGACTGTCAAGCTGCCTAAGGGCATTAGCATATTATCGGATATCTTCAAGCTGGTATTGTACTGCCTGCAAAACCATCAAAACCTGGCGACACACAATACAGTTAAGCTGATGTGGGTGCCGCGGCATGAGACGACCAGGCGGACCAGCTAGCAAGGAGGGGATCCGAAATGACCTTCATTGGACCTGAGCCAGCTCTAGGGATCACAAAAACTGCTGCGCGTGGTGCGGTAACTGAGTGGGTGATTGAAAAACATCAGAAACATTGGCACCATGTAACAGGACAGAAACACAGTAAATAGATGATGAGGAAACCATCACAATTTTTGGCTGCTGACATACTGTCGCTTGGCAGAACGCAGATTACGATAATGACGTGTCTACTTACTGGACACGGCGACCTAATCAAACACCTATACAGAATGGAAGTCTATAGAGAGGAACCTCTGTGTAGATTATGTAATGAAGAAGAAGAAACAGCCTCTCACATTAGGTAGACTTGTTCGGATAATCAGGAAACAACCGAATGCATAGTAATACAATAGGCCGCAGTATTAAGGGATATGTAAGACCTGTCTCTGCATTAAGGATCTATCAAATCAAGTCAACATCGTATTCTGAGATACCGGTATTTTAATGTTTTATTTTCAGTTAAAATTCCAAGAAAATGTCGTACAAATAATAATTATGAAAGTAGAATGAAGGATTAAGAATTCTATGCAAGTTTGGAGAATATTAGCCTTTAGATTCTAAATTTCGTAATCAATAAATTAACAGATCGTCAATGCAGACACGATTACAAAGAATTTCAATTACTAACAGTAATATTTCACAATTGCCCAAAAGAAGCTAAGAATTTGTCCTTCGATATCGCATTAAGCACGTTAGATGACTTCCGCGATATATTCCTTGAACACCTTTTTTTGTTTCGGAATCAGAACAAGGTTTCTTTATAAGAGAAAATATCACTTGGAGAGATTTGTATTTGCTACTTTTTTAGATGCTAGTTAAAGCTTGGCATGGGTGTCTTGTAACATAAAAGCAGTTATAAATTATGTAAACTTCAAACAATAAAAGCATACGAAATAGAACATCAAATAATTTCTCAAGCAGCGATTAAGAAAATTTGTGGGCATACGCGGTATTTTACAGAGCACGCGGCAGCTATGGTCGTTCTTTGATAGGGGAAGTATATTGGAAGTTTGATGATAAAGAACGATGGTGATAGCTTTAATTAGCGAATTTGGCAAATAAGAGACACCTTAATATGTATTTTAATATTGTTTTAACGATTCTTTCGACTAGTTCAGGTATATTAGTAATAGCTCCCTTTAACATTGTTCCTGCGATCGATGTTGTAGTGTGTAACTGTACCTTAATTTCGTATAAGTTTCTTTTGGTTGGTGTATATACACCAGCAGATATGTACATCCCTTACGGACTTTGAGTTATTACTAGAATTTTTTAAAGAATGTTTAGCAATTTCAGTTATGTCATCATTAAAAGACAGTTAAGAATCAAACAGTACTCTCAGATCTCGGATACTTGACTGTCGAAGGATTGATGTTTGATTGATAGAATAGGGATACAATACAACAGTGCTACATTAATGCCCGGTTTCTGAAACGTAACAACAACAGTCATCTGTTCGATATCTGGCCGCTTTATATCATGTAAAACGGCCAGATATCGAACAGATAAGTGCTGTTTTTCGTTTCAGAAACCGAGCATTAGTGTAAGATATAACAGGGCATTTGTTTGTATTTAATCATCACGCCATGAATTTACAATAAGGAGGTTTCTCTGAAGTGATATCTTGGAATAAATCTGTAGACCATCGGCATAAGCTGCAACTCTACCTTTCTGTTTAGATAGCAAAACATTCAAGGAAATGTTAATAATTAGGGGACCCAAGTGACCCTTGTGGAACACCAGAACAAGCTATAAATGAAACAGAATTGAAACCGCTATAAGACATGTAGAAATTGCGATTGCATAAGTAAAATGGGAACAAATCGGTGACCGAAGGCCTAAAGCCAAGGGTGGATAACTTTTGAAACAGTAAAGAGTGGCCGATAGTGTCAAATGCCTTGGTAAAATCAGTATACACTACATCAACCTGCTGACGATGTTCAAGTGACTCACTAATATATTGAGTAACCTCAGTCAAATTTGTTAGCGTTATATGCAGTTCCGCACACGCGAGCTACTCATAAGTTATCGAATGATTATATATAAAACGAAACAATTATTGAAAATTATCATCATAAATATAAGAGGAAGCCTTGATGTATTCAATCGGACGAGACTCAGAGATCAATATCTTTTGAGTAGCTCCGTGTGCACGAGGCCTAAAAGTGTCAACTATGTGTTTGCGGAAAAAAAATCTTTTGGCAATATCTCAAAAGTAACATTATGGGTGCTTGAAATGGCTTTTTTTCTAGTTTGGTACTATAATAATACTACAAACGCATCGAAAACTACCTCAGATATAATTGCTTTAAGTTCAGGTGGACTACATAATAAATTCTCAATCATTTTGCACTATATTAAATCAGTACAAATTCATCTTTAAATGGACTACATATAGAGTACCACCACGAAAATTCCCAAATATTGAAGTTACCCAAGAAAAGGGGCATGAAAAGGGCAAATTAGGAAAAAATAACACAAAAGAACTCTCACAAGACACTTATCGCACGAGCTCCAGTTTACTAATGAGCGAGTGCGAGATCTGTCTTATGACATCCGTTTCTTGATATATAATTTTCCCATTTAACCACCCCCAAGATGTCTACGATAAGCATTTTTATCTTGGACACACCCCTATACTTTTTAAAACAAACAAAATAAAACTAACCGATTAAACGTAATAGGACACTGTTCGAAACTCTTAGTAAATTAAAACTATGTTAAAATTAAGTTTTAACAATACAACAGACTGACCATGAGTCAAAAAAAACAAAAATAAGTTGTATTTTCCGCTTCACAATGTAATAAATTTTGTTATTAGGATAACAAAGTTTACTACAACTTAAAAAGTTCGTCACAATGATTGTAATTTACAGTTGACTGGTATCGTTTTAAGTAAATTTAGTAAATTGTTGTTTTTGTTGTTGAATGTGTGTTCTGTTTTTTTTTTAAATAAAATTTCACCAAAGCTGTTTGAATAAACGTTTTAGAAAAGCCTGTTAAAGGATTTACTTTGGAAATATGAATATAGAAATTAGTTTGTTAGTTGATTTGCCAACTAAATTAAACTACAAGTTGAAAAATTCTTGATTTTTCTTGGCTCACTCTGTAGAGTCCTATTGATACGCACATACTATATACAGGGTCCGGCAAAAGTATGGAATAGTGCCATTATTTGTTTAAATACTGTTCTAATCTAAATTTTCTTCAAACAAAAGTTCTTTTAAGCATATTTTGCTGTGTTTTGGTCGAGTTTTCGTGACGTTTCGTTTACGGTGTTGTTGCTATGGCAACCAACGTTTTTCAAAAATAGTAACGTATGTCTTTTATGCTATATTAGCAATCTACACATACTTATACATCGACCCGTATAAAATTTGTAATGGATTACATAACAAAAAAAAATCAATAAAACTAGTAGTTTATTGTAACAAAATGACAACAATAACACGCAATCATAACTATAAATATAAATCAATTAAAAACAACAATTGAAGATAAATTAAAATTAATTTAGTGTTCAATGTGATGTCCATTTTTCTGTATGCACATTTCTAATCTTTCCCTGAAGAGCGCCCGACATTTCCAAACACATTATTTTCTATTGCCCCCATTTCACGCATAATTCTAATTCGGAGATCTTCTAGATTGTTCGGCCGCTCCATATAAACTTTATTTTTTATGTAACCCCATAGGAAATAGTCACAAGGGTTTACGTCTGGAGATTTGACCAACCTATTGCCTCTCTTCGTCCAATCCACCGGAGCGGGAAAACATTATTCAGATAATTTCTGACCTCTAAACCAAAGTGTGGAGGAGTCCCATCTTGTTGAAATCACAGATTATTGTTATTAGGGTAAATGGCGTGTAATGTCGGAACTTTTGGGTCAATAAATTTAAAAATTTCTCCATTGTTAACGTGCCATCTATAAAAAAATGGTCCAATAATATTAACATTGATAATTCTTGCCCAAAAATTTACTTTTTGGGGTCGTCGAGTGTGGGCGTCTATTAGTCATTTAGGGTTTTCCTTAGCCCGATATCGACAATTATGACTGTTAACATATCCATTGAACATAAATGGGGCTTCTTCAGAAAACAAAATGTTATGTCCGAAATCCGGGTTTTGTTGCAACGCATTTTTCATGATTTCATAAAATTGCAGCCCTCTATCGAAATCATCTGCTGTGAGTTCTTGAACTAATTGAACTTGGATGAAATTTCTCTCTTTTAAGCACTCCTACCAAACAGATCGTTCAGAAATATTGTGACGTTGTAAATCATTGCACGATGCGTTCAGCGGCAACAAAATATGTAATACAGCATCACCACCAGTAGCAGCTTTTGGTCTTCCCGTCTTTAGCTTTTCCTTTACGCTTCAGGTGTCTGCGTATTTTTTAATTAATTTGGAAACACAAGACTGCTTAATAAGAGCACGGTTAGGATAAACGTTATTGAACGTTTTGGATCACCATATCCTATTAATTCTATCCTTTTCTGTCAAGTGAACCATTTTTAACACACTCAAATGTAATTAGAACACACAAAATTACCAACAGCGAAGCTAATTGTCAAAAAATAAGAACTGATAAACAATAAAAAATCGCCAACAGGCACAGGTAATTTCGTTATAACTGACTATTACATTAGAATTCGATTTTTCTCGGAAAAGTCATTATATGACCCCCCATACAATGTAACTATTTGTACGTAGAAAAATATACTGATTCAGAAAATACTAAAAAAAACATACGTTACTATTTAAAAAAAGAAAGTTGGTTTCAATAGCAATGACACCGTAAAAAAAAACGCCACGAAAGCTCGACCAAAACAACAAAATATAATTAAAAGAACTTTTATTTGAAGAAAATTTAGATTAGAACAGTGTTTAAATAAATAATGGCATTATTCCATCCTTTTGACAGACCCTGTATATTCAATTTAAATTGTATGGTGCTATATGTACCTATGTATAAATCTACCGTTAAATTTGATTATTTTTGCGGATGTAAATCGTACTTGCAAAACTGAATAAATTAATTATACAGTACCACAACTATACCGCTAGATAAACTATTAATAAATTGCTTGCACAATAGCAAGCACCTTTCCAAAGTACTCGTAATGTACAGTTACAGTGACTCACCACCATCAATATATGATTTTTGGAAGCTTTCGCACGAGTTGGACAATTATACGTTCATGCTCCAAATAAGTTGATATAGAGATATTAAATTTATGTAATTACTAGAGTTTAGTTAAGGTATTAATACGAATCAAAATATTTCGTTTAAAATGATTACCTAAGTTTAGGTCATATTTTAGTGTTTTTTTTATTCAGACTATGCCGTGTTTTAAGGAATTTGATGAAAAATATCCTCCATTTGAAAATGAAGTGTTCATCTTACTACGACCTGAGCACAATTCTCTCTAGCAACAACAATACCATGTAATTATTAATGATTCCATTGATTTGTTTAGACTTTTCTCTGATACTTTTCGCACAACTATTTCAACATGACACCTGCAAATTTAAAGGTACAGATTATAAATTTAGTTTATTTCTTAATTTTATTATTTTATAACCTATATCTAGATAGATTTGAATTCTTCACTATAAAATTGAAATTTTTATGTCAAAACTTATTTGTTGTCGTCAGTTTGATTGTATTGGAAAACCAGTTAATAATGGTTGATTTAGCGCCGACTGATATTGTTAGAGCCATAGCAATGTTTGAAAATGGTCGAACAGACAGTGACGTTATTCAAATATTTGGTAAATCAGAATCAACGAGGCATCGTTGTGGAAGTCGTTGGAGGCAAACCTGACAATACACAAGAAGAAGAAGTTAAGGCAGAAAACTCTCAAAGACAGCTGTAGATTATCGATTTATAGGCTGCAAATACTGCGAAACAGACGTCAAGTGGCAGTTGTTCAAACAAGAATCGTACTGCAAGGTGCTTGTGCAACCAAAATACATGAGCGCACAGTAAGAAGACTTAAGAAGTCGATCTCAAATCATATGTACCAATAAAAGCCACAAGACTCCAGAGACGTCATCGTGTAGCCCCACTAGAATTTGGTCGAGAACATCAAAATTGGAATCATGACCAGTGAGGTAAAATTTTGTTCACGGACGAGAGCCGTTTCTGTATAAATTCAATTGACGGTAGAGAAGAGGCTGTATCGACCAGAAGGAAAATAAAATACAATTTAATTTTACACCTACTGTATCTTCGGTGGTCAATTATGGTGTGGGGCGGTATAAGTTTGGTGACACGCACATAGTTAGTGGTCATTGATGACTGCAGATTGGTACATCAGAGACATTCTGCAAGATCATGTGGTACCCTTTGCCCCAGAAGTTTTGACCGCAATTGGCGGCATGTTCTCCAAACCTAAACACGATCGAACAGGTTTGTAACATACTCGGCAGAAGACTTAGCTCAAGAATTCCTGCTGTTCAAACCAGAGAAGAAGTAAGAGTTGCATTGATTGGGAAATGGGACAGATTGTCTCAAGAAATGATCGATGGTCTGACCAGAAGTATGTGAAGACGAATAACTGCAGTTGTAACGGCTCGTGTGGGGAACACACGTTATTGAAGCAAAAGAAAAAACGCATTAAATGCTGAAACAAGTTGGAAGTCTACAATGAAGGTATTCCGTGTGGGACCAGTATTTTTTTCGAGTTTGTAATTTTCTTTTCTTTTTGAATACGTTTCACAACTGCGCACAACCTCTCCAAAACACATTCCAATTACTCAACCTAACTTTGTATATAGAGATTACCTGAGAAATATTAACAACTTTTATGAAATTTTCATTAAAAAAAGCATGTTTTTCGCATATATCTGGACAACCATTAGAGATATCGGATTTTCGAAGGGGTATTCATAATCTACGCCTCGATACCGACCTTTTCATGTCAAATGCCTGACCCTTCTGAGCAGAATTGACTTGTAAATGCCGAACTATTCTATGCTAAAACCAATTTTCCAAGTTGTCTGGGCGCAACAGATGGAAAACATATCAGACTAACTAGTCTTGCACATAGTGGTTCAATTTTTTTTCAGCTATAAGAAGTATTTTTTGTACTCATGGTAGTATCGGATGCAAATTGCTGTTTTACATCATTTGATCTTGGAGCTTATGGTAGAGAATTGAAAATTCTAACTTTGGAACGAAACTTGAAGCGAATATACCTCCAAATAAACCATTACCCAATACAGTCCTGCTTTACCATTTATCTTTGTGGCCGACGAAGCATTCGTTAACCAAAGAAAAACGCATTTTTAACTATCGGCTTAATCGAGCGCGAAGATGTGTTGAATGTGCATTTGGCATATTGTACAATAAATAGAGAGTGCTTCATACTAGCATTCTTACGTCTCCAGATTTTGCTATTGACATTACAAAAGCAACTACTGTTCTTCACAAATATGTTAGAAGACGCGATGGATCCAATATTGATGACTTATCAATCTGTCAGTTACAAGACTTTGGAACATCAACCTATCCACCCGTGCTATTGATATTTGACCACATTTTACTATTTGTAAAATTGTTTTTAATACAAATTAAGGGAATTCCGTCAAGTCTGGCCCCGGCCTAACTTTGCATTTATCTAGATCTCTCGCGCCCATGTTTACTACGCGCTCAATTTACGTTTTCTAATTCGATTGTCATTTATTCGAAAACTTTCTTATGTAAGGTGGCACCATTGAGATACTCATCGTCATTACTCAAAAACAAATGATGTTTGAAAATCGACTTTCATATAAAAATGTGTATTTTTATCAAAAAATAAACGCCTATTGAGGATTTTTTTAAAACTTATTTCCCTTTTATTCCATACTTTAGGCGCGCACTGCATAATTAACGGGTACGGTAATCTTATAAATCAACGGCTAATGATTCTCACAAAAAATAGGATGTATGTACACCCCAGATTTTTGTGTAGGATTGCAAAATAGCCTTGTTCGAACACAAATTGCATTAAGTTGCAACAATGCGTGAATCATTCGTACAAAAGAATAGCTAACAATCGCCACGCTACAGCGACGAATTAACCTAAACCTGTAAAGCGTAAATAAATGTGAAAGTCAAACCGTTTTATTTCGTATTATTCTTTTTCTTTGAAATACATACATAAGTCCATAATGAACGCATACATTTGCCCTCAAAGAATCATTCCCTGTTTACTTTTATACAAAATATAGAAAATTTATTACTACTACAATTTAAGTTTAAGCTTGGGTAACCAATAAAATTGGTTAATAAAAGTGGTCTAATGAGAGGCCACTAACAAAGTGACTATGGATACGTGGTTACAAAAACAAGGCTTTAGAACAACTGGACAATGAACACAGAACAAACTAAAGATAAAGTTTCAGTTTAAACATTTCCAAAACTGTACCGGGAACATAAAAAAAACAGAATGGTATATATTCTCTTAAGGTAGTTATAAACTATAAACACATTTTGCCTTTGACAAAATGTGTAAGTGTTGGAAATAAGATTCAACCAAGATACAAGCTGACTGAAATAAAATTTCTCTATGGTATTTAAATTTGTTAATTAAAAATCTTTTAATTTTAGAGTTCCATTACAAGATACATATAAACACAAATCAATAAGTAATTAAAACTCAAGGAAAAGTATTATTACGCCGGCATTACCCTATCAAAGATCTTTGATAAAATAAATTTGATAACAGTATATTACAGTAAGGTTTTACATACGATGGTAGGTATATTACACTGTAACATTTTAAACAAATATCTATCTGAAAGATATTTGATATTGTAATACCGGCTTTAGATTAATCGTCCTACTATGATGTTCCCATATTGTTAGCGAAATTATTTTGCTCCTTGGCAATGACATTCACTCAAGTGTGCATAAACTGTAACAGCTCGAAACAATAGCGTGGGGCATAGACATAATTTAATCACCGTAATTCCATCCTACAATTGCAATTGTTAAAAGACGAAAGACTGAGTTAATGTCAAAGTATTATACGCACGAATTAGCAATAAATAAAATGAAATGATTGATGCGCATCAAATGACATATCCAGTGGTGGTCCCATAAGTAAAAACAATACATTTGTTTTACATTTTTCGAAATCAAATAAATAAATAAAACCAAAATATATTTTAGTCGTATTGGAGCGTAAAACAATATGAGGTACAACGTGATCTTAACAACATGTATATTGAAATTGATTTTGAGATTGTTGGGCTTATTACGTCAAATGTAATACTATATCGATGACGTAATATTAAAGTTTTTATGAATACACTCGATAAAATTTTCAATTTACGCTTTTAACTTGGTTAATGTCATATTTATCGAGTAAGAAATATTACAGAAGGTTTAGGAAGTTCATAGATACATGATTTGCACAAAAGCTACATTTTATACTACTAATTACAAATAGAAAAATTTATATAATAAAGAGACATAAATTCAAACACAAAAAAGTTATCATACAGGCAGTTTATAATTAATGTATAAAGTGAACCAGTTTTCTTAGTAACTTGTATGACCACCCTTGGCTTGTAACACTTCCAACAGGCGTTTTTTCATTCCACTCACCAATTTCTTTGTTACTTCCGGTTCGATTCAATTTCCTTCTTTTAATATTGCTTCCTTTAACTGTGCTTTATTTTTAATATTTTGTGTCCGAACCCTTCTTCCTATCTCATCCCATAAATGTTCGATAGGATTCATATCCGGTGACTGTAGTAGTATATGTAGTTATTTTCTTACCTTAAATATTAACCATTCTTGCACACTGGCGTGTGCTTGGGGTCATTATCCTGTTGAAAGATAAACGACCCTCCCTCCCCCAATCCGAATTTTTCAGAACTAGCGTGTAAATTTTCCTGTAAAATTTTTAAATATACATGTTGGTCCATTATCCAGTCAATGAAAACTAGATTGTCGACACTTGCTGCGCTCATACACGCTCATACGAGAACGTTACCGCCACCATGTTTCACTGATGCGCACAGATTTTATGCTTTGAGGTGTTCATTTTTCTTCCTCCAAACCATAACTCTCCCATCTGATCCAAAAACGTTAAATTTAGATATGACGCAGGTTTATGGACATGCATTTTTGCAAATTCAAAACGAAGCATCTTATTCATTTTACTGATAAATGATTTTTTCCTAGGAACTCGCCCGTGAAAACCTGCGTTTCAGGTACTGCTTGTAGCCCATAATCGTCTTCTAACATTCTTGTCAGAAGTAGTGCACTGGTTTTTGGATTTTCACCAATAGTAAAACAGCGCGTTTATGAATGGCTTTTACTTTTGTAGGCCTACCCGAACGTGGTCTATTTTCACAAGTTTGTAACTCTTTGTATCTATTTACTATATATTGTACTGTGGCATGTGATTTATCAACGGTTTTCGCTATTTTTCTTAATGACTGCCCCTGTTGTCTCAAGCTAATAATTAATTTTCGAATTGTTTCTGGTACCTCCATCTTCATACAATAAAAAGCGCACGGCACGTTGTAATGTCAATAGTTAAACTGAGTAATGTTTTCCAGATATTATAAAGTTCCTTTTGAGTGAAATAGGTAAACCCCCGAATTATAGTCAGGAAACCAAGTGTTTATTTCGGCATGTATGGAAACTTTTTTGTGTTTGAATTTATCTCTCTTAATTACATAATTTTTTATTTGTAATTGGTACAATAAAATGTTGCTTTTATGCAAACCATGTGCGTGTGGACTTCCTAAATACCTTCTGTAATATTTCTTTTTCGATAGATGTAACATTAAATAAGTTAAAAGCGTAAAATGAAAATCTTATCCAGTGTATGGAGACTTGTTTGATCCAGTGTACATCGCACAGTTTAATGGTTAGATATTAGTCGCTGGTGACTACAATATTAATATTCTAAATAAAACAAGCATGAGAAATAATGTGATTTATTCCTATTGCCTAGTAGAGTAACCTACTACTACTGAAACTTGTATAGATTACCTATTCACAAACATAAATCTCAGTGAACATAACATGGATGCAGTAAATCTACACGTTGGAGGCTAGCCCAAATTTTCGACGACACATCTCATGAAAACAAAGGAATAAAGTACAAGATTATTTACTATACAGCACTATTCAAAAGCCAATTCACAAACTAAATACTTACCAGCGGCAAAATCTATTAAACAGCATACCCGCTGCGCAAATCTCGACTGTATTTCTTCAAACAATTCAGCATCATTACGAGTACTGTTTTCCAGTAAGAAAAATAACTGCAAATATAAATCTTTTCCCCTGAATCGAATCCTTCCGAATTCGCTTTGATGTCACACCGCGTCTTCATTCTATCGCTCGCGATAGCAAACCGTTCCTTGGCTATATCATGAATGCCCAACAGTTTCTCCCGCAGGTCATCAGCGTAATCCTCCACTTCCCTTACTTCATCAGCGGGAGTTCCGAACACCAAATCGCATGGAAGATGATCTTCGTTGGAGTCAAGCTAGTGGTATCATGTACTGCTGACCTGTACGCCATCAGGAAGAGTCATAGGTGTTGGTCCCAATCTATCTGATTCTTGTCCACAACCTTGGAAAGATGTTCCCCGATGGTCCGGTTAAATCTTTCGACCATGTCGGCGTGTGGCGTTGTCTGGGTTTTGGTAATACCCATCAACTGGGAGACTTTCTAGAAAACTTTGGATTCGAAATTTCTCCCTCGGTCCCAATGTGATTCTAAAGGAGTCCCAAATTTGCTGAACACATTATCCACCAAAACTTTCCTTGCTACTGGTACAAATCTCACACTTTCAACACCACGTCTTCATATCTTTGCAATAATTTACCAAGTAAAATCTTTCTCGAACCTCCTCCCGTGTCTCAATCACACCTAAGTGTGTATTATTGTGCAATCGTCCGGCTCGATGCTTAACTTTAAAATTCTATTGTTGCAATTGCGTCAATCACGTAGCGATCTGGCCTTCTGGAGTTTTCATTTCCATGAGGTGGATCTGTTCGAATAATCAGGAAGCAACCGAATGCAGAGTAATACAATAGGCCTCAAGACCGCAGTGTTAAGGGATGTGAAAGACCTTTCTCTGCATTCGGAACTCGAATGAAATCAAATCAAATCTCTCCTTGTGACGCAGTAATTTCTTTCAGGTTTAGACAAAACACGGCTGAAGTATTCGATGACTCGTTCACCTCCATATTAGACTTGTGATAGCACTGCACCTATCCCAATATTACTGGCGTCTGTGTTCAATATAAACTTCCCATTTGGCCAAGGAAAACCTAAATATTGGGTTGGAGCAGAGAGCTGCTTTCAGTCTTCTAAATGCCTGCTCATAATCTCTGTTCTAAATGAAAGATGTTTTTGCCTTCCTAAGTTTGTGTAGACATGCGCCAATATTGGCAAATCCTACCACGAACCTTCGATAGTAGGTGCAAAGTCCAAGGAAGCTTCTGACCTCATGTTTGCCTTCAGAGATTGGCCAGCTTTTTATTCCTTCTATTTTCCTCTCGTTCGTGTAGATGGCGTCTGGAGTTACGACGTGTTCGAGAAATTCAACTTGGTTCTGGAAAGGGGGGAGAGGGGAGTTCGTCGCATCCAACTTTAGATTGGCATTGCGTATCTTGCAAAATACTTCTGTTAGGTTGCCCAGATGTTTCTCAAATGTACCTCCCATTACCAGAATGTTATGGAGGTACACCAGATAAGTTTTCCACGTTAGCGTAGCTAATCTTAAACTAAACCAATTTATTTACACGGCTCCTTATATAATCAACTTTCGTTAGCGAAGATTTTATTCCTGGAAATATTCTACAGCGAAAAAGAACCTCTGGAAATAGGAATAATTCTAATCGAATGAGCCAATCAGAGCGCGCGAACAGTTTTTAATCCTTTTAAGTTCAAGGGGACAATCGGGGCGCGCTATTACAATAATGTGAATTTAAATTGACGACGCTCTGTACAGTTGTCATAAGAGGTCGCGTCGATACCCTGATATTCCGTGACAGTATTACCCTTTTTCTTTGTTAATCATTATGATTGAAATATAATTAAGGAGAATTGTATGTGCTTTCCATCTCGTTTACGCTATGGGATGAAGTATATTTTGTTTTTATTTACATATTATATTGATTTCGAAAAATGTAAAACAAATGTATCGCTCTTAATTATGTGGCCGCCACTGTACTACAACTAAAGCGAATAAATCATAGGTATTGGAATATACATATGTATAGGGCAAGAAGCAAATTAAAACATATCACTAACATGTCAAATTAAATATAATAATAATAGGAATTAGAAATTGTTAGATTTTCGTATTATATTTTCAATTGGGCCCACATGAGCGAGTACGTTAATTAATTATCTAATCTCATTAACAGAAACTGAGATTAGATGTCGATATATTTCTATTTTAACTTCCAGCACTAATTTATATTGTTTGAAGGAAGGTGGTTCGTAGAAACTCAGATTGAACTATTATTTGATTATGTTATTCTGTAAATTAAAACGTAATCAACATCAAAAGCGTTTTAATGCAAAAAACAAACATATCACTAACAAGTTTGGTTGATAAAATAAGAATAAAAACTGGTAAAACAATAAAACTGCATTTTACAGCTCCCATTTTCAGCTGTTAGCGGGCATGCGTACAGGTGGACGGTGTTTTCAAATTTAATTTAATACTTGTAGATCTATTTGGCGAAATCTGAATTTAAAAATATTTGTCCTTGGCTTTTTAAAATAAAATTATTGTTAAAAGTTACAACTTTATATTTCTATATCAACATCCATATTCTTTTAAGTGCCTTCTAATTACGGAAATTACACTATTTTGAGTTATAATGTATTAATTTTAGTAGATATGCTAAATATTTGTTATTTGCAAATACTGTCGGATAAGACTATGATTTCTATTAGAATCTCTTAATTGGCAGTGACTAGGTAAGTAAATACTACAGTGACTAGTATTTAATTGAAAATAAATTAATAACGGAACGGGTAGTTTCATTATCACGTTTCACATGATTGTTTGAATTTTTATAAATATAAGGGATGCCTTTTATATTTTGGGAATAGGCGTTCCAGGTGCTGCCACCTGACAACTGACGCCTGTATCGTAAATTTCGACCTTTTTGACAGCAGCTTACTCAGAACATTTTGACGTAAAAGGGATATTTGTGTTACTTACAGTGGCTTAAAGAAATCATCTTGGCCAAAAAAATGGAATTAACTCTTGAACATTTTCGTGTCATTATTTTTTACAATTTTCGACCTGGATTATCTCAACAACAGTGTAAATTTAAGTAAAAAATACTCTTTACCACCTTGTTGAGTAAAGAATTCCGAATACGTATTTCGGCAACTAAGTTGCCATCCTTAGCAGAAAACCACAAAGGAAAAAATAATGTCAGGCGTAGCACTCCCAGAACAATCCTGTTCTTAGAACGCCACTATGAACATTACCTAACCTATATCAACAACAGTGCATCGATGAAGTTAATTTGGCATTTGGCGATGAAGCTCCATCAAAAACTAGTGCATACCGCTGGTACGCCAAATTCAATCGTTGCCGGGCTTCACTCACTGACGAATTTCGTGAAGGTCGTTCAAAATCAGTTGATCATTTATGCTGTGCATGAACTGATATTGCAAGATTGGCATGTGACGTATCGTGAGATTGAGATATCCTTGAGTATTAGTGAGACCAGCATACATTCAATATTGCATCAACATTTGGCCGTCAAAAAATTGTTCGCGTTGGATTCCACATAATTTGACAATTGGTCAAAAAAAGGCTCGCGTGGATTGGTCCAACGAAATGCTCCAAAAATACGATAACGATACTTCAAAACATGTGTATGAACAACGTTAACAGGTGAAGAATCATGGATCCATGACAATCCATGCCAGTTCTGAATGGTACACAACCATTTGTTTGCCAGAAGTACTCGGAAAAATAAGGGAAACCAACCGCCGAAGACGGATCATTCTCCACCAGGACAATGCGAGCTCTTACACATCAACTCAAACAAGATAGGTTTTGGCAACTGAAAAAGTTGAATTGATGAGTCATGCGCCGTACAGCCCTGATTTGGCACCCAATGACTTCCTTTTGTATCCGCACATCAAACAAAAATTACTTGGTCAACGTTTTTCGACGGCTGAAGGAGCGGTTGTAGCTTTCAAAATGCATATTTTGGAAGTACCTCAATCGGAGTGGAAAAAGTGCTTGGAAAATTGGTTCAAGCGCATACAAAAGTGTATTGATCTTCATGGAGAATATTTTGAAAAACAATAAAGTCATGTACTATGATTAATTTTAGTTTCCCTCGTATGTAATAGTAAAAAGCACTTTTTGACATTTGGCCGTAAGGATGAAATAAATAAAACAACTATCTTGAGATAAGCGTATAATATTAAAAAACACCTAGCTAAATAAATAAGAAAACATATACAGTACAACTTTGCTAATTCGAACTAATTGAAACAAAACAAAATTTTATTATTATAACAAAACCTTAGTTATTAAACATTAAAATATAAGTCAATATGGGATCAATTTCTTATATGAGCAGCAGTCGCACGACTCTAATGCCCTGTAGAAGTAACAGTTGATGATCTGGTATGTTATTTTCTGTACTCTATTTGATGCACTGGTGAAAACACTTCACGGCTTCTTTATACGGTACACCTTTCCTGTGAAACCCTTTCTTTCTCGCCTTCTTCCATATTGCCTGGTTGGTACACTGTTAATAACGAAATTATCTCTTCATCAAGCTAGTATCTCTTCAACGTCAAGCACAAGCCATTGTGCAATTTCATTGTTGGTTATATCGCGTTAAAAAATCTCATTGAAAATATCATACTTTAAATATGTACATTTATTTCAATTTATTTTTATCAGTACTATTCGGATTATCGAAATTTTGGTGGGATTAATGAAATGAGGATTTCAGCTGAAGCTTGTTGGCATTATTGGATGGTCGTATTGCTGCATGTTCGGATTATAGAGGTTACACTGTATGCACAAAACAATAACAACTTAAAATATAATTCATCTTTAAAAAAATAATCAAAATTATATTGCCGACCGACAGTTCTGCAAAATGCATTGTTTCGGATATTGATTTCGCCACAAAAAATCATGCAAATAAGTATGAAACAGTCCTTTCAGCCTAATTTAAGGGTAAAAGCAAATTTTCGCAGTGTCTGTACAACAATCAGACTCGTAATGAATAACTCTTAGATCATATAAGTATATTACTTGGATACCGCTATCACCATATCAGACTATATACGTTACTGTTTCTAACGTGTACATCTACGATTTTCGAGCTATTACTTTCTTGCTTATGAACAGTATATGTAGCTATCCCTTATCTGACCACACGTGGAACCGGAAACGGAAATGCATGCGGATTCCGTGCGATTTATAATGGGACGTATGCGATTAAACAGGCATTAGACATGCCATTAGACTTAGGTTAGACTTCTGTCAATTTGTGGTCAATGTCAACTACTGTTGTCTATCAATCTGTATGAGCTAGCTATTTTATGTTGACATTTAAAAATTAGGGTATGCGTCAGAGCTGGTATTATCTCTGATGTATGTCAAATTTAATTCAAATTTCGCGGCTTCTCACGCCGTGGTCAGGAGCGAATAAGAAAATACGAATAACCGTTGTTAGACAGAAATGCTGATTCTTTTTTATGTCTGTGATATGTTGGAAACATAGTTGGGAAACATAGCGATATCCATGTAATATATATGATCTAAGATTATACCGTTCCGTCTGATAATCGCAACTGTAACAACATAATGGCAAAACGTTACTCATTACAAACTTCACATTTTTCGTAATGCGCGAAACGATCGCGTCGAGGAGGTGGGTCGGCGTTAGCGTTTGTCCCATAATGCATTGCATTATGAACGTCACTTGCTACATTTGTTACGTTTACAGACAGCTGACTAGTTGACCAGCTATATAACGTTTATAACAGAGACGACATAAATAGGGAAGCTGTTAATAGTAGACAATATCCTTTTTTCCATAATTTAGTTTAAAAGTGGACCATAAATACACACTATACAACAAACGGTAGATTTGACAACATAACCTAAATTTTTCTGTATTTTTGACGTCCGAAGTGCGTTTCACTAACAAATTACGTCACATTACTAGTGATCAAGTGGAACAATTGACTACAACGATGCGAGCGTAAGCAATAATGGCTGCAAGTGGAACGCACCCTTAATATCAGCGGTTTTTAAAACCTCAACTGTACAAATATACAATAAAACTATTTTCCTAAGTTGGTACTATAATAATGCCATTAACGTATCGAGAACGAGAAATATTCTATTACAGCACTGTTTAGTGCCAACGCACTAAATTAGTGCAATTTAGTTTTTCAAGAGAGGTCAATTGAAATTTCAAACGTCAAAATGTAATGCCAACTATCAAATGCAAAACGTAGTGAATTAAACATCATATAATCACAAATAACGACTACATCACATGTAGTTTCTTTAAATTCTGGTGGGCTACATAATAATTTTGCGTTCATTTTTCATTAAACTTGATAAGTATAGAATTTTAATAGAGAATTGACAAATTCATTTTAAATTGACTTATAAATGTCAAAGGGTATTACCAACCACAACGAAAAATCCAAAAAAATTTTGAAATTATTTAGTATTATACATGTCAGAAAAAGGGCATAAAACAGGCAATTTAGAAAAAATTACATAAAAAACTCTTACCACATTCGCCCATTAATACTATCATCGCTTCGCTAAACGCGAGCTAGTTTGATAAACCTCTCTTTTGACTCCTGTAGTACTTGTAGTACGTTGAAAGAATTAAGATTTAAATAACTGTTTTCCGCATTCTTTTTATAGATCGGCCTGGTTTAAAGGGAATCGGTGAGATTGGTAGACTTAGTCAAGCTGTTGTTAGGGCCTTAAGACTTGAACTGGAAAGAAATCATTCTTTACCTATAAAAGGAGATGTAACCGTATGTGATGCCTTGCTTACTAAAATATCTACGTTACGGTAAACCACACGTTCAAGTGAGAAAATGCATTTTTTTAACAAATTTTCTCTATATTTTAGGGAGATAAGTATGCTACACATGGACGCACTGGGCAAGCTAAAGAGATCTGCACCGCATTTAGAGTTTCCCGCGTTACACAAAGAGTTATTCAGCGTGGACAGTTGAGAAACTACGGATGACGTTATTGATCTTCAGCCCGAAGCCTTGCGTAGCCATGGTATGTGATGCGAATTTGCCGGTAAAATCATTTGTATATACAGCTAAAACTGGTATTTTAATTATAGCCTATCCAAGGTAAGAAGGGAATACAGAGTGCTTGTGAAAGATTGTATGTACGAGGGGTGTCCGGTTACTACGGTACATTTGTAAATTACAGACTACTTTATATATAGACATCAAACATACACTAAGTAAAAGCGTGAACTGTTAGCTACTTTTCAACATAATCGTCGTCAATGTTGAGGCACTTATCCCAGCGTGGCACGTCGTTCAACAGTTTTAGTACCCATCTCGCGGACACTTTTCGATAGCCTAATTCAGATACGATTTCACTAACAGAGCTTTCAGGAATGCCGGTCAGTAGAGCAATTTCCCGTATTTTCAACCGACGATCTTCTCGAATCAGGTGTTAGGAAAAGAGAAATAATCACGTTTTTGCTAGGAATATTAAGTTAAGGGAGGTATTTATGTTATTCGGGGTAAAACGAAAAGGCCTTTCTATTATCGCTGCGTAA
>JARFOC010000484.1:213814-223929 GCA_031763485.1 Osmoderma eremita
TTATTTTATAATATTCATTTAAGTTTGAGCAAGAGAACTAATTAAAAATAATACAATCTAACTCAGAATAGTTTTTTCCGTTTTTCTCAGAATTTACAAAATGTCGCTTGCCTCCTTTCAACAATACACGATTCATTTATTCCCCAATTCCATGCCTCCCTATCCCGTACTAACAGCCTCATGTAACTGAGGGGTTTTCCTCTAATTTCTCTCAAGTCTCTAGCTTGCAGTATCCACGTTTTCCTAGATCTACCCCTTTTATTCTTCTTGCTTCCATTTTTGTTTTTTGGTTCAATAGCCTTTTTCGGCAGTCTATTCCCATTCAGTCCGACTACATGTCCATACCAATTCAGTGGCATTCTTTATACTATTATGGTCATAGATTCCATTTCCAGTGATTCTCTGGTCTTAATATTTCTTTGGCCATCTAGTTTGGTCTTCCCAGGGATTTTAAGAATTTCATTTTCGCAGCTGTTGTTATGGTACTGTCACGTTTTGGTAGTTCCACCATTTGTTACTCTCGTTCCTAGATAATCATATCTGGTTATTACTACCATCTGTTCTCTATTGCAAATTATTGTATTTTTGTTTTCCTTAGTTTTTAGTTTAATTGTTTGTTTGGACTTACAGAAGATTCAAAATAGTACACAAAAGAAGCTCATACAAATTTCAACAATATATGTAAGTCTAATACGAATAAGTAAACGAAGTATAATAAGATAAATACGATATAGAATACAAAATAGGATACGGTGGCTTAAGATAGTAAAAATAAAAAATACCCCAAAAATGCACCACACAGAGTGTGACGTCTAACATTATCTTCCTCCGTAGATTCTGCTGAGGATGGCAACTTAGTTGCCGAAATACGTATCCAGGAGTTCTTTCCAGGAGTATTTTTTATTTTTACTATTTTTTTAAGGTAAATACGACTATTATTTACATTGAGTTATGCAATTGATATAAATTGATACAAGGCAACACTAAACCGACAGTAAAGAAATAGCTGGCTTAATTCTTAATCCTGAAATTTATGATCATGCACTTCCTTTTCTCAATATTTATTGACATTTTTAGCGTTTCTATTTCTTCCGGCCATATATTTAGGTTTTTTTAAAGATTATATCGTCAGCTATTTAACTTGATTACTGCTGGGTTTTTGTAGTTAATCACGGTTTGTAACTTTTCTGTTCGAGCTTTCGAATTTTTCATGGTTCTGTCTGTAACTATACTAAGTAGGAGTATGTTAAGGCTGTCCCGTTATTTAATAGATTACCTCGTATTTGAAACAACGCATTCAGAAAGAAAAGTTTTGATTAATAAAAATCGGATATTTTTCTTTTGGAATAGGGAAATTGGTTTTATGTTACGCCCCTGAATTTTCATCTCATATTTAACAGCCACAGTAAATGCCGTTACACCTTAAACCGTAAACGATTTGTTCCCGAGCGAACGTCATAAAAGTCAACATATAAAAACGTATAATATCCACGATTTATATAAGGTAAAAGTACTGCCTACACACACGCCGACTTTTCGATTTTCCCAACTTACTCGCCCTTTACGACTCTAAAAGGTTGGGGTAACGGGAAGGAGATGCAGAGTTTTTTCCTATCTACCCCCTCAAATATTTAATATTCGATCTTTTAGTGTGACGTAAGTTACCCGCACACACCGCCTCGCTTATGGAAAGATCACAACGACTTGGATGCGACACATTCGGTGAGTCATATCTGAGTTTTTATGATGTCACGGGGTCTCGCGAGAGGCGCCCGCTAGCGTTTAATATCGTGCCGTGATTTCGGCACAGTTAGGGTGCGCAGTCGTTTATTTCCCCCATTTCCACGGACGCCTATATTCTTCGTGCCTGGTATTTCCGGTATATGTATGTAAGTAACATTTATCAGTTGTGTTTCCGGGACATAATTTTCAAAAAATTATGTCCTAAATATTTCGTTCGCTAACACCCAACACCGGCAGAAGATTTGGGGAGATTCAAATATACCTCTCACTTCATTCGAAGGTGAAGGTCGAGGCGTAAGCAAGATTAAAGCTAGTGTAGACATTTTAAACGAAAAAAAAAAACATATTTTATTTGATGATAGTTATGAGGCAATAATTCAAATCCGATTCTTCAACAAAATGATTCATTAATGTACATTTCATAATACCAAAAGATAAAAGGTGAATGACTTCATTATGCAAAGTTAAAAATAACTATAAACAACCTGTCAAATTTTGAAGCAAAAACCTATTTTCGCTCACAAACAATTTATATTAAGACTCCCACGCAAAATATTTACATGAAATACCGTTACAATATTGTTTATGTATTTTAAGAATAATTATTTGTTTATGACGAAATACATTGGTAAGATATTAAACAGAAAAATGAATTTCAGGTCTTTAGAAATGTTACTTGTATAGCTTTACGTTGGCCAAAGCAGTATTGTGTGCCCTATAGAAATGTCAATATTTTTTATTGTGGCATTCATTTAAATTCGTGTGGAGTATACTAAAACGGAACATCCGAAAACATACGATAACTTCAAAAGAAGATATAAGAAATTACATGAATTTACATCTGTCAGTTCGGTTTTGATCCAGCAAACTATTACTGTCATCTGCATATGCACATAGAGATGTCTTGGTGTTAATATAAGCGTTTTTTCCAACTGGACAGGCTGACTGTCACATGGACATCAAAGGCGTGCGCATTGTGTAAATCCATTACAATAAACGCTTTTGTCGTGCAAATTGTGCAATGCGCATGCGTGTGACGTTCATCTGACAGTCGGCGAGTCTAGATGGAGCAAAACCATAGTTTCTCATACACATTTCCTTTATAACAGCTTCCGGGGCCAGTATCGATGTGTGTTATTTTCAATATCTGTAACATTCTGCGATTAAATATATTTGTTTCATTTGAGTCAACCGAAATATCAACCAAATCCTTTTATTCATAACGAAAAAAACCATTTTCAAAAATCTATCAACCCCGAAAAAACCAATAAAAAGCTTTTACAAATACACTTGATTAAATTTCCAAAATGATTACTCTATTTGCATTACTACGATCCTTCAAAGAGCAATCGAACGAGTCGCTTTTCTAAAAATGTAGAGGGCAGAGCGTTCGTTGGAGGAGTTCCTTTCAAAGACGAGAGGCTGTGAGAAAAAATTTCGATCTCCAGCAACGTAAGTAAGGGCGGAAAAACGACCACCAGAAGCCAATTGAATCTGGAGTCGCCGATTTACTGGATCCTTTTGTCCCTTCAAAAAAGTTCGTCATTAAATCCGTCGCGTTCCTTAAGATCGTTTATTGCACGGACTAGCTAGCGACGAATTGGAGCTTGATTAAAGCCAAGCGAACATGAGGGTATTAATCGGGATTTCGTTTATTGGTCATAAGAAAAATCTTTATATTGTCTAGTGCAATGTCTAGAGGAATTGACTGATGTAGATTTAATGACGAAATCAAAGGCTTCTATGTTTTTTTTCTATAGTTCTCGGAAAAGAAAATATGTAAAATACACAACATAATTAAATATTTGCTCAAAAGTATGGAAGACACTATTTGGCGTACAAATAGCTAATTTCTGAATATAGATATGATTTATACAACACCTATGTGTTTAATTAATTAGTACATCTTTACATTTTGAAACTCACTAGACGGTTGCTTAAATATACCAACTATGCCAGGTTATAATCATAAAAGGTAAACAGTAAAATTAAAGATATTCATGTCCCATCAAGGATTATAATTATTTAACAGCAGTAGTTAAAAGAAAACCTTACTCAAGAAAATCTGTTATATAATTTATGCATTTATAATGATCGAATTTACACTTTCAGCTTCAATAATTCAATGGTGCTAGACCAAACTTCTACGATACGATATAACATATTTATGAAGTGTAAAAATGAATATAGTGGTATAAATGATAATTAAAGTGATCTGAATTGAATAGTAAGGGAAACACAAATATATAAATAAAAACATATGAAATAGGGGTTATCTGAAGACTAAGTTTTATAATATAAAAAGCATTTAACCTCCAAGAAGAATATAAGAAAAATATGCGTCACAAAGCACTGAACACTGATTATTCAACAACACACAACAAACAAATTAACTCTTAAATTTATACATACATATATACTTTGCAAGATCAATAGTTTTTACCTGTTTTAATCACAGAATGAAGAAGTTATAAAAAGGTTTAAGCTAAGCCTAAGTTACATAATCAAAAATATCTGTAGCGTTGCTAAATGTAAATGAAATAATCAAATGTTCCGGTGCTGCTCTACAGTAGATGTTTCTCGGTCGAAACTGTTCTATTTCAACATGTGCTTAGCAGAGAATTTTTATAGATGGTATTTGCTACACTTAACATTCCCATTTAGTTTACTCCCTGAGCGTCAAAGATTTTCGAAACGGCAAAACTCACTTTTTTTTTAGATTATTTTTGCGTTATAAATAAGTATAGGTAACAGCGTTTAAAAGGACATTGTATATCATTCTTTGTGTGTCTATATGTGTATGTCATCTATTGATTGTATCTACTAATTTCCACTACAATGAAACCTCAGATTCAAAGATATTTGGTAGCTACCGATGTTCCTTCAATGGCATGCATTACCGATACTAGCGAGGTCCAGAAACTCGGAACAATGGCGTTTGTTAGGCGAACAAACACGTGTAAATCATAACCACTATGTACTGGCCGGTCGCCTCATATTATAATGGCCCTAAATGAAGCTATTTTGCAAGTAATAAAACCGTTAATGGGTTAGATTTAAACAGCCACCTAGATTATGGGATATAATAGCAATTCGTATTGGATTTAGTAAAATAGAGACGGGACAGGGCAATTAAACTGGTCGTCGTGAGAAATAAATGATTTTCTGCAAAAGATAATTATAGCCAAAGACCAGAATTTTATATAGGTGCATCAGAGCATGACTACATATAGTAAAAGGCCCAAATGCACTGACGTTAGGTGTTTATTACGTCATAATTGATAAGTGACGCGAGCCGGCAATAGATAAGGTTTGACCAATTCGCATGCAGATGTTTATCGAATTTAATTTCAATTATTAGTGCTACTTTTTGCTAAAACAATAAGGGCCGGTTTTACATACACAGGATAAACCTATTGTGATTTTATTCGTAGAATAAGGTCGGGTTAGTTGTATTAAGTTGCTGTAAGTTATTTCAGTGGTTGTCATTGTAAAACCGACCCTAAGTGTAAATTCAGCAATTCTTAACCATAAAATCGCGTACCTTTTGGTAACATACAGGTCGTGGATTACGAAACTATTGATTCACCTGATGAAATCGGAAATCATTAAAAAGTTTCGGGATAAAAGAGAACTATATTTAACAATTTTATATATGTTGTGCTATGAATCTATTGCCATGTTCCAAGGATTTCAAAAAAAAAATTATGGATTTTATAGAGTACTTTACATGAAAGCAATGTAAAAAACAATCTACCTAAAAAATTTCTTATTAAACTCAAACGTTACACTTTCTTTATTTAATATTATAACACGTGTGTATATACCACAGATATAATTATTCTAGTTTAAGTTCAATTCCCATATAGTAATTCCCAACAGAAATATATTAATTTTCTCTGGCACTATTATATTACATAAGCTCAATTACTTTCATTTTTAGCGGTTACCAGTTGGTTGGTTTTTTTTCCTCCCATATTTCCTGCAATGTTTTTTTTCTTTTCATTTAATTTGAACAGACAGGAGTGCAATCAACCGCGCATATGTATATCTCGAGAAATTTCATTTTGAATTCCACTACTTTACTACATACATAAATATAAGAGTAGAATGCGATATTACACACGGACACAACACAACATTGACTGAATGCAGATTTTAGATTCCAGTTTCACCACAGCAACTGTATGTGGTAAGAGAGTGTAGGCGACCTGTTTTATACAGACGGCAGCTCTTTCTCTCCACTCGTGTTTTTTTTTTCGTCTCCCGAAACGAACGGAACAAATGGAAGGTTTCGGCTGTCAAAAAACACGGTTGACTCGTTCTGGTGTTAAAATAACATCGCCAAACGATTAAAGATTGTTTTAAACGTAGTCTCGATGGTTTAAAATTCGATGTTATTTGTCAAGGAATGTAGATCAATTCAAAGCGACGTAGGGTTGAAATTGTGGGGTTTCTACTCACCGTTACGCCGCTCACGAGTCCTAGGGATCCGAGGAATATCCCCACGATAACAGTGGTGGCGCCCGACATAATAATCTCGTTAAAATCTGCTAGGATTATGTCAGTTGCAGTTCGTTTACAGAGAGAATATCACCGGAAAAAGCACTACACCAAACACGAAACGGAACGACTTTGTTGCTCCTGGGAGTACTCGTAACTGACTGCAGCTCCACCTACCAGGAAGAGACTGCGCAATCGTCGGATTAGTCATACATTGACCATCCGTCTCACGCCGCACCGTTCCTAGCGCCCCCCTCGAAAAGAAATGATCGCGCCGCGTTTGAGCGGAGGAAACGAAGATGGAAGTGTGCGCGAGTGCTATCTACGTCGTCTCGTCGATCTTATATAGCTTCCTTATCTAGCGCTCAGCGGAGATGTGGCGAGACTGGGGTGGACGTATGATAACGTGAGACGCGTCGTTGATAGCGAGGCTCGACAGAGGGCGCTAATGCGAACGTCACTTTTTCCCCTGGATATGCACCGTATAGCAGATTCCCTTTAATACAGCGTAAAAAACAACAAATGATTCCGGGTTTGTTGCGTATCTCTTTGCTGAGGATGACAATTATTGGTGGCGTTTGTGGAATCTCTGGAAATGCAAATGGGAAATGATTTTGTATTAATTCAATTAAATTTGCCGGCGGTATATTTTAAATATACAATAAATGCATATGTATGCATGTTGAAACAGTTCTATTTTAATAATAGTAATTCATGGAAATGAATCACTAAAGAATTTCTAGTTGGAGAATAAAATATTCTATCAAATCAAAAAAATTTATTCGTTTAATGTCGTTTTAATAACAGGGCTAAATAATGTTTATTTAAAAAATATATCAGACACATTTTTCTATTTTCCTAAAAAGAATCGCAGTAATTATTTTAAATAAATATATTGAATAAATCCAAATGACATTATACAGAGTGAGTCAAAATGAATGGAGTAAATTTGAATTTCCCACTAATTTCTAGTGGACCTCTCATTAAATATTTGTAGATGGGTGATTGATTGGTAATGAAAATATATCCTATATAATTAAACTTTAACCTATTCTCAATAATCATTAAAACGTAACCCCAGCTTGCTGTCGTTTCAGTTTTAGAATTACCAACATTACATATGAAAATTGGTATACATGGATTATAACCAATATAACCGACACTCCAATAAATCCAGAAGGTAGAAAATAAATATGATATTCTACTAAGCCGCGTATAATTAAAAAACGGGTATAAACCAAATATTAAAAGCGCAGAACGGAACAAACAGATTTCATAGAGACGTAAAAACGCCTTTTTTATTTCATTCATTTTACCTTCGCAAATACGAGGGTTTATTTTTGTGGTGGGCTTAATTTTTCACATACCGAAATGAAGTTGAAAACGCAAAAAGTAAACTAGGAGAAGTTAACCACAAAGAAGGTTGATGAAATATTTTTTTAAATTCTAAAAGGTTTAGGCGGATTGGTAAAATTAAAATTTATTTACCTCACGTGTTTAATTTAAAATTTCGTCTTTTGAAGAGATCGTCGCCTGTATTATCCAAATATCGACTGTATTATTTTTACAAGATGGTAAGGGCTTTTCCGAATGGGGCTGCCACGAAAGTCTCCTTTGTAAGGCTGGCTCAGCAGCTAAACGTCCCGAGGGAAATCACATCATTTATTAGGCCCTGTTAACAGAATGTAAAGGCATCCGCATAAATGGGGTCGATTCTGTGGGGATTACGAAGGCAAGTATGACATTCTTTTGATGATTGCATGTATTCATAAACAATTTTCTGTTTATATACTAAATTATGTACACTATATGACTGCTATGCAATTCGTATTTACTAGAGTTTAACGGACAAGATACCCAGCTCGAGCCTTTCCCAATACAATGCGATACGTTGCAGTGGGGCGAGTTAGCTCGGGATTCCCGAGGTAGCTTGGTCGGCCATAAATTTAATTTAAATTTTTTAACTAACATAAATTCTTTTAAATCTTTATTGTGATATGTGAGGGCATAATTATGTGTGCCACTTCATACTTTTGTCAACTCATACTCTGTATCTGCACAAATAAAAACATTATCTTGCCAAATTATCGTTAGTATTTTTCTTATTATTAATGTAGCATATTTTAAACTTTTGCCATTCAAATCATAAATTCCCATAATTTTTCATTATTTTTTTTCAATAAAACTTATTTATTTGCTTAACTAATTTTATTTTATAATTAAAAGGATCAAGAGGGGTATTTAAAGATCTATATTAATTTTAAAATGTAGAAAACTAACAAAACATAGGGACTTCAAACGCCGTGCATTCCACAAAACATACCCACATCTGTGTACATTTAAAAGTATCGAGCCCTGCTAAGCTAGCTTGCGTTGAACCCTACTAGGAATGTCACTTAAACGCCAACTAAAATTACATCAGTCGACACAATTGGATTTGAAGCTCTGAATTCTAAAATGATCATTTTGTTTTTAATTAAGGTAACACTTTTTTGCAGTATATTTAATTATTTACATACAAATAAAAAGTTTAATGACAAAATTACCTAGAAAGAACAGATCAGACACCGAAAAAGGAGAAAAGTAACGAAAAGAGTAATGAACAATGAAGACAGATAGAGAACGTACGCCAATGAACTTATAGGTTATGACATATGTACATTTTATCTTCCTTTCTTATTTTCTCAGGAAAAGAATCGAAATTTGGCATATTATCCTAGTATAAAATCACGCAATTAAACATGATTCTAGGCATAACACGCCTCCCTCAAAGCATGTGTGGTTATAAATAAAATTTGCGTACGTTCAATGTGTTCTGCATTATGTATTATCTTGGAGCGAAAGACATCCACGTTATTGATTTATCTCGTCGTTTAGAATTTGGCCCGTCTCATTGTCTACTGCTAGTGCGGCATGTTCCATCTTTTATGCTTGCGGATTACCGATTTTTCATATCAAGGACATATAACCTTGGTCTGATTTTTATCTTATTAAAACCTTTTATTTCAGTGCAATTATATGGTATCTATTTGGTTTCTCATAATGTATATTATCTCTTTGTAATAATAAAATAACACCCATTTATTTTATTTATAAAAATATAGAAGAAAAATTCGTGCTAACCAAAACATATATTAGCTCTGTTCCAACACACAGTTTGTTAACGGTTCGCGACCACCTGGACCAATCAGAAAACATATTTCAGTTCTCAATTACTCTGATCTGTTCTCCGATTGGTGCACGTCATCATGAACCGTCAGCAAACAGCGTCTATGACGAACAGAGCTATTATTTATAATATATCTGTTATTTTGGTAACACATTCTACTATATATCTGTTGTTTTGGTATATTGTAAAATTGCGTATATCGTAATTAACACATTCAAAGTAAATATTTCTTAATATTTACCCTAAATGATTTTAATTGTTGCCTGGAATGTGAGTTTTTAAGATTTCTATTGTAAATAACATTTTTATGCATCCGAAGGTCAGTATTCTATATTGTCTAAATGTTCCACTGCATCTTTACATTTTTTTGAGGTTATAAATACGGCGTATGCACGATTTTTGCAGAATAAGTATGCGTTATGCATCCGTTGAGTTTCACCAGAAAATCACACCATTAGAATAGTCTATAGATCGTCTCAACCTCCGAATGCAGTACGGAGCTTATGAGAATTCGATACACTGTTGCCAAATCGTCGAATCACCTATACATTATTAATTCCGGTTCAAAACAGTATAATATAAAAAAACTTTTTTTAATTTAAGAATCAGTGAAAATGCCCACTATTTTATTTATTATTACTCAACATTAACGTAATTTACATTTCGAACATTTATTTAGGAATTGGGGTATTATACAATT
>JARFOC010000484.1:227085-237951 GCA_031763485.1 Osmoderma eremita
AACTGTCGCAAAAAAATTAAAGTTGAGCGACAATCTAGGAAATTTGAAGTACAATCGAGGAAATTTGAAGGAGCGTAGAGACAGAACCAGAGGGTATGCCCAGTTGAAATGTTCAGGATGTGCTGAGCATATATGGCTAACTATACCTGCAAGATCTCACGCGATTCTGCTGTCCAGAACTGTCGCAAAAAAATTAAAGTTGAGCGACAATCTAGGAAATTTGAAGTACAATCGAGGAAATTTGAAGGAGCGTAAAGACCGAACCAGAGGGTATGCCCAGTTGAAATTTTCAGCGTGTGCTGAGCGTATATGGCTAACCATGCCTGCAAAGTTTCACGCGATTCGGCTGTCTAGAACTGTCGAAAGACAGTTGAAGTTGAGCGACAATCTAAGAAATTTGAAGTACAATCGAGGAAATTTGAAGGAGCGTAGAGACCGAACCAGAGGGTGTAGGCAGTTGAAATGTTCAGGATGTACTAAGCATATATGGCTAACTATACCTGCAAGATCTCACGCGATTCTGCTGTTCAGAACCGTCGCAAAAATATTAAAGTGCCACTGTATATGTCCCTCTCGTTCATCTGATTTTCTTTAATAAAGTTCCCTAGCACAGTATTAAATAATAGGGGCGATAGAAGATCCTCTTGTGTCCGTCAGGCTTTGACCTCAAGCTACTCTGGTGGTTTTTGCCTTAATCCTTACGTTGCTTGGTTAATCCTTAAGTTTTTCTTAATGCCATGCGTGTTATTCTCGTCAATTTTGGAAGGGCGGAAGGTATAGGACACACTTCCTCAACCAGACGCAAATGAAGAATGTGACTCATTTCATATTTTATAAAAATACTTGCTCCGCCTTTCTGTCATTTTGTGTTCCTAACCTATCAAATATCCTTGTCATCGCAGCTACAAATGGGGCGTTGTCGTACCCAATTGTAAAGTTATTCAAAAGTGGAAAAGTCAGTTAGTGTGCTTCGACGAAACTCTCCAAATATTAGACTCACCTATTTCACTCTGCTTTGACCACGCTGTACTAGAAAACTTCAAGTTAACGCCGACTAACGAATATCCAACTATGTAGGTGAAACTGGGTCATTTCCACGTCACTTATTGAATAATGCACACATGAAAGGGAAGTGCTTGAGAAAAAATCATTACGTTGTGGCAGAATGGAGCGATCGGCTGCGATGCGGTTCGTGGTGACGCGCAATAAAAGAGATGGGCGATGTTATTAAGCGACCGTCCTTTTGCCGTCTGACTGCGCGCCGCTCTAAAAGCGACCGACTCATTTTGCTGATTAATACAACACACGGATGTATGCTGGGGAAGGTTCAACATATCTTGGTCAGTATATGAGCCTAGTATGTAGATTTCTGCGTCAAAGCTAGCCTGCTATAATTAAAATCGTGCCTACATGGAAGATGGTTCTGATGTAAATTTACAAGTAACAGCGTAGCTACAGAATAAACCAAACAGGACAGATCTGTGGGAATATTGGATATTTTGGAGATGATTGTGTGTTGCATATCAGGAAAAAAATGACAAATTTTAAGTTCCCCTGTATATAAGGGTAGTACGGTAGTAAGTACGGATGAGGGGTATCAGCGCCATCTAGTCGGAATTGACGTTAATTAAGTACTGTATAACGTCAATTCCGACTAGATGGCGCTGATTACCTCTCATCCGTACTTACTACCGTACTACCTTTATATACAAGGGAACTTAAAATTTGTCATTTTTTTCCTGATATGCAACACTTTTCACCATTGAAGGAATAACCAGCGGACTGATTTATTGAAGCGTGTAAAGCCGTGTAACCTAGCGACAAAAAATGCGTGCATTACTTTAAATAAAAAAATTTCTTATAAAAAAAAATATATTAAAAAAAGCAATTATAGGATTGAAGATACTAGATATTTGTTTTAAAACAAAACAACCTTGTTTCAAACTGTCATTTTGTTGAATCAAAGATACATCTTCTAGGGAGTTATTAAAAAAAATATATTGACTGTGCCACTATTCGTAGAAATCTATTATATAGGGAGAATAGGGGTGTGGTTACAATATATATTCTTTTTAACGTCATCTAACCGACCAACAACCGCTAACAATAAATATTACCAGAACGTAATGTTTCAACGTTTATCTAGAAGTGGAACGAGAAAAAGCAACAAAGATCTCCAAAACTGCGGCCAGCAGATAGAATCGGACAATCGCATTAAAATCGGAAAATAAATACGACCAGGGAAGGAAAGGATTTTCCCAAACAAAGCTTCCAGCGCCGAACGTAGCGAAGGGCGTCCACCGACGTTACAATTTAATCAAGTGGACTTGTGAAATTAAGATACGTGCTTCGAATTTACTCTTTGATTCTTTTTAACTCTGTTGGCGTGCGGTATGGTGCAGATGGTAGCAGATAAAAGCTGACGCGAGCAATTTTCGCGAATCAAGGGTACACAATAGATACGGAAGTAACAGATACTTAGAGAAATAAAATGTATGGCCAACCGATAAATGTTTAAACTATACAGGATGTTTCCAAAGTAACCTGAAATTGCATGAATATATACAAACTGTATGCGTATTTGAGCAACTTTTTAAAGGTTTGTTCATGTGCGTGACCTGGTTCGATTCCTAAGACTAGTCTTCATTCATTTTTACCACGAAAACTTCAGTTTGTGAATCAATACTCACATCTGTTTAAGAAATAAAATATTTCGGAAACAATATGCTAGAATTCAGTTAAATGTAATGATATAAAATTTCTAGAGGAATACAAACATTTGGAGCAACTAACAAAGCTTTTATAACATTTGGAGAGACCAACGGAAAACTGCGTCATACCTAAGAAGTTTTTCAAATCGTAAATATATTTTTTCCATTTTTATCGCAACGGAAAATAAAAAGGCAAAAAAACGCGCCACACCACTTAACACATCTTTTACATATTTTCCGTATTATGTATCTCGTGAAAATTCATTCCGAAGAACGGCATTAAACAACGTTAGCTTTATGTGACGATAAAGGAAAATTCCTGTCGGGAAATTATGGATTTAAAAGACGAGCACTCTCCAGAAAAGATACTGCATAAAGAGCCGCTAATGGGAGTAAACATTTCCAGGGCGTCAGCGTCGCGACGCCCAACGCAGCGCCGTCTACGAGTCTAAATTATATACGTACATACATACTGGTAGTCTGTAATACTTAATGTATAGCGTAATGATCGCGAGAACATACAATATACATTGGGAAATATGCTGGAAATATTTTATGATCTTTGTTATGTATGTACATTCGTTATTGTGCCGTAGTAGTAATGCTTTCTGTCCTGTAATATTGATTTTATCTTTCCGTTCATAAACAAAATGGGATATTTCGCGTTAAGTTTGTTGAATAAATGTTGGCACCTTGATTATGTGAAGCCGTCGAATGCTTCACAGTGCGTTGTTTTTCTACAGGATTTTGAGTAGGAGGGAGCCTCCATATCTGCATGGCAAAGTGAAGTTTCCGAGTGAGTGCCACGGAATTGGTGTGCGTAACGGACACTTGCTAACTATTCAGAGGCATAGAACGGAAATATACAAAAGAAGTTATTCGTATAATGTTGCTTCATTGGTTAATAAGTATATCTTGGTGACGGACATTGGCATATCCGCGGCGAGCGCCACTTTGAGATGCGCGATAAGGCGTAGGTTACTTGCCGAGCAGGGTGAGGGCCGGGGCTAGTTAGTGATTGGTGTATTTCGTAGTGATGGACTTTATCTGCACCTGTGATGTGTTATAGTATAGCATAAGGCTCTCTCTTGTTGTTGTTTTTTTGCTGTTTTGTTGTATTCTGTTAGTTTCAGAATAGGTTAAAGGAAGAACGCCAACATAACAATACGTTGTTATGCAGGCGATTTAATCTTTCTGGCAATTATTTTGTATGTATCGAGGATACCTTATATGTTGCTATGTACTTCGATTCAATTTATTGTCAATAAATACGTATTATTATTATTAACGTATTACTTTAGTTTGAGACTTGTGAAAATACCATTTGGGACACACGTAGTTTGTTGAAATCGTATAGTCGAGGAAAATCCAAAAATGTAAAAATATAACTTTTTGTGCAATTAAAAAAATATATAATTTTAGTACGTCACAACCTTTTGGTACATCCTGTATATTTCAAATTGCCTTTCAATGATGGCTCCTAGTCGCTAATTTTCAGGTGTAAAACTTTATTGCAATAGCTTTATTAACTTCGTAGATATTTACCTGGTTCCATATATTTGCCCATCACTGTATCATTGTGACGCAAGAGTTTCTCAAGGATCTTGGAGAAGACACTCAAACTGGAATTTTTGGGGGGGGGGAGGGGAGGGGAGGGGGTAATTTTCGGTATCCGTTTTTTTTTTTTGTAAACACCTCTTTCAAACATTAAATTTCTCAAGTGTGTCAGTGGCTTTAGCATATGCGGGACGACAGATTTAATAACACGTATAGTGATGGAATCGAGCTCAAAGAGCCCAATATGGTGTGGTTTTTCGCCGTCTGCCCCTATCACCTAATCTAAAATCCAGCTTATGGAAGTGGGTCTAGAATGTTTAATTTTCATGTTCGCTATGACCCTATTAATATTCGTGGACGTATCTGAGGAAAAGTGATTGGGAATGGATCTTTTCTGCAATACACCGGTTCGATAAATTACCTTGGAAATAATCATTCACTTTGATGTCTGTGATGGTGGCACCAATACTCGACAAATATATCCGCCACTCGAGTATCGAGAACTTCATGATCGTCACTACTTTTGAGTTGTATGGACACCCTAAGTTTATTGTTCTTTAGATGTTCATTTACGCAATTCCATAAATTGTTATTTTTGTTCCTTGAAATCATTAATCATTGTCATTATCCTCATCATTATCATTTGTATAGCAGCCCTTTTTGTGTTAGCGACCATATCTTGATTTTTGTTGTTTGTATTGATCTAGATATATTGGGTTTTCAGACGCCGTAGCATTTCTATGTTTAATAATTGATCCATACATATGTTTTTCTGGAAAATATCGTTCCCGCTCTTATCTCTTCTTGTTTTCTTTTCTATTTTTCTAAGGAATTTCATTCCAACACTAAATTGTCCGCTCTTTATTGCTTCATTATTTTCTTTTACTATTTAGGTTTTTGTAATTGTGGGACTTCGTTTTTGCCAAGGAAATTTGATTCTTTTTGATATCCTCTCGTTGATTACATCATCCAAATTTCCTTTATTATTGATTACTAATAGTTACATAGTTCACTTATTACCAATTGTTTGATTTGATGCGAAACTATCTGTGGGAATTGAAAAAAATTAATTCCTAAGGCATGCAACATATTCCTATGATTAAATATATTGTAATTGATTTTATCCCCATTTAACGACGATTTAGTCGTAACAATTCCCTCGTAACGCAAGGTATAATGATCGTTTTACGTTCATAACATAATTGCTCGTATCGTGTCTTACCTTCTTGATCCTTTATCATTTATTATTTTATGTAGCACGTAACCAACCACGTCAAGATGTCGTAAAGATCGCCCATTTTCCTACGAGGGATCGCCGTAAACTTGATGAAGGTCACTTATTCCGTAATTAATACAAGCAGATGACAACCGGGGATAGATCATGATTCGATGCGGTTTAATTTTATGGGAAATGCTCGAACTAATCGCGGTGGGGTCCTTCATATCCTTTAAATGTACAGTGAAAAGGCATTAGAGGATTGGTGACTGCTCCCCTTTCTTCTTCCCTTTTCTCCCCGCTTCTCTTCCACATTTAAAGAGGGTTTCGTTTGGGGTTTTTTTTCCCAGCGCGAATATTTCTCCAAGCAAATTTATGGTGCGTAATTTTAAACTGTCATTGCTTTGTTTCAGATAAAGCCCTACCCGCGAATAAAGTCTGCGGCCTGTACGAGCTTCCAACCGCTCAAGAGTAGGTAATGCGGTGGGGTAAATAGATCGATATGCGACACGGCACAGCTATTCGGTACATATGCAACACAACGGGCGGTAAATATCCAAACTGTTGTAGTGTGAATGATTGTGTATTAGTTTTTAATGCAATACAACATCGCCGGGTTTTTTATTGCTTTTAGTAAAATGACGCTTAAATACTATAATTATGTGTGTAGTTGTGAAATAATAATGCATGCATTTATAAATACATAAATAATAGAAGAGTATTCGTACATATAACATATATATATATACCATATGAAATGTAAATTTACTAATATAAAATGATAACATTTAAAATGTTAGTGAATAAAAATGATTTTTAAAAATATCATTACGTCTATTTTTATTTTATTTTAAATCATCATCGTCAAAAGCAATGCAGTAGGAAATATATTTTTATTTACTTCAAACACACATAGAGTTGTATACAGAGAGTTAAGGGTTGCTATCGTCAGTCGATCTTGAACAAATCCCTCTGTACGACGTTCAACCAAATAGATGATACACAACAATATATCATCTAAATCACAGCCAAAATAACTACTTGTTCGTATTAGGAATACTATATAACTAACCAACAAAATTCCATTTTATATTAGAAAAAAAATCCATAATATAAAATAACTGCAATAAAATTAATAAAAGTGCTAATTAAAAAAGAACAGCTATAACTTAATAATAAATGAATTAAATTTCCATCAACAATGCTGATGCACATAGACAAGAGCACCATTTAACATACTGTATACAGTGGCCGAAAAAAAATTTCCAACCAAATCAGGGGAAAATTATTTCCAGTTTTTTTTTTCCAACAAATCCATTCTTTCAAAATTACCAGCCAAAATTGTTAATTGCGCCTTCAATTTTGACAAAATTGACTACAATATCTGGGGACTAAGCCTAATGCTTAGAGTGTGGCCAACAAGAGGTAATATACAAAAATCAAGACTTATTAGAAGACAAAAAGTATTGGAACAAGTGTTCTACAAAGATCTGTTTCAGGGTCATTACTAGAATTAAAGACCCTTACCACCTCGATGAGTGAAATATTTCGGCAACTAAATTGCCATCCTCAACAAAATCTACAAAGGAAAACAATGTTAGATGTAGCACCATACACAACATCACTTATTTTTGTTTTTATTTTTTACTATATAGAATCATCGTATCCTATTATTTTATATTACTAGAGTTGTTCAATTTGCGCCAACAGCCAGTGGCGGGGGCATAAAAGTTTACACATAAAATAAATGGTCAGAGATAAATTATAATATGCACTCAAACACTTACCGCATTAAGAGTCCTACGTGAAATCACAAAGTGAATAACATCTGTTAAATATCTGCAACATTAGATATGTTACGTATACATTGTGTAAGTTTGCTAACATTGGTCGTTTTGGCCACGTAAGCAACATTTTAAAAACAAACGTAGAACTACGCAGCAGATCTGGTCAGAAAAGGTTAAAGAAGGTTAAATTTGGAAATGGTAAGTATTATCAATAGTAAAAATATCACCAGTTACATCGAATACAAGATGACTTAACATCCTTTTTGCAATTCGGTTTCATAAAATAATCCATGATCCTATCCAAAATACTGATTAATCTATCTCTCTCTGCCTAGACATTGAAAATTTTGTGGTACCAGATCAAAACTGGGTAATCATACAATATCTTTCTTTAAAATTTTAATTATTAACAGTGTAAAATTTATTGATGAACCAGATTGAATAGCGTTCTATTTTCTGCTACTTATTTTTTGTTTTTCGCTATTAAAAATTGTACCTACCTACCACTAAATCCAATCATACAATTTCAAAATTAACTTGCATTTTGTCGTAAACTAATCCACAAATGTAATAACATAAGACATATTTACTTTAACAATTGCAATTTCTACAATAACACAAAATATAGTTTGTACATTTTCTCTTAAAATTGATCATTACTCATACAAAAAAGTCAGTTGGTGCAACAATTCGTCTTACACTAATACATTTCTTCAGTTGCCGTTTGAACCTTCTTTTCAAATCTCTCCATATCGGCATCATACAAGATTTGATTGATCCTATATTCAACTTCGGCGCGCGTCTGTTTGCTGTAGGTACTCAATTTATTTGCTACATGTTGCCCGTAAACGTTACAGGCATCCGGTGGTCCAGAAGATATAACTGGTTGATTTAAAATACGGGAAGAATCTGATCTTATAGCTTCATTTGCGTTGGACTTTTTCGCAACTGAAGGCACACATGCTGATGTAGTGTCATCTATAGGTGCTAAAGGTTCTGCGTAGACCAGCATCTGGTTGTTTTCCACCACTTCTGTTTCTTCCATCTCCGATAGATCATCCATGTCTACTTTGATATTAAGGGCTTCTGAATCATCAGTCTGGAAAAGAATGTGTTTTGATTGGAATTCTGAGTTTTGTAATTACTCGACTTACTTCGCCTTCTGGTGCACCGATCCTTTCATCTGTATCATCTGTAGGCTGCTCTCTATGCAGTAAAAACTGCATCCGTTTGAAAGCGAACCACTCAGAGGAGTAGACTGCCTTCCTGTCTGGAAAAAAACGACAAATTTTCTTTTAAATATGTATTTATGATTTGAATTTATCTTTACCAGCTCCAACCAGTTTCTTGCCCTTCATTCTTTCTCTCCGTAATGACCCGAGCAAGCTGTTCATCTTCTGTTTTGCGTTAGCTATTGTAGTGTTCATATTTGTGGCGATTACATTCCAGGCATACAGTTTTTTCTTCCTCGAAAAGTACCAGGGATGCTTCGGATTCCATAATATCGGAAGCCGTTTGTATTGATCGATTAGGGTTAGGGATAATTCATTAGTCCATTTCATTGTTACTCGTTAAATCAGCTTATTTTAAGAACGAACATAAATATGTATCTATGAAGGCACGTCAAGTTTCGTACGGACTAGACGCCGTTTAAATTCTTTTGGTACAGTCACACGTTTCCGTTATATGTATTTAGGCGCTAAGCGCAATCGTACGTTAAACAAAGCTACGCCTCTACTGCGACAGCGATTCGCCGCAAATACCTCGCGTGTTCGCCGTAGAACCGACGGTAGCCGGAATACGTCGAACACGGTACAACACGCCGTTTCGCGTTAGCGTGAGTTTAGACGTTCGCGCAAAAATGTATCGCTGCTAGTAGCGGAAAAACTGATTTATGCGGAGCGGGTTTACGAGAAAATTGTACGCGCAAGCAAACCACATAAATACATCTGTATTTGCTATATAATTGTTTGAGAATGCCGCAGTAGTGATTAACTAAATATTATTGTATTTGAAACTGTTATTCGTTATTAAGAAGTTCTAATTATCAAATTAATATGACATTTGCAATTTAACGAAACATCAAATCGGATTTTTTTATCAGCCTTCTTAGATTTTATATAAACATTACGCAGGGACAGATGGGAACTTACAAAAAGGCAAAATATCGCGTTTAAATGTTAAGTAAAGGAAACTGATTTAGTATTTTTATTTCCATAATGATCTTATATTTAGTTGAGCGTTTTTGAAATGGACAATAAAAAGAAATTACAATTTTTATCATACAAATCATCTTGTATTAAAAAAACGTGAGAGTTCTGCAAAAATATTCAATTTCCTCTTTTATATTTGTACAATCAAAATGTGCGCCGTGCAATCGGCAACCCATTTAACAAGAACAACCGCGCATGCGTATTAAGAAATATGCGGTATTTCGTAGAATCATTTTCTCGACCTAAAGTTTCTTTACTCATAACAATGCGGCTCACTGCAGATAATGTTGAATCAGTAATTAATCAGTAATGTAAAATTGGACACGTGGACAAACGGTAGAGCGCTAAATTCCCTAAACCACGATCGCTAGGGTAGTGCAACGGTAAGAGCGCTAGGCATCTGTGGGAGATGTCGATGGTTCGAATCTGCGGCGATCGATTTTTAAGTCGGTCGCAGGTCGTGATCAGTAGCTCTTCCAGTACCCTTCAGTGCTGGGGTAAAAATCAACATTGCTGCCCTCTTACGGCTAGCAGAGACAGTAACAACCTATACAGTTCAACCCAGACACAATAAATTCTTACCTTGTCTGTAACTTCAAACACACACAATACACACTGAGGAGGTGGCATGAAAGAGCCAATATGGGTGGCGCAAGTGCGTGTGGTTTTTGCCACTCTCACGGCCGAAATTGAACAGCTTTGTATTGACTTGCATCGGGTATGTCAAGAGTCACCAGATCTACTTGTTCAATTTTAACACACTTCTGAATGTCGTAGCGATTTGAAAATTTACATGCTTGCGTATCCCAGAAAACAATGTACTTTCGAACAGATTTGATTATGGATTATTATTAAAAATAATTATATGTCACTTCAAAATGTAAATCTCGATAAAGGTGCCTTACTTACCGGTAATGCAGAAGCTTCTCCCCTTAAGCGGTATTAAGGACGGTGTTCATTATTGTGCGAATTAGAGCGGGGTGAAATTATGAAAAACTTGCTCTAATTAAAGGCATCAAAGTCCACAAAGTCAAGGGGAGTCTGCTTGATTTTGTGGACTTCGATGCATCAGTCATACTTCAGCCAGATTTTCCGCAATTTCCTCGGCTCTACCACGCACAGTGGTGAATAGCCACCTTAATGGCGGTATCGTATAGTTTACCTTGAGAAGTAAAGATGTTTTAAGAAAAAAATATATTGAAAATTAACAGTATAAACTAGTACATAATCGTATATTGTCTAATACAAGTGCCAAAAACATCATGAACAAATTGTCGCAAATAACATTTTCATGGAATCTTACTAAAAAAAAAAATACTCTTACCACCTCGATGAGTGAAGAACTCCTGGATACGTATTTCGGCAACTAAGTTGCCATCCTC
>JARFOC010000484.1:250526-265224 GCA_031763485.1 Osmoderma eremita
ATCGAAACATATCTAACTTTTAAATGTGGCGCCATATTTCATAACCACGATTCCCTCGTATTTTCGTATTTGGCCGTATACCATACCGGAGGGCGCTGTATTGCAATAACGTGAAGTTGCGTGTTACCAGCGAAATGTACAGGGCTCGCAATTCTCTTTAATTGCTGTTTTGTGATTTTTCGAGATGCAGGTGCCTGAAAGTAGCGCTGTGATTGGTTATTTGAAGGTCACCCCCACACTTTTCGTCATACGCGTGCATACAGCTAGTATTTGCACAATTTTGTCATCCTAGGATATTCGTGAAATCTATTTGGATATGATCTATACAAGTTTATACAAGTGATAAAATTCTAAATAAGTTTTCTACGTTTCGCATTCACTGGATGCACACTGTATTTTCGAACTCTCTTATTATTTGAAAGAAACTACCGTTTGGTGACATTGCTTGTGCCTAAGTCACTACCACTGTCGGAATCTCTTAACATTTTGTTATGGTCCAATTTCAATACACCGCCCTATCCCACTTAAAACAAGCGGAAGTAATAAATCCTCGTAAAACTTTCGAACCCTTGTAAAATTTACCTTAAATTGCCGATTGGATCACGTGAGATCATCGCACCAATAAGCAAACGCTAAACCGCTCACACCTTACGTGACGACAACACTACTTCCGGCCGGTTCGACAAAGGACAATTTTTATCGTAGCGGTCTGATGCAACAGCCGTTATTGTTTTCGGTTCCTTATGAATATCAAATTTTCTGTGAGTTAAGTTGAGTTATTGTGTGGAAAAATACCACCGCGTTGTTGGGAAAATTCCGAAGGTATTCTAGGATCACGAATTAGTTTCGTACGCCTTGGGGCGGATAAAATAACCGAATTCATACAATGACTAGTATCAGGTATGTCGCCATCTTAGCTACAAACTACATGTCGCCGTGACTGGATACGGTGTTCATTTCAAATCGTTTCCCGATAGCATTATTACAACAGTGTTTCCTTGTAGGCCGGTTTAGCTTTCGTTTTTACTTGGAGACGTTTTCAGGGTTATTTTCTGGTTTACCTTTTCGTCCCGTTTTTCGTCTTATTTTACGTTTGGGAAGATAGTTTTTGATTGTTTGTCAAACGTCTCTAAAGCAGATTCTAGAGATACACTGCAAGATTCTACGAATGGATACCAGCCTGAATGAATGACGGAATGAAGTTATTAAAAATTGACCGCCAGAAAAATCCTATGGCGAAAGCATTTCCAAACAAAATACTTAATGCACAATAATAAATTAAGTGCTACCGCAATTCGTACACTATTTCTTCCACATAAGCAATTAGAGTTCTCCTATTTTAAATTACGGTTAAATCACAAAGTATAATTTTTCAGAACCCAAGGTCGCACTAAGTTGCAGCGATCAGAATAGAGCTTCCGTTAGTAGCATTAACATTGGTCAGTTGCAAACTACGTCATATCATCCCACATCAGAGTTCTTCTTATCATTAGCATTGATATTTAAATTTATTCAAATATCCCACTAAAATAATTGATGACAACCTATCCATGCTTGTATTTGTCAAATATTCAATGCTACGCCACTGACTGTGACGTAAATATTAATCAAGTAACCAATACACGTTGCCACTTCAAACATCTGCCTGCGGAGTCTTTAGAGGATCGTCACAGACGTCTCCGAGCAAGGTCGAGTATGTTGTGGAGGGAAAGACGCTTACGTACGTGAAAAAGTAAATAACATCTACAGTTGTGTCTAGGGCCGTTGAATACAAGGGATAGAAATAAAAAAGTCAAGAGTGTGGGATGTAATTTTGAATTTAAATTTTTCCGCGCGTAACATCCAACTTCAGAGTGTAGAAAGACCGCTAGAAATGGTAGAATGTCATAAGAAATAACTCAATGTATAAAATAACGTTTTATATATTAAAAATTGTGTAAAGACAAGTGTGTGTTAATTTTAACATCCCGACGACCCACCAATGTATTTAGGTACAAATACCGGGTCTTCAAATAGAATCAAACCCATGTGACCAGTGAAATGTTGGTTGTGTACGTCAAAATCGGAGACAAATCAGCCGGGAGTGACAAATTCAATTATAAAATTGTAATGATAATAAATCATTCAGGCCACAATAAAAAAATGAAATATTCATTTTGAAATGTCATGTCATAATAAATCATAACCTATTTACAAGAAAATTAATATTAATTGCCGCCAAACTTTGAGACATAACCGATTCCGCATTATCAACGATTTCATTTCGTCATCTTGCGTATTTAATATAAAGTACTATTACAAAGATTTTATGTCATTCGCCGTGAAATTGATAAATTAAAACAAGCCCGGGGAACAACGGAATCGCTTACTCATCGTCCTCGGAACAATTCCCGAATATTATCTTAAAATTATGTGAATCAAACAAACAAGGGAAATAATTTGCATTCCATTAGCGGCGTTCACGAACGCACTCGAATCCATTTAGAGTTTCCATCTTATTATACAGGCGGGCTCTTCGTCTACGGAGGATTTTGACTAATGTCTTGATTATGTAACTGCTAGATGGAAGGAAGTGATGCGAGACTTTGCTTGCCGAATGTAATACGAAAACAGAAGAAGGATTAAAAGGATGACTACCGAAGTTCTGTATAAGACGTCTAAGATGTCTACGACGGATGATAGATTCACACATTTGTCATCAAAAAGCCATTTGACTTATTTACTTTTAGTTTAACAAATGATTTTTGTAATCTTAGTTTTAAGAATGGTTAAATTTCGTTATTTTTGAGCTATCAGATATAAGATTCATAAATTGTCCTTTTAATTTTAAATATTACTGAGGATTAGATATCAAAATCACAGGTAACTATTTAGCAAGGCCATAGTAATTGAAGCAAGATTATTGCAAATAAACTTCTTTTTGTGATAAATACCGCAAAAATTTTAAGGTTGACATAGTGCTGCCATCTATCAGCAAACTGTATAAAGATTGATGCAAGACAACCAAAAGGTAGAGATACTTCAAATATGTAAGTAAATATTTTTATAGTTTATAAGCCAAAACCACTGACAACCCGGAATACAATCCAAAGATAAGTAATTTCATAATTATAGATTGAAATTTCTGATAATATCTTACAAAATGATAACAAGCACACCTTAGCTTCCTGTTATCGAACCGAAACAATTTTAAATACATATCTGAGTTTAATCCACACTATCTTTAGATATACATCACTAATAATAACAAATAGGTCCGTGTATACATTCCCATTGTATATGTTTAAGGGATTTGAATAAAAACAAAATGCTATATTTGCATTACGTTGTAATGAGTAGATAATTTATAGGATTATTGCAATACACCTACCTGTTCCCCGCAGTAATACGTAACACACCCATTTGTATGTCCCGGAGTAGGTAACACTTTCAGTTTATGCCTGCCAAATTGTATCTCATCAGTCTCATCGATATATATATCGGCTTGTGCACCACTTGACTTTGAAATAATACTTCGACAATCACACAACTTCTTCAATGCTCCTGTTCCTGTGATATGATCAGCATGCATATGCGTATTTACTGAAATGGAAGGAGCTCATTAATAGATATTCACCAAATATATGTTAAAACATACTTCCATATCTTAAAATTAAATTCAAATCTTTGACAAGTTGAAAATCCCTCCCCGCGTGTTCTATGACAGGGTCGATAAGAACGGCCTCCTTGGTTTTGGTATCGGCTAACAAATAGGTGTACGTGCAGCTCACAGGGTCAAATAACTGCAAATAAATTTCAGTAAAAAAAAGATATATACAGGAATTTTAGTTTTATTTATATTACCTGTCGGAAAAAAAAATCTGCCGTAAAAGGTACTTGTTTTATTGTGCTACTGTAATTCCTACAGGATTTTAACGTGTTAAGGTTTGCACCTCGGACATGATTAACGATGATCCTTTTTAATATCCTATTCATGTTGATCTAATGAAACTATTTACATTTACTGCGCAGAACTAAAATAAAAGTAAGGATAATTAAAACTTAAGGTGCATATAACAATATTTCGTATACTGAATATCCCGGACGGCGATTTCTGCTTTATGTACGGTAGATGGCGATGACTGTACAGATTGATTAGCTTTTCGCCAATCTAGTGGCTCGATTTACAATTTAAAAGATAAACAAACCACAACCAGTGTTTACCTAACGCATTTTTATGGATTTGGCATTGACAATTCAAATTTTACGTGACGTTAATCATCATATGCGCATACAGCAGGTGATCATTTAGTTTTAAAAGGAAAATATTTTCGTATTTCAAATATGTGTAAGTTTGATTCGTAGCGTTAAAAGATAATTTCTTACGCGTCCGCGTTTGTTATAGAGTGAAAAATGTACACACAAGCTACCCAAAAAGAATTGTTCCTTTTCCAAATCCCTTATATCACCCAGAAGACCTTGTTATCCAATTAGTAAGTACCTAATATTTACTTTAAATGTAATACTTTTTTTTATAATGCATTGTAAAATTCGTAAACGGATTAGGATTAATTTTATTAGCAGGATATATTGAGCTAATTACTTTGTTGACAACGCCGAGAAATTCCTGGTATCGATAAAATATTCTAAAGGTGTGGAAATATCTAATCAGTTGATAATAGCAGTGGCACTAACTTTTTGTACAGATATTCAAAATGAGTTGCATAAGAGAAACGTAGCAAATTTGAAATATTCATAAAGGAAATTCTAAAAATAAACTGCTTGTTTTATGTTGCTATTTTGTCTATACATCATATTTTATGGGCGTACTTTTAATTTGTTTACAAAAGATATGTTGTAAACATCGTAGCAAATATAAACTTGTGTGTGCTTCATGAAAGATACAAGTTCTAAAATATTTTGCATTTTATTGATTTTTTGCATTTAGAAGAAGGTTCTGGTATTTAAAGCGGTACTCACCTCACTTAATATATTACAAAGATTTAACCACACCTATATTTTCTTTTAGACAATTATTGTGCGAAATTAATATATACAGCCTTAGAAAGATGTAAATATTGCTAAAGTAAACACGATTTAAAGATATTAACTGATAAATTTTTGGGAACTGCTGTTGCAATATTGGCTGCATAAGTATTAGGGGCATGATTCCTTAGATATTTAAATTAATTCTGTTTAGAATTAACCTGCATGGAAACTTTAAATTGTTCATGCAAAATTGTGATATTTGTTACTTAAAAATTTGAAATTGTAAAAACAAAATTGCGTTCGGGTTTTATTGTGTTGTCTCCTTGAAGTTACCTGTTGTATTGTATTTTAGCAGTTTGTAAATGCGTCTCTTTATAACTTGTTCTCTACTTTATTGAATAAAAGGCATGTATGCATTCCACTGCCCGCATTAGGAAATACAACTTTCCGAGCTTGAGACATTTGATCTTGAACTTTCAGGAACTGATCTTTGCTTCGAAAATGTGTGCTCGTACGAAGCGAACAAGGAAAGGTTTTACGTTTTGTTATATCTGTATTTGCTTGGAGATTGATTATTCGATTGCGTGTTTATACACTTACAGGCGTAATTATTATTGATGCAATATATTCTACAATAATTTTGCAACGTCATTATTTGTAATGTTTTGTAATGCAGTTATACCATGTTATTCAAAATTTCAGGTAGTTTTTTTAAATCTCGAGTACTCACAATGCGTTATTTGAAACTCTTTATCATGTACATGATGTTTTGGATAGCGGCAGTAAAGCGGTAGCTTCTTTTTTGATTTATCACAGGCATTTGATAACGCCAATCATGATCTTCTGATGCATAAGCTGTCACTGTATGGGTTGGGAGGATATTGTGGTCGGTGTATCGCATCGGTTTCTCGAATTACTTAACTGTGACATTATTATTCATACATACAACGTCCGTAACAAAAGTCTACACATCAGAAGGAATACCCATGGCATCTGACATACGTTTATCCGTGTTGGAGAGCAAACCATTGCTGCGAAGCGAGCACGTTTGCGGACCGCGCCATAACTACGCTCCTGACGTGCAGCAAAAAATTCGCTTCTTTACTTATGATACATGAGGTAAATCTAACTAGTCTGTTCGGGTTATAAATCATTCCATTATGAAAAAAATCCTAGGTATATTTGCTTAAAAGTATTTATACGTGCAATCCAGATTAATTAACGTCGATGAAGGTATTTAGGAGTAATTTATTGTGTTACGGTAAAAGTAAGTGGTAAAAATAGTATCATATGTAATTATTGTAGGCACATTTCAATATTGTAACATTGGAAGCTCACAAATTTCTGTTTTGAATAAGTTGTTTGGTTGCCAAAAATAATAAAAATAATTGCCCTCCCGAGTTACAAGTTAGAGCGATGTAAAAAAAAGAAACTGAAAAGTTTTTTATTAAGCATTGTTTCTTTAATATTTCGGAATATCTAAGCTTAATAGACGTGACTGGCTAGTGACTGTTTTAGCTTATACCATACATTTTTTTCTTTATATGTGATACTTATTTTAATTTTTATTTGACATAACCAATATCATATGATTGAATGCTGAATAAAGTATATTATTTTTATTATTATTATTATTAAGAAAGTATACCTTCTACAGGACCTAATTTCATTGAACTTCATTGAGACATTTCGTGTAGATATGGATTGGAACTCGACAGAATCCGAACGTTGTCCTTTGTGGGGCCGTCTCCACTCCTACGTGCACTGGCATTCATTGAACCCTGTCCGAGACGACACGCTCAATTCTGTTGTTATCCAGACGGCATAGATTAATATGGCCATTTTCTACGCGACTAAATCTCTGCATAAATAACAAATTAGGAGTTAAATGTCTTCGTATTCAGGTCATCGCAATTCCTCAGTCTTATCTAAATGAGTCTAGATTTCCTATAGATGTTTTCGCGATTTCTTTATTTATATTGTTTTTTTTTTGTCAAAAGTAGACGTATAGCGTTTATCATAGAAAATTGAGGAAGAATTTTTTTGCGTCTATCTGATGTACATAACCTCTTTTATTTCAATATTCGATATCGGAAGCATTTGCCGTTAATTGTTTCATTATATCTCTCAAATGTAGATTTTCTTCTCAGAGGTTCTTCTCAGAGCTGTAGTAGTTTCAAAATGGGGAGACACCGACACATAAACGAATATTCATATCTAAAGTGAAATGTAACGATAGAACCGATAAAGATAAACATATATGTAATACCATGGCTGTAAATATCGACTGTATCAGCTTGTACAGCAAGATGGTTCACACACCTTTCGGTGCTTTCCCATTTTGAAACTACTGTAATCGAAAAGTAACCTCACATCAACCAGAAGTAACATTAACCTCATCGTATATCGAATATCAATGCAAAAAGTAGGGTTAAATTGACATTGTTTAATTTTATTAGGCACGCCACTATGCTGCCAACTACACAATTGAAAAATGCAGATGGCCACGTACAATCAATAAAATACACACTTTATATTCACATATAATCCAGTTTTGTTAAAATGTCTATAGGATCATGCAGAAGTTAAAACACATAATTGACTTTCCATTTTACTAAAATTATTTCATATTCTTTCTTGATCTTGTAGTATTTTCCATATACATCCATTTTTTTGTTTTTCTTTATAAAGTATTTTATAAATTGAAAGAAGTTCTTTCGTTTCTGTATTCCATAACTTTCTATAGTTTCTTCCATTTTGGTGTTTGGTTTTAATTTTTTCTCTGAATCTTAACTAGCTTTATTTAATCGTTTCCCTAATTTTATTTTAAATATACTCCACCAAAGATTTGATAAGTTATTACTACGTAGTTTTTATCAAATGCCCTGTTTTAAACGAACAATTTCAAATCGATTATAGATAGAAATTATCGTGTTAGAATTAAAAGGGAAAACAAAACGCTTAAACAAAATGACCTTACAATAAAACACAAATTGATGCAGCGTAATAATTTAATTCTGATTGGGTGTTAAAAATCTAACATTGCTCTATAAACTCCGCAAACGTTTCTTCGCCTCTAAATAGTGTAATAGTCATCGCCCACTTTAATTCTCGTTACAACGCCACGAAATAAAAAGCAGTTATTGTTTGTTGTTTGAAATCAAGCGCAATTCGTCTTTTTTTGCGCATCATATGTACGAGTTTGCAGCCTTGAAATCATAATTACGCAGATAATCGTGATATTTGTGCGGAATATTAGTTGCGTTTTTTTTGCGAGTCGACTGACTTCAGTTATCTCACTACTCGAGTGATATTTATCTCAGTTAATCCAAATCAAAAAGAAGGGGTTCGCGATACTTTGCAGTGCGTAAGATTGCCGCAGTGCGGCGTAGTGAATTTATTTTATGTTTACTCGTAAACGTCAAATTAGTCGCACCTAACCTTAAGATCCCAATTACAAATACCCGAGATCCAACCACCAATTGGTAATGGTTTATGATTTGGTACGAAATGTACTGTCCCTCATAATGTCTATTAAAGTTATTTCGTTGATTTTGTTAATTTTTCAGTTACAGCCCTATTGTTTATAATGTCGAAATGTGGATAAAACTAACCTATATGAAAACGAATGATATAAAGCATGTTTTTTTTATCATATGTAATCACGGTTACAAACAATTTTTTTTGCGAAATCCCAAACTCCATAAAAATAATAGATATCAGACAATATCTACAGATAGAAATACTATGCCTTACATTATTAATACCGTCAATTCTATTCGCGTAAGAATATTGCAAAAGCGTTGGAGACCCACGGCAATACCGCTTTATCCTTCCGGGAATTACGGCAAGAGCTGAGCCAACTCTCCTAGCAACTGTACACATGCATAATAATATACAACATTCACGCAAAATTGTGTTGTGTTCAAGGTTCGCGGTTTGCCAGATACAATACAGACATACCGAACGTGACGTTTGACTTTTACCTGGATATATTACGGCGTCGTTTTAAACTTGTGTTATTATATTGCATTGGTGGTTGTTTTGAAAAATACTAAATCGTAATGCCATTATAAGCAGTTATATTGTTAGAAAACCAGGAAAACAACAACTTGCTAAGAACTGAATAATCAATTTCAACGGAATGAGGGTTATGTTTGGTGTAATTTGTTTTGTTTGCCATGCCAACTGGGTTTTGTTACGACACACTAATGGGGCCAATTGATTATAGTAAGCCTAATTTTTGGTGATTGTGCAGCAATATTGTATTGGTGGTGGTTAGAAGAAGTTGATGTAGTTTTTTCTTGTAATAGTGCTGTGTTTGATGAACGGTTTTACATAAATCACGGACAAGAATCACAATCAATTTGGATATACTTGTAAAATTATAGCATTTTTGTGTCACAATCAGTGTCGGATGTAAACATATTCCATTATACATTATGCTAAGGGTTGTCGTGTAGGTTTAGTCTATTGTTTATCAATATTATCTATAGAGTCGTTGTATTGTCGATCGTAGTTTCCTCTGGAAACGCCAATCCTTCTACAAATAATTGCAATAATTATTGTTATTGTATAAAGAGAAATCAAAACTAACTATTCACTATATTTTAAATCTCTCTGCGTGTTTGTGTCTTTATCTTTGTATGTGTGTTGATTTCTAAACATTGCAATTATTCAGAAAATCGTTACAATTTATTAATTCAACCGGAAGTTACATATATACACCGACATACATCCAGGAACTATACTGCTGTGCTCGCAGCATTTCTCGGTCTCGATTAATTCCTAGAAATACCCGTTTAATAGCATCAATTCAAACGCTTTCTACCTATACACAGCGATCCTGTTCGTGTTACCCGGCTAGATCCATACGTCTTTCTTATACGTTTAGAACTTATCAAAAATTCACTTTCGTAATACCTCCTTGCTACAAATCTGCAGCGATGTTAAATTACTAAACATAACGTCATCACCATGGAGTAGCTCTAAGCTCTTTCACTTTCAAAATCCACACTGCGTATCGTCTCCGTGTACTGACATTTAATGGTTCGATGCTGTCAGGGAGTTATATGGCTTTGTGCCTTCTCACGAAAAAAAAAAAAACAGAAGGCGCTTATTTGTTGGTTTGGGATTGACGTTGGCATTTAGGTCAGGTGTTGTAGTGGTAGGTTATTTTTATTTCGGAATTGGGACAATGCGGTGCGATGCGTGGATTTAACGGTCCGAGAAATAAAGTCTAAATTGTTAGGTTATCGCAAGGTATAACGCATTTGTATAACCGAGTCTGTTACCAAAGTAATATGACGGGTATTCCAATATCGAATGGTTCAAAGAAGCACTCGATGCTATTTTAGAAGCTTCGGTTCTTTCTGAAGGTTACATAAAAATAAATATCCGTGCGTCGAACGGCTCTTAATGTTTTGATGGAAATAACACATCTTGTAATGTGTGTAATCTACACTAATATATCTTTCTAATAACGAAGGAGCAGAGGTTACGTGTTCTTAGAAGTAGTAATTGCAGATGCACTAAATTTAGCGTGGGATTAGTGCTAATATGATAAATGGCATGTGCTATATAGCCAGGCTGTTGCATTAAATAAAATTTGTTTGTGCACTTTCGTGGTTCTACGTTTGTTTTAAAAATATTGCCAACGTAGCGAAAACGACCAATGTTGGAGAAAGTTACACAAATTATAACAGAAATCTAATCTAATTTATGATGGCATTAAAATTCAATGTCTAGTTTGTAATATCCCCCAACGCCCAATAATATTTCTAGCACAAACTCCAAATTTAAGATATCGTTGATTCATCATCTCTATTAGGTGACTTATTTTGAAACCTGGATCTTATTAGTGAGAAGTTCAGAATTATCATTGAAGTGAAAGGAGACAAATACTTGCTATTGCCCATTATACCCAAATGGGTATCGTAAAATGTTTTAATAAAATCCTTTTTTCAAAAAACAAATGATTGAGGAAGTAACGTATAGTTACCATAACCTCTAAATTATATATTTATGCACGATATTTAATTATAATATAGAAACCAAACCAAAAAAATCATGTCTCAAATAAGATGATTTTGTTGTGGTCAACTTACAGATAAATTCCAAATTTGTTTGCTCTTTGTAAAAAAAAAACCAGAGACTGAACACAAACTATCTGAATTTAAGTTAAAAAATACCCCTTACCACCTTGTTGAGTAAAGAACTACTACTAAGTTGCCATCCTGAGCAGAAAACCACAAAGGAAAAGATATAATGTCAAGCGTCGCACTCCGAGAACAATCCTGTTCTTAGAAGTGCTACGCTTGAATTTATTTTAAGCCACCGTATCCTATACCTAACCTACAACAAACTATCTGCTTCAAAAAATATTGATTGATAAGTCCAAAATGCCATTGAGCTGTCAGACGCGCCAAGTGGTTTAGGGGAAAAACCAATATCCCCAAATGGAAATTATGACCAGTAATGGGTTTGTGTTGGTCCAAAAGGGATCGTCAACGTCACGTAAAGTATTCTTCAAAAAATAATGTCGCATGCAACACTATGCAATATTTAAATTTGATGTATGCGTCACCTTTATTTTAGGTATACGCCCGCCACTGCCTGTTTGCCCAAATTGATCAATTCTAGTCATCAAACAGAGAATTTCAATATAAAATAATAGAAAACAATAGCTTGAAATTGTAGAACTCATTCAGATTGCTGTTATCTCGCGCTAGTTATCTGGTGAAGACCATATTTTATATTTTTCAAGATTTGGCTTTTTCCTTTGATAAAGATGGATTTATTCATTGAAGTGGTGAAGATATTTGATTTGAACTCCTCGTAGGAACTGCGGCACCCAGTACTGAGGATGGCAACTTCTTTGTCGAAATACATATACAGTTTGTATGTACTTCTGCGGCGTAGAGTATTTTTTTAACTTTCTGTTAAGTGTCGCATTTGCTTCGGTTCTAGAGAATTTCAAATTCAAATAAGTCCTAATTCAACCAAGAATCTGTTGCTTTTTCTGATCCTCTATCTAAGGAACAAAATCTTATTTCATTATAATTAGTCAACAGAAAAGATGAATTTTAAAAAGTTCTCTTTTTGCAAATTACAAAATTTTACGCCAATGTTATACCAAAATCGTTTTTGGTTTCAAAACGCCAATTATCAACCAATTTTCAATGATAGTAGAATATGCATATTTAAATTTTCAAATATTAATATCATTGGCAAAATTAACAAGTGACATTTAACATGAAACACATTTATGGATTAAAATTTCAGGTCTTCTTAATTCTTGACTTTAATTTCATCTAAACTTTGTTCAAGTATTTTAGTAAGAAATATCCAGAAAAAGTTTTATTTTATTCATTCAAATCCCACATCCCATTTTATTATGATCAATAATTTAGGAAGGCGTACCGAAAATATACCCCAATATTTTCTCATTTTTCCCTCCACCACGTCCAGTTTTAAGCATTCTGATCCCAGTCAGGTAAAGGCAATAACATTTTCCGAGGGACTTGACCGTCTTTTCCCGTGAGGTTCATATTGATTTTCTCGTGGGGAAAGAGCAAAGGCGAAGCAGACAGCGAACGATGATAAAAGCACCGTCCGTACTGGACGCAACAATACCCCTGCCTAGTTTGTCTTCCGAATAATAATGTTTAATAGTTTTTATATGTACAGTGCATTTTTTATTTCAATCTTTTATGTCTACGTTATAAATTGAGAGATGTGGCGAGAGCTACGCTCTGTACTCGGAGCGGCCGCTTCGTGGAAGGGATATCAAGTTTGCACCAGATCAGCTGTCGAAACACCTACCACCAGCTGATCGCAATAACAAACCTGCCTTTACTCCAGTAGTCAAACAGCGTCTGTTGTGCGTGAGAGACGTTCAGTAGTTACGGCGCAAAAAACCTTGATGCGAACTCGCTTTTACAAGCACGAAACTTAATTTACCGTTACATAAAAAGCCAGTGTAGTCAACATCAAGTGACCAAGTTTCCCTTTTTAAAAGTGTCACCTGACATCTACCCAATCGATCGATTGTGTGTGATGCCTTTCAACTAGTTTTCGACGAATTGAACCAAGGGGAAAAACGATTATAGGGCATTAAAGTAAGTATTCTATACATACACATAGCTCCGATATTGACGTTCCGTGTATCGCGTTCTTTGTGTGTTTGGTACAGGTGATCGCAACTCGTTTATTTCCGCTGCTGGCTTCGTTCTTTTTCGCTCTGTTATGTAAACAAAACCGCGTATAAACGAAAACAATAGAAGCTGTTGATATATATTATGGAATTTGCACCGGTTTTTTATGTTTGTTTTCTTGTGAAAATCCCAGGATTTCCCGACAGCCGTATCTGCGGTGGATATAGCATACCATAGATCTGTGCTCTACCTTTGCCTGCACATTTTTAATCTAAAATACCTTCTATTTTGCAAGGGAAGGTACCGCATCCATTGTTTGGAGTATACGATTCGTCACAGTCACTAATGAGTGTATCTAAACTGCGTAGTGATTTAGTAAAATGAGTACATGCGATAAAAGTATCTTTAGTTTTTGGGAAAATGGACAACTGAACAGATTCATATTGATTGCCATTTTTAGTTTTCAAATATCTCAAGTAACTGTTACGTCATCCATACGAATTGTCATTGAAAAAATTCGATGACAATAGAGATGAAGTGTGACGTAAATTTTGTTTGGACACCTGCACAGTCTCACCAACGGCAAAATGACAATTTTTTTGTTTTAAAAATAATTAAATTATTGAAATAGAAAATAAACACAATATAAAGAAAGATCCAAACACATGTAAATAACAGATTGGCAGAAAATTCATAGGTTATTTCTTTTGTTTGGACAGCTAGACCGTAAAATGATAAAAAGATATCATTCTTTTAATCATTTTACGCTGTTGGCGGCACTGCGTGGGTTTCCAAACAAAACAAATCGACTTCATCACTATTCTTCTCCATTCAAATTTTTTATTACGGGATTCAAAGGATTTGATTACATTACTTAACATATGTACTATAAAGTAATGAATATTGTTAAGAAGCATAAATTCACTAAAATTAATTAATTAATTAATTAATTAATTAATCTTACCATACCTAAAATATGTGTTTGATTGTATCTCAAAAAGATATGGATGTAGACATCACCTGCCAAGTATCTCTTTGTTTAAATCTCCAAATGAATCATATGTCCTATCTTGATTTATGATAGGTGATAGTATGCTCATGTAATTATTTTGACTAACAAAGGGATATTATTACAACTGAGTACTCGTGGAGTTGACGAAACCTTTCGAATTGAGTTCACAGTTATAAAATCTAATAGAGATCTTGTGCCTTCGTTCTAACGCATCTGAATTTTAGAGATATTCAGCTCTGCATTTTAGATGCACACATATAAACCCCCAATGCAAGGAAAACAATACAAATATTATGATTATCATACTTGCTTCCCTCAACTGGTATTATGGGGTGTGGCAAAGTGGGTGGAGTAGCAACAGGGTGTGTTGCTATTTCTCAACATTTTTTAAAAATTTAGTACAGCGGCATTTGATCCAGGTAATCCTCTTGATTGACTCACAGATTGATGTTATGCATTAACTATAGATCGTCTCAACCTCTGACTGCAGTACAGAGCTTATGAGAATTCGATACACGGTTGCCAAATCGTCGAATCAGCTGTACATTATTACTTCCGGTTC
>JARFOC010000484.1:278734-289163 GCA_031763485.1 Osmoderma eremita
ATCAATGGGTATTTTAATATCTTTAAGTTGAAGTTACTAAAAATAATTGCGGCAAATTTGAATTGTGCTGCTTGGGAGTAGCAATTGCTGATGATTTTCTATGAAACTCTTCACTTTTCAATATTTGGAACGTTTCATTTTCAAATTCATACGTATATAAAATTCTCCCTTGTCCTGCCATCGCCATTTTACGGAACACGTTCCCAATTAGTAGCGGGGAAAGTGTATGATGGAGAAAATGGCGATCGCTCCGTCAAATATTCGATATATCTGTGGATGTAGCGGTTCAATTCAGCAGATGCCCAGCAGTTACATCTTCTGAATGCAACCAATGACACTCCTAATTTCTATTCTTTTTATTTATCTATTTATTTAGTATTTTCTTCTCCACCGTGATGGCAATACTCTATCTAATCACTCTTCACTTTTCTTGTTACGTGTATATCAGTTATATAATAACATTATGCTGTGTCAACTATTATTTTGCGATCACAATGAATTTCGTCCTTCATGCTCTATCAATTTTATATCAACAACAACAAAAAAAACACGAAATAACCCAATTAATTCATTGTACACGAGTAGAGTACGATATAATCTAGTTAAACCGTGAAAAAAATCTACGACGTGTTTGTCAGGGATTGGAAATTAATAGAGGCTATCCCAATATAATGGAATTGAATCGGTCTCGGTCCATTGAGGATTTGGAGCGCGGTTATTTGAAAAATTCGATTTCGATGCGATTTGGGGAACAAAAATAAATAGTGCGAATAATCCTTCACACATTCAAAATCGTTATTGGTTCCGTTGGTGTATGTATTAGTTAATTTCGTAAGCTTTACTATGGGGAAATACAGCGTGTATTGAGCGTTTAAAATAGTTTGATGTAATCAACGTCCGCGCAGTAGAATTAACGAACTATTGTGTGGTATTAACAATGGTGGAGTTACGAGCGTTGAGGGTTTCAAGTGCCCTTACTGTATCTATCCTCTTTGATTACTGGGTCGTGTTATGAAAGCTATACCTTCTTCGTTTAGACTCGTATTGCGTTGACAGGGTATTATTATGTTCGAGAACACTTGTTCATGTAATTGCACTAAATCGTTTGTATTCATTGATACTTCGGTATTCCTCTTTCCTGTATTTATAGTGTTATTCTTCTCTATATTCCATTCGCACCGTAGAAGACAGTACAGCACTTATATAGTGTTGTTGTCACATATTGTCGTGAATAAAATATGATCACAACATAAAGTATAATACACTTACATATACCTGCTTGATGTCACTTTGTTTTTCACATAACCTATAAACTGTCAACATATAATATGCGATTTGTGAGCGTTCCCTTTTCGTGCGTTTAACAAAATTTTCCCGTTGGGGGCGTTCAGTTTATAGATGGGAAGTGAATGTGTTTTTGAATTCTCGTTTCGTGCGTCAATTTTATATTTTACAGGAAATAGGGAAAATTAAAACAAAAAAGCACTTTTAACTCTATGTAGAGTAAAGTTTATCTAATCTGAATTTTATACAATACTTAATTAAAAGTAAAAGTAAATCTATCTATAATTTTACAATATATTTCAGCTTGTCCAGTGTGTCACTAAGATTTTGTCTATTTTGAATTAGGTCACTTACAACTATTTTTAATCGCCTATCTAATTCACAGTATTTTTTTCCTCTTTACTTGTACTTATGCACACACAATTTTGCTGGAAAACAGTTATGGCTTTTCTCACTTATAACTTTTGATTTTACTTCATAAGTAACAATCGCTTCTGGGCAGTTCCTGTTTATGCAAATCCATCCAAGAGTTAAGTTTTTTGCTTTTAAGTTGAACTTGTATCCAGAATACAGGATGACTGGTTTTCCACGTTTTGGTTCTATCACTTCCATGACAAACAACCTAATAATAACGTTACCGTACTTACAAGATTTCCCAAGAACTAATTTATTTTAGTAATACTCCAATATTTTATATCTTCCCTATATTGGTGGAGTTTATTGCAAACATTTATTCCTTAGGCAATTACAAGTAATTATAAATTCACAACAAATTGATTCTTAATCTGTTGACAACCCCTTAACAATCCCTTAACAACTATCACCTCTTATGCAAGTGATTATATATATGCAAACCTGTACCTTGGTACTAAATGGCGTGTGTGCCTAATTTCAGTCTATATATGTTAATTCGGTAAAGAGAAAGTGATACAAACAGTCCAATAAGACTTGTATTTTATTGACTTTTTTTTTGTTATTTTAAGCCTTACGTACGTTTTTTAGATACAAATTGTTTTTTGTACAAGGATTTGTAGCGTAATAAACTATTGTCTATATTACCGACAAACAATGAGTATTTACTACATAGAAGCATAATAAATCATTATGATTATAAGAAATTACTCCCACGGATATATGCAGCATTCAAGGCCTTGATTAAACAAAAACATTTATTTCTGTAAATAAAAAACAATAAGAAAAATGTAAAAAAAGGTATAATAGCACTCATAGCTTGTAGCTTATCAAAAGAGAATAATATTTTGGGATAGAATTTTATTGACATAATCCAAATGAATAGAAAAAGAATATTTATGAATGTTTAATAATGGTTTTTCGATGGAATAACTTTTGACAACAAAGAGTTTATTTAATTTTTACCAATTTAACTACAGACTTCATTCATTTCAGTAATCAACGATGCCTTCGCTATTAGAAGCCCTGGAACAGAAGTATGGAGAAAGTTCCACCGAATCAGAAGGTTCAGAAGAGGAAGGTATTTCCGTGTCGATATACGTGCCTAGGAAATCCCCCAGGTTGACGGTGCCTTCGCTTCTCGTCCTGAACGACTGTGATATCGCCACTGCCGGCGAACATCAGGCCTTGGTCGACAAATGCGCAGCGGTGGAGGAGTTGGACCTCGCTAAGAACAAGCTTAACTATTGGCCAGAGGTAACGAAGTAAAATAATAATATAATTAGTGTTTAAATTTTACGGTTTGCTAATTTTATATCTGCGTCGTGCTGGTTCTATCATTATTCTTGATGTGTTTAATGCGTTCGATTTCACTGGACATCTTACAAAAATAGTATAAGGTCGTTCTGGTTATGATTTTAGTTGCAGATTATTAATAAACATTTAAATTGGTTACTGCATGCGTGTAATTATTTTGCTTTATTTTTGTATTTTGGATTCAACTAACAGACTCACGTGAAAGAGACGTCGTTTAATGGTCATTTCTCGTCTGAGACGTCGTACGTACTTCTTGTGATTTTTCGAAGCCGTGGTCCCAAAAGTGACGTCATAAAATCGACGTCATTTCAGAGTAATTTAGACGTCATATATTATTTATATGTTAAATATATTCATAATACTTCAGATATTTTGCATCCTTTATTTTAAACCTGCCAACACATTATATTTTTTATCAAAATAATTATTGGCGTTTATTTGAATAAACTAAGTTTTTTTTGATAGATTTTTTTGGTAAATAGCTGCATTTTTTGTTTTGTAAATTTACGTTATCTTTACGTCATTCTTCAGGTCGTACTGACGTAACTGGTGACCAAAATATGACGTGAAAAGTACGTCAGTCTATTAGCTGAGGAAAACATGATTTGCACTCACAAAGTGTATTTTTCCACGTCATGTCAAATCGATCATAATTTATGTAGTTTTTTTGGTTGTTTCTTAGGTATTTGGCATCCTCCGACAAATGCCCAGACTAAAATTCGTCAACCTAAGCTTCAATCAGCTTTCGATGCCTTTAAAACAAACCGAAGTAGATATAAACATTCGTTGGGAATACCTCAGAAATCTGGTCCTCAACTCGACTCAAATTGATTGGGAAAGCGTTCAACAGATCTTGGACTATTCCCCAACCTTGGAGGAGCTCCACCTAAGCTTAAACGAATACGACCATGTCAGACTATGCGATCCGAGCGTGAAATGTAAACAGTGCGAAGAAAACTCGGAGACCAATAATGTAGAAGGATCCAAAGAAGATTGTCCCTGCTCCGAAACACCAAAGTACAGAAGGCACAAGCATCTAGGAGTGAAGAAGTTCCATTTTAACGGAAACCCCGTCTGTAGATGGTCGGAAATTAAAAAGCTGGGATACGCCTTTCCAAATCTAGAATCGTTAGTCCTAGCAGATTGTCCAATCATCAGCCTAGATACGCAAGGAGACGAGGCACTACCTTCCGGAAGGGAATACAATAGATGCGAAAGCGAGTCTGAGTCGAATGAAAACGGGGAATCACCGCACGATAGCTTCCGCCATTTAAAATTCCTAAATCTGAACGCCACCCAACTATCGACATGGGACGAAATTGAACGATTATCAAAATTTCCTGCCCTGCAATGTCTTCGGATACAGGTACATGTGGTGTATCGGCGCCATTTGCGGCAGCGTATTAATGAACGAAGTGGTTTTTCAGGGATGTCCTCTATGGGAGAGCCATGAATACACAGAACATGAAAGAAGACAGCTGCTGATCGCTCGATTGCCCAATGTTGAAATGTTGAACGGGGGTGGTAACATAGAACATGATGAAAGGGAGGATGCAGAGAGGGCCTTCGTTAGGTATTATATGGATAAACCGGAAAGTGATAGACCTGAAAGGTATGGTGTCAAAATTTGATTTATTGCGGAATTTCTGTCTATAAACACTTCATCATGGAGATGGGACATCCCATTGCAGTTGCGTAACCCATCTGTTCGGTTTTATTTGTACTAAAAAATGTCCAAATATTAATCTATTCTAAAAATAATTTTGGGAACTTTAAGTATTACCTAGAACCATAGAGCATACGTAAAAGAAGTCACGTGTGTTGCATCATTAAGTAAAAACTCTGTATAGCTTCATATATGTTCAAAAATTTCGGGGCACTATTGCTAACTTTCTTATTATTAATGCTACAGATTCGTTAAATTAGCAATGATTCAGTGTTTTCAGTGTTGCTTAAGGTGCAATTGAGAAAAAAGCAATTGAATGATACGTTTTTAAGATAATTTAAAATTTAGTATTTTTTTAGATTAAACACCCTGTATATTTTTCAATATTTGAAAGACAATATGATATTTAATTTAAAAGCCTTAATACACTTTTGCCCTAATATGAATACTCAAAAAGTTACGAGGGATTTTATTTAATACGCGTAATACATTAATAATAAGAAAGTTAGCAATAGTGCCCCGAATTTGTTGAACACCCTGTATATCCATCTCGTTAAAGCGATATTTTTTATTGTTACAGATACTTCGAGTTAGTATCAATACACGGCAAACTAGATCCTTTAGTGAACGTCGATCTTAGGCCAGAGAAAAGAGTGAAGGTAACCTTCACTTGCGGTTCAAACAGCGAAGTGCGTTCGGTTGACGTTTATCGCACCGTTATCGATTTGAAGACCAAATTGGAGCAATTCGCCGGATTCTCGGCGGCCAAAATGAGATTGTTCTACGTGGATCAAGACCTTCGAGATATGCAAGTAAGAATTAAAAGGGAATTTTGCGGGTGTAAACTTAACATAACTGCCACCTCCTATACAGGGTCCGGAGGAGATGAAATATCCACACAAGCAGCTCTATAGTTACAACATCCGGTCCGGGGACGAAATTATAGTCGACTGTAAGAAGAAAATTATGGATAAGCAGTAAAACATATTAACTAGAACTCGTATTAGACGATGACTAACGTAATGTTTAACAATTTCACTACTACTTCTACTACATTGTATTTTGCCAATTGAAATTAAAATAACTGCCAGATGGTTAAAAATGCGTTTTTACTTGTTTTTAATGTATTTGTGTTACGTATATGCTGAACGGGTCATTGTTAAAACAAAGTTATTATGTACAGGTGTGTTTAGATAGAACTTCAAACCTACACGACATCTATTGAGTACGTGCGCAACGAAATTACTCTAATTAATGTCAAAATCACTGTGGTATTTTTCAGGTACAAGTTAGGTTATATGTTTTCTTTCAGACATGGCAACTGCGGTTGCAACCGAAAGTTACCATTTTCGGTAACCCCGTTGCGCGAATGACAACTGGTGATTCTGGAACAAGAAACCAGAAGTCACCGTAACATACTATTATTAGTAACCAAACATAACCTTACGTGCTAAAACAATTAACGATTACACATAACCTTAGACCACAATTAATAAAATCACCTAGGTACGAAAAGGGTATATGTACTCTCCCTCATAACATCTATTAAAGTTATGTTTTTGTTCATTTTTTAGTTACAGCCCCATTGCTTATGATGTCAACATGTGGATAAAAATATACGAAAGCCGATGACATAAAACGTTCTTTACCCCCTCTCTCTAACAGATTTTTACTCTCTATTGCATATGGTCGCAGGGTTGTGCTGTAGCGGTAAGGGGGTGGTAAAAATCTCAATCAAATTTCAATGCGAGTCGGTCAAAAGAAATGCTACTGCACGTCTTTGTGATTCTTTCGATATCTGTCTTTATAGGTGAGTTCGAGTATTTGTGACAGCGCGAGAGTGAATTTTCTTGGAGTAGGAGTGGCGTGAGACACGGAGCAGAAAGAGTTTTTAAAATAAACGAGCGATATAGTGTTTTCTTTTATCATCTTTGTTTATCAGGGTATTATATCTGAGTTTACCTAACCTCAAAAATATTGTGGGACAGGGTAATACCGTAATACCGCCTGCTAATAATGAATCATAAAAAAGAGACTATTTCATTTATTTGCTGTTTTGCAAAAGTTTTTTTTTACGAAGAAAGTGAAGATGAAATGGAAACCACGACACATGTACAGTGACGCAACAAGTAGTACCGAATTCTAATCATTGACAATTCCAACATTTTCGAATTTCTTCTGACACCTGCAAGGGGCATTCCATTGTTTAATGTTATATACCTCCATACATTAGCTGCGTTCGTTTATTCGTTCTACGAGAACTATTTGTGTCTTGGCGTTCGTTTATTACAAACGGAGCTAATAGATTTCTTATTTAATCGTTCGAAAAATTAGGAGTGGAGTGAGTGGAACGCACTCCACGACGTTCCATAAACACCGAATGTGAGACGTAGGGTTTATAGAGTAACAGAGCCGGTTATAACCTCACTTTTTTGTAAAATTTTAACGAAGAAAAAATAATACATAAAATATTCATATTTAATGTCCTTTCATTTGCCTCTTGGTGTTTTACATACGTTTTGATCAGAGTTATAGCACAATCAGTGTTTGAATAAGTTATGAAGGTTATGACAACAACAAAAAAGGTTCTACAACCGTTCGAATATAAAATACACCAAAATACAATATTCACTCTTTTAACGTTCCTAAATCCACACCTGTCTGCACTGCTCCAAATCCAGAACAAATAAACGAACGCAGCTATTATGTGAGTTTTGGTGACAACTATTAAAGGTTGTGTTTTATTTCAAATATATCTCATATAAACGCCCCCTGGTGGTGTCTCTTCTACAAAAGTTTGACATTTATGCCTACGTGCGCCATCGCCAGACGCGGAGTGCGTAGAGCTTGCTCTGCTTACGCTACTCCATTATAAACGAACTCTCAAAAATGAACTCTATTCAATCCAAATCCAATAAACGAACGCCATAAACACTCGAAGAGTATATCGAGTAAAAGGATTTGAATAAACGAACTCGGCTATAAAGACATAACTGACAATTACAATTTTTGATGTGAATCGCGTGATTTTTAAGACAAATTTTATACGCAACCATTAGTACTATAACCTATCTACATTACAATCTGTCAAAACTATGTTTACAAACATCAGATCCTTCTACCATTATCGCCAATTCTACAATCACGCCAACCATCACGTTGTAATTACACGGGCAATTCATGGATTGAAATTCTTTTTTCTCTATTCCAAATTGTATTTACCTCAGAAAATATAGATTAAGGATAAGGATTATATGATGGATGCAACGGATTATTGGATTTTTCTTTCCTATAAAATGCTCACTGCACATTCCGCTGTATTTTCTATACAAATTCAAATGATCCAGCTATAAAGGAATTAAGGGAATATGTACGACGTATAAATGAAAATATTTAATGAAACTCCATATTTTGGCACACTTTTCAAATGACCGATGACTTTAAATAATAGGTGGTAATCACAGTAGTAGTAGACGCTGAAAAATTCAATATGTGCGTTCATTTATTTATAAACACCATTAATTAGGTGTATTTGTCAGTGAGGATTACTTGCTATAATTATTCCTGAATTTAAAAAAAAATGGAAATCACTGCCGTTATTGATCTGACGGAAGAATATAGTTCTGATGACGACACTGGGAAGCAACAATTATTAGATAATTGTAGTAGGAATGAGACGACGACGCGTCCAGTATTACGTAACTATACAACTAATGTATGATAATATGTGTTGGTAATGTTTTCGGAATTGCACACAGCAACGTTAGATCTGACTCCGTTATTCGCGGCGGCGATGGCAGCCGAACCAACATTGTCGATTGCGGCAGAATTTCGTATTGCCCAACCCTACAACGGCCTATTCTTAACTCCAAGCAAGTAGTCCTTATTTTAAAAAGCAAATTGATTACATAATTATTTTCACGATAGGTACGCTGCACGAGGTAACGGTGGTCGAGGTGGAATCCGACGACGATCCGGTGGACGTTTCTGAACTGGTACGAAAGGAAACGGGTAGGGCACTGTCGGCGAATCGTAGCCGGTTCGGCAAACGACGATTAGTACCCGGCAGGCAATTCTTCGTTACGATATTAAATGTGGACAACGACGATAGCGTGAAGAGGAATTTTCTGTCGGCTTTCGGAAACACAATATACCTACTGATGGTATATTGTGTTTCGATCGAACGGAGCCGGACCAACGAGTACAATTCGACGTCTGGTCCCAGCCACCGTTACCATATGCACGCGTTCTTGGAGTTTGTACACGCCGTATTTGTGACGGGAGTGAGGTACTTTATCGCCGCCCGTTACCCGAACCATGTAATAGACGTACAGCCGTGCCGCAACAAGAAGAACTGCCTCACATACATAAGCAAGAAAGACCCGAATCCATTCTACAATTGCAAATTGGACGATTTGCACTTTGTCTATAGAGCTCGCGTTTGGGCTAGCGAAACGGCCTCTCTAGATTTATCCGACGAATTCTTGATCGAGCACCGTTCCACTAATAGATTCTTGCGGGACTTGCACGGTGAAATGCACCGGAACCAAAGGAGCGACACGTTCGTGGGCTTGCGTCCGATCGATTTCACGTTCGTTTGCCCGTGGGCGATCGAATTTGCTTGTGCGTGGAACCGTTTGTTGGCGCCGAAACGCAACAGATTCGAGAAACGTCGGCAGATCTATCTGTACGGTCCGTCGGGCACGGGCAAATCGTCGTTGGTCGCTTCGGCAATCGGCGCAAGAAACATGTGTCGCGTTTTTCAACCAGACGTCGGCAAATTTGCCTACGAACGCTTGGATTTGGAGTTCCACCGGGTGATTTTATTTGAGGAGTTCCTAATCGAAACTCACAGCGTCTCAATGCTGAAGTTGCTGCTGGAGGGCGCCACATTTACGGCCTCGGTGAGATGGCAAAAGCCAAAAACGATCAAATTCACCGGGCCCGTCATTATGGTATCCGAAGAAATGAATATAGGGGATCAGGCGTTGTTGGCTCGTTTGCACGTAATAGAGGCGACGAAGCCGTGTTACGAATCGCCGCGCGGTCCTTTGCCGAAGGAGGAAGTGGCGACGGCAAACGAGCCATCAACGTCGGGGGCGGCAATGTCACGCGCCGAGGTGTATGAGATTTCCTCCGATAGCGACTGATTGGATTCGATTAGTAACGAAGCTTGCGGCGGCTACTACTGCCATTTATCACCGTAGATAGTTTTAAAAACTACTAGTTTTTTTTAATCCCATTTCTATTTGGTTATGTTAATATTTGCCGTATTTTTTGAATGATTTCATTGTTATATCGTATATTGTAAGGTTTTATAAAAATATTTTGTTAGAAATAATGTATTTGGTTCAATTAAAACGGTCGGTTACACTCCTGGCAGAAGCACGACATTATGATTGGAGCTGATAGTACCTTGTAATGATACATTTACAGCGAGAAATTGTAATTGCGTTCTACCAACCTACTTTGACATATGCAACCAACATCACTGGTCACCTAGGTTTGAATTTCTATCTAAAGACCCGTTACTGTACGCATTACTAATTTAATTACATTGTTAAATTTCCTTTTTTTTTGGTTTAATATTTTCAGTAAACTAAAAAGGTCCAAAATATATTTGATAATAAAAATTTATTTGTATTGATTTCTAACCAAACTTTTGTCAGGTATTACCACGGTAGAAATAATACGGTATGCTAAGTTTGGATCTCAAATTCGTCAAGGCCGGTCAGATGATGACAGTGCTCC
>JARFOC010000485.1:0-14179 GCA_031763485.1 Osmoderma eremita
CTGAGGATGGCAACTTAGTTGCCGAAATGCGTATTCAGAGTTCTTTACTCAACAAGGCGGTAAGGGGTATTTTTTAATTTAAATTTCCATTGTCTTACCTGTTATGTATATATTTAACCGTAACCGTCTTATGTATATATTTGTTTGTCTTTTTCTTATTAATTTACTGCAACTTCAGACATGCCAATCACTGCTCTGTTATATTCTGTCACTTTTGACACATCCGTTACTCACAATATACAGTGAGCACTATGTGAGTACGTAACGGTTGGAATACATTCCTTTAAAATTTTGGTGTTTTTTCTCGAAGAAACGCTCGGACCCTGGGATTTTTTAATATTTTAAATACTTAGTAGCCGTTTTTCGCATGATTATTTTATGTACACAGGTTGACACAAAAACATGTTATGACAGCTCGCTTTTTTTAAATGGAAGCGCCTTTTTTATTTCATTCTTAAATTCTACGTCAAATTCTGAATATATTTTATGTATCATGCCCTATACCTGAATTCAACTGTTTTCGAGAAAAATGCACTGCAACTTGAAACATCAACATATTAAAGTCTGAGGTAATAGGAGTATATGTAAATAATAAGCTGGCAAGTATGTTTTAATTTTGTTTTATTAAAAAAAACTCATTGGTACAAAGGTTTTATTTTGAATGTCATTTGTATATTTACACATTACATAAAAATAAAGTGTGTACATCTAAGATATTATAGTGCCTTATAACATCGACAATAAATAATACATTCTAATATGTACAAGCCCTAATTAATATACAAAAATTATAGCCCTATTCATATTGGTCATCGCTCAGCGAGACACGTTATATGTATAAATAAACGCACTACAAAAATAGGAATGCCTCTTCGGGAATACTCAGAAATATGTTACAGTGGTATGTGTTTTTTATGTGTATCTGAGGGTAGATATACATTACATAAATATACGTTTTCGCAAATACCTTAAAATGCTGAAGGATGTGTAACACATATTTACATAAAAATATGCTTTCACTATTGATCATTTCTAAATATTGACGATTTATAGTGCAATTAAGTAATAACAAATGTGATAAACTCATTATGCTAAAAAATATCAAAAGAATTATGCCCTCAATTAACTTTACACATACTTTACACAATATTTGGAATTTATGAAGCATTTTGAAATTTTCTTTAAAATCCTGCAAATGTTGGTATATTCATGATATAATTTACATTATTTTTCAAAGCATAAAAGTTAACGAAACCATTATCCACTTAAACACCAATACGTAACTTTAGCACATCTTAAGATTAATGTCATTTAATAGTAAATTTTATTATATGTTAAACGATGGCATGTTTTAATTATTATTAATTTACGTATAGCACGTTCGCACTTTAGAAAACAGTGCAGGTTCTTGTGGGACTATTTGTATCCTTTTCCGGTTGCAAAATGAACATGTATAACCTATATCGTATGTATGTATCGCACTTACTATTGTGCTATCCCAAGCAGCAAAATTCAAATTTGTCGCAATTATTTTCAGTAACTTCAACTTGAGTACATTACAATACCCATTAATACAATACAAAATTGTAGGTAATTTTATGATTCAATGTTGAAGTTACTAAAAATAATTGCGGCAAATTTGATTTGTGTTGCTTGGCATGTTCTTATTTGCTCGAAACAGTTTGAATAGAGTGAAATTAGGTACATGATTTTCCATCTTGTGTCTTGTTTATCGGGTAATCGGGGATATTACATATGCTGTCAGGTTTGTAGGTTATGTGAATAACAAAGTGAAATACGTCCGCATGTCACCTACAAAAGTGTACTAGATTTTGTTTCGTGATCATATTTTTTTAAAAGAATGCTATATATGCGGTATTCCCATGAGCGCTGTACTGTCGTCTATGGCGCGAACAGAGTATAGTTTGACGATAGTTTTGTATGGCACTTTTTCAAATTTAAATATTCTTGAAGAAAAGAACTTGTGTGAAATTACTCAAATAAATTACTAAATAAGACACCAGTTGCATGGTTTATAGAACCTTTGGAATTGTAAGGTTTCTACAAACATCTTTGAGATTGTAATAGGTACACATGTTGAGTTGATATGTTTCCATGTTGCAAAAAATATCCGAGATTGGTGGCAAAATATCCTTTGACTTAAAAGTAATCTCATTTTATTTATATGTATGAAAATGTGAATAACAAACATCATCAATAAAGTCAAATAACAAGGTTGGCCAATATCGTGTTAAAATGTTAAACTTAGTATACCCATCTCAGAATAGTTGTCGTGGATAACTTTTGTACATAGCAATATCGTGTGATTTTTAGTGTTTGAGATTTTTTCTTGTTGAGTTGGTCACAAAACTTACTTCAGTTTTATGCTATAAACCATGATTTTGAAATTCAAATTTCTCAAAACATTACGTTACTAACAAACCAGAGCGGGAAAGTTTATTATGTTCTTAGTTCCTTATAAATTTAGTTCCTCTGAAAGCGGCTTAACTGAGATGGCAGCTCAGTATCCAGTGAATTTAAATTAAGTTGGCAGGAAATTAAACGAAAACTATTTATAGGTAGCAAGCAAATTTTGTATTTCTATTGGATATCTTATTCTTCCTAATTTTGTATATGAGAGTTAATAAATGATATTCTTTTTAATAATTGTTGTTATAACCCTAATATAACTGTAATGATTATAAAAATAGCTTCGAACCAACGCGGTTTGTTTACATGTTTAGTTACGTCAAAAGCGACATAGCTTAGATGGCGCGGTTGCTATGATATCCGGTAGTCTAAGACGGTAGTTTCCATTCTTATTTAAAGTATAACCTTTGCTCAAAACGTTGTCGAGCAAACAACCTCAAGGTAAATATTTAGTGAAAGCATTGGCCATTAGAAATTGGTTTACCTCAAACGTTAAAAATTACATTAGCACATTATATTAAGGAACCCAATAAAAATTTAAGTGTTAGGTTGGTGATGTTGTGAAAGGTCATTTTGATAACTGCTGTTTATTTTTAGTTCATATGACCATACCTTAGTTTACTTTGTAGGAATGTACCGTGCGAGCAACAAATCTCATAGAACTACGCGACCTGTCAATTTAGTAATTTGTTGTTTTACGATTGATTTTGTTAGTTTGCAGCATGGGTTGGCAATAATAATGCCATTCCAGTGCATATCCGGGTTAGTAACACAAGCAGTGCGACCAACTGATATAATTTAAGTTGGCGTCACGTGGCTCTCGGGATTTGTTGCTCTCTCTGTATATTGTATAGCGTAACACACAGTGTTGGAAAAGTCTTTACGTCGGGGGCGACTATGGACTGGGAAATGCATGTTTGTAATACATAAATCAGTAGTAAATTGTGTTAAATATAATAAATTACAATTTGTTTGACATAAGTTACGTTTAAGTTAAATTGTAACAAATGTCAATTTTCTGTGTCAGTTTGGATGACGTTTTATTTAAGGTTACATTGAATACATTTAAGTACAGACATGCGTTTTGCAGCCTATGGCTGCCTGGGACGTAGAGTTTTTGAACAATCGTTATATGTCTTCAACATTCCAAATTTTTTTATCATACAAGAGGTATGAAAAATAAAACGCTGTACAGGAGAAGCTTGAAAATGTGTTATTTTAAACATAACTCGTACTGAATAAATTACGTTTATGTACATAACCGTGTATTGTATACACTTAACGTCGAAATGAACTAGAATTCTTTGGTTTCCGCTGGCAAGGGTTACGTGAACGAACGAATCAACAAGTCACGAGGGGGAGGGAGCGGGGAAATGATCTTAACTTATATGATCTTAACACACGGTTCTGCTTTTGATTTTCATTTCACTGTGTGATACCGCAATCCACTCGTTTGTAGTACTATCGAACCATGTCATCCCCAGATTGTATCTTCCGTTCAAGTTGGCGTGTTGACAGTGCGAGAACCACCATCCGCCTTCGTAATTGTTTGCGCAGTGTGTATTCGATATGTCTCTGTCATTATCCACAGTAGAAAATTCCATACGATTCTGGTAGTCCAAAGCGTCACTGGCATTACCGCTGTATCTATCTACGACTAGTTTGAAACCCATCGTATAGTCCGCTACTCGGAAATCGTCATAGTTTGCTTGCCAGTATTTACCGAAGATATCTTTCATGTTAATTTGAAGTTTCGTGCAGTTATCCTTTGTCAAAGCGTGCAAATGGCGATTTCCCAACCAATGGTCTCCAGTTGCCGATCCGAAACCGTTGGAATAGTCGTTCCAGTTTCTATTAAAGTTAATAGAACCGTCTTCTCGTTTCTGAACAGTTGTCCAACCGTCTTCGCAATAAGCCATGATGGGTTCTCCCTCACCAGGCGATATTAAATAGATTCCGCTAGGGCCTGACACTGCGTTACAATCATAGGGTAGTTTGTTTATTATGTTTTTATATTCTTTCTCGAAGGTTTTCAGCTCTTGGATAAGGTGGACTGTGGATTTGGTCGCGTTCAATTCTACTGTCTGTGATTCAGCCTGAAAAAAAAGATATCAATGAAATAACGATAAATAAAAACCTTAATTTTCGAAGTTGGTGGGATAAATATCTCTACGTGTCGGGGGTTGGTAAAATAAACGAAAGTGGTACATTTTATGTTTGAAAATTAGCATCATTGCTTAAGACCCGCTTGGCACGATGCATAGTTTCGTTCATAATTCTGTACGTATATATATACGTGCAGATTTTTAAATGGAATATGTTCTATTTTATACCTAATTCTGTTCAGAAAATGCGTGGACAGGTGGCACAGAAAGAAAACGTATTGACAATTTCAAAAAACATATTTCTAAGTAATAATACCAATTTGAATACCAATAAATAATAAATTTAGATATAAAATACAATAGATAGAAAATAAATTTAGAGAAGTGCAAAACGGAAAACGCCACTTCAAGTAAAAAAAAAAACCGTAAAATATTCCTAGATTGCCCGCCAGTATTTAAAAAAATGGGAAACATTCGTATTCGCTTAACAAATGTTCAATTTGAGCATTGGTTAATATCAAATAATTTTTATAGGGTAAAGTCGGGTGAGATGGCCAGCCGGGAGAGATGACCAACGGCCAAAACTTCATTAAAGCGTTGTTTGATGGCGCTGTGTGTCCTCTCCAGCGATAAACGCTTATGTTAACGGCCAGTGTGTTTTTCTTTGAGTCAAGGTGATATTAAGGCATAGAAAATAAAACCAATACAATTTTATAATAGTTGAATACTACGTGCTACTGCGAATGTGTTAGTGGAAATTAACCGGTGGTTTCTACAGACTAGGTGAGTAGAGCGTTTATTAAGTATTCCTAGCATCTAGGAACAGTTCCAAGTTTACAGTGCCTTTTTGCTTGACACGTTGGCAATCTCTCCCTAACATTCGGGAAAGATGGCCTCCAAACTATAGCGACAGATGGCCACCTATTTTTTGCCTAAATTTTTATTACGGTTTGGCTGCATTTCCAATTAATTGATGAAAGATGTCTATGAGTATAAAAGACAGAACTCGAATCGTGAAAATTATACTGAAAAAATGTGAGGTTGGCAATTGAAGCTATCAAAAACGGTTCTTCTGTAAACGGCGCCTTAAAAATTATGGCAGTTGCTAGAAAACCCCTCGAAAGAAAGTTAAAGAATAATGTGTCGACGACTGGTAAAATGGGACCGAATAGCATGTTGGGACAGGTGAATGAAAATAAATTAGTTGTTCACATAAAAATTGCACAAAATACGGTTTTCCTAAGGCCGTATCAGATGTTCGAAAGCTTGCCTATAATTTCGCTGAAAGTCGACAAATTAATCATAAGTGCAATAAGGAACGAGGAATTGCCGGTTGCGATTGTTTTCGGTCTTTTTAAGAAGACACCCTGATTTGTGTAAATGTAGGTAATTACTTTAAACTTTTGCAAGCTACACTGAAAGAAAATGGACTTTTGGACAAACCTGGGTCCATCTATAATGTCGACGAAACAGGTCCTCAACTAAACAATCGACCTGGCCCTGTTATAGCTGAGAAAGGAGAAAAAGACGTTGTTACAATAAGATCAGGGGATAGGCCGCTGCAATACCGAAGGTGTATTTCTACCACCAGTCTGTGTATAAGGCAAGAACTTTAAGTCCGAGTGCACTGATTCAATGCCGCCTGGTTCAAATATTGTGGTGGCTCAGAAATCATTGTTGCAGTTACATACTGCAACAATCTTTTTGAATTGGCTTACAAAGCATTTTCTATTACGTAAAGGCAAAAGGGAAGACCTTGTTAATTCTTGACGGGCATTCATCGTTCTTCTGTTGAACATTTAGGAACAGCTGAAGCCCTTAATGTCTTTTTATTGTGCCTACCTCCGTATACAATCGATTATTTGCAATCGCTCGATAGGGCTTTTTTAAAGTCATTAAAAGCCCTCTACTATCAAGCTTGCAAAAAATGGATGCAGAGTAGGTCCGGAAGAAAACTAGGGCGACTCCAATATGGTGAACTCCTAACAAAAAGCTGGGGAAAGTCAGCGACCGTTGGAAATGCGATGTCTGGTTTTGCAGCTATTGGAATATTTCCCTGGAATCCTGATTGCATACCTCATCATGCGTACACAGTTTTTGATCAAATCGTAAACACCCAAACTACCCCAGACCGGAGAAGGCTCACACAAGGAACACCCATTCAACATACGAACTCTCAAGCAAACAGCACTGAAGCAACACAAGAAGTAAATTCCCAACCAATGTACGGTCAAATTTCAATTGCTCTAATGGACGAAATACCATCCCGTTATTATGAACATACAGTGGAAGGTATATCTGTTTCAGATTTGACACCTGAAAAAAAAATTAGACCAGATTACCCCACACCCAAATTAGTGGTTCTGCAAAAAATGAGCCAAGTCCGTCAGAAAAGTGTACATGAAATCTGCCGAAGTAATTTGAATGGAATTATGCGTTGCGTCAGGCGGGCCTAAGAGTTGTCATTTGCTGATTTGCGTACATTTCATAATTTTCTACCGCTTAGACAAGATACTAACCTCTAAATATCTATTATTGGTTATTGGCAAATATTTGAATTTGAAATTTTGGTGAAATTTACACAAATTGCACTAATATTTCTAAATATTAGATAACAAATAACATAATATATGTTCTAACAAACTGAAACATCTAACAGTTTACTCTTTACCGAGCTTAGCCGCAGCTGGCAAGAATTCACTTTGTTTGTACATTGTGTACCAATCTTTAGAACCTATTTGTTGCGTGTCGTTTTGGAATCCTTTGTTATTAAAATTAACAAACAATTGATTGAGTATATAATTTTAAACAATTTCAACAATTATGAATGACTAGGGTGTTTTCAATACCATATTTATGGTACAAAAATAACTGTCCTAACTGTGTGCATATCCTGTAGACCCTGTAATCAATTTAAATTGGGTCCAATGCCCGACAAAGCATGGTTCAGATTGAGTTTAATTGTATTTTTAATTGAACTAAAAGTTCGTATGTGCCCAGAATGCGCAGTTTTCAATATGACAGATGGAAATGTAAAGGTAAGCGCGGGTGTATATGCAAACGGATCGCAGACTAATACAAGGAAAAATTGAATTATGGTATGGGTTATACATGTACGACCGACTTCGGTTCTTTTGTTTTGTGGTATCAAACGTGGTCCAGGGCGAGCTGTTCTAGTCTCTATGCGGACATCAATTTAAATAAAAAATATGAAGGTAATTGCAGTGGTTGTAGTTTATTTTAAGAGTATTTCACGAAAGTATTTTAAGAATGTAACGGTATCAAAATTGCTATAGCTCTTGCAATTAAACAACCGATTTTTGACATTTCGTCTTTCATGACATGGTTGCCACAAAAAGCATATCATATGACAGGTATGTAAATAGGTTATGGTTAAAAAAAACGAAACCTGCCAATACTAAATAAAACGTCAAAATGATAAACGTCAAGTAAGTGCATTGACAAATTACCTTATCTATGCAACTGGCAACGCTCGAATTGAAGAAATCCTAGGCGGACGAAATGTGACTAGATTTGACATTACCAAGCATTTGCTAAATGTGATGTTGTGTTTGGTTGTGTTGGTATGATTTTAATATTATCGCTGTCAAAAGTCGGTGGTTTTGTTGCGAAAGCTATGTATGGTAAATTCTATATTGAATAAATATTAGGTACATACCTTCAAAATGTGATTATGGAGGTTTGAATTTTGTAAGGTGTCCGACGTTTTTAAAATATCAACGTCTTGAAGTACGTAATTTAGTTTATTATGGTCTTCATCATGTTTATCTTTCAAATTCGACACGCTAACACCGATTGCTTTCATCGAAGCCCTTATATTGCTCTGATCCTCTTTTAAAGCGGACACTTTGGCGGCTGTCTCAGACATTTGTATTTCCAACTTAGATATTTCTTTCCTGAATTCTGGGAAATTCTGGTTCAGTTTATTCTCTAAACTTTCAACGTTTTCCAATAATTCCAGCATTGACATGTGAAGTTTGTCGAAATTTGTCAGCTGAAGAGTCACATTCATTAAGTTCTCCGTGTTAACTCTTTGTTGCTCTTCCAAATCAATAAGTTTATTTTTCATTTCGGTGTCTTCGTTTCCAACGGTGACTTCGTTCAACTTGTGCGTTTTCAGGTAATGATCCACCTCGTTCCCGTTGATCCTATCATATTCCTTCCTATCATCGTCCATTCTCGCCGAGTTCTGCAGTATTTGCATCTCCTCCTCTAGTTTCAGAATTTTTATTTGCAGCTCTTCGTTAGCGCGCCTCAAGTGTTTGGACGACTTTTCGAGGTCCACAATGTGCCTGCGCAAGATTCTTTGGTGCCTGGACGGGTGGTCGTTTAGGTTCTCGAGCGGCACCGTAGAACGTCTTTCGTTCAAAGAATTCCAGTTGTAATTCCATTCTAATTGGAGGGCTTTCATCTGTAACAATAGATTAAAAACGGTGAGATGTCGATTGTCGAGAAATTTACCTGCGTCTAACGCATACGCCGCAATACGTCAATAGAAGGTTACGGAATGTTATCTCGTTTAGTATGGTTCGTTTAGGATTACGGGTTGAGAATTTTTTGGCTATTGTTGCGATATTCCGGGAATTATTTGTTGAGGTGTATTGGCATTTACTAAAGGTCGGATTCTTTTGGTCTTTATATCATTTTCCCGTGTCAAAAAAGGATATGAAAAGGACCGGACGATACGTGATAAATGTGATGTAAATGAAAAAGAATTCATTTAAAATTGTTTACAGGTAATATTAGTATAATATATAAATATGTGCTCGTTTTTAGCTATAGGAAATTATATCAAATTAAAATCGAAACTATTTCTGTTATTACGCTTAATCTATTTCAAGTGTTCGAAGCAATAGAAAAGATTCCAAAGCACAAAGAAATATGTTTGGAATTAGCGATGTTGATTTTTCAACCTCTTGACGTGGCAGTTCGTAAATTCATATTTAATAACGTGAGGGGAAGAATCTGTTTACCTAATATGGTAGCCATTCATTAAAATAAAGTCCAAGTTTAATGATAATGAATCACGTATTTCTTGTTTATCTTATCAAGAAGATGGATAACGCAAGGCAGATTAATTTCTTTTGAAAATATGAAACTTTTCTATAAAAATGCTGTCACAACTCAAGATGTTTCTGGTTTTGACCAGTACAAAAGATATAAAAGAGTATACAAAAGAGTGATTTGCGCTGCGAAACTGATGTTTAACGATACCCTATTAAACAAATCTAGCAATAAATCTCGTACCGCTTGCAAAATTATTGGTGGAGTTGCACACACCAAAAGCATATCTTCCCCAGATTCAATTCCTTATTGTAATGTTGTCGTTACGGACCCGCGCAGATTGCATATGTTTTTAACTAGTACTTTCCTAGTAATTTTAGCAGTAGCGCCTCGGATACATGCGTCATCATTCCAAATTCACTACCTGCGAGTATGTACGTTGACTCGGTCAGTTCCGAGTTAGTGTATACCGTAATTATGACTTTGAAGTCATCTAATGCTACTGGTATGGATGATTTAAACATTAATATACTAAAAAGGAGTGCCGACATAATAAAATACCCACTTGCTAGTTTAGTTAACTGGTGCCTGGATGATGGAGTTTTTCCTGTTATAAGACAGCCGAAGTGGTTCCGGTTTTTAAAAAGGGCGATCCCAACAGTTTTAACAATTACAGACCAAATTTCCATATGGTCATGTGTGTCCAAAGTTCTTGAAAAAATTGTGTTCGATAAAATACTTGCATTTTTGGAAAAATAGGTGTTAAGTCCAGCCCAACATGGATTTATGAAAGGGAAGTCAACACCATTCGGCACTGATAGCCGCCTTACTAGATACAGTCATTTAAATAACGAGGAAAATGTTGTGATGTATTTATGGACCTCCCTATGGCTTTTGACCTTGTCCACCCTGAACTATTGCTAAATAAGTTACATTGTTATGGATTGAGAGGCTTCATACACCGTTGGTTGACATCGTACATGGCTAATAGAAAGCAAATAGTGGTGACAAGGGTTGGAATTCACAAGAGCCGCCAATATTTTCTGGGGTCCCACAGACAATATGAAACAATATGAATATGACGTTGGAACCTTTATTGTTCCTTCTTTTTATAGTAAAAAATAAAAAATACTCTGTGTGGTGCAAATCTCCCAGAGTGCGACGTCTAACATTATCTTCTTTCGTAGTTTCTGCTGAGGATGGCAACTTAGTTGCCGAAATACGTATCCAGGAGTTCTTCACTCATCGAGGTGGTAAGGGTATTTTTTATTTTCTACTATTTTAAGCCACCGTATCCTATTTTGTATTTTATATCTTTTGTGCCAGCTCAAATGCTGTTGAATTTCAAAGAAGCATGCAAAACAATATCGATCAATTTGCAAACTGGTTTTCCAGTAATTCTTTAAAATTGAATGTACAGGAAACAGTGTTTATTAATTTTACGTCAAATTCGTCGGATAGTGAAAGTAGTCGGTTGTTGAGAATTAATGATAAATCTATTGAACAGGTTCAATATATAAATTCCTCGGGTTGCACATTGAAGCGCATCTTGGCTAGAAATTACATATTAATGAGCTATACAAGAAACTTTCACAAGCACGCTTTGTCTTGTACAGATTGTCCGGGCTTCCTAGCGTCGAAATATTATAAAAAAATATTATGCTTGCTTCGACTCGCGCCTCAGGTATGGTGTTGTATTTTGGGGAGCTGCGTCTCTTAGTTTAAAGGCATTTCGTCTTCAACAGAAAGCTGTGTGAACCATAATGGGTGTCTCTGCACGACACCCTTGTCGACTGCTGTTTAAAGAACTGGATATATTGCCACTTCCATGCCCATTTATGCTAGAGTTGCTTACATTTATTAATAGTTCTAACCAATTCCACGCAACAAAGATTATCACGAGTACTTTACTCGAGGTGCCGACAGGTTCGCGATTTCGGCTCATAGATTGAGTCGTTTTGAAAATAACCCCATATACATTGGCATCAAATTATATAACAAGCTAGCGCCTTCTATTAAAGACCTACGCCTAAAAATTTTAGGCTTGAATTAAGAAAACATCTCGTAGAAAATTGTTTCTACTCTTTAACTGAATTTTGTTCTAAGTTGGGTTGAATTGTCAGCCGTAGCTGCCTATGGATAGTGGTGTTGAAGTCTCTCACCAAGTCTTTCTTTTACATACATATACAGTTGTATTTATTATTAAGTATGGACTTGTCCTATACCGCATTATACTATATTGTACTTCAATGGTCCAAAGGATTATTATTATTATTATTAAAATTATACATAACCTAGGATTACACATTATCTAAATTTTGCTGTTTGAAAGTTTGTGTTGGCATAGCAGTTAAAACCAATTATACCTGGTTCATAATCGTGTTAGTGATAATGTTATTGGTATTGTTAATGTTACTAGTAATGTTGATTATGATCAGAATGATTTCAGCATACAAAAGTATATGGGAATCAGGCATTTTTCTGGTTGGGATAGAAGTCTTGTTAACCAGTGTTAACAAGATTTCAAGGATTATGATTTATATGTTGTACAACATTAATCATTCTTCGTGTTTTAGGATATATGTATGTATGTATGCATAAATAACTTCGTATATACACACCAAATTTATTTTTAATGCGTTCTACACATAAATGTGCGCATTGAACGAGTTATGTACGTATACAGAAACGGTTCATAAAAAAATTAAAAGGTCCCTTTCCCCAACGAAGCGCTGTTATAAAAAAAAAACACAACCGTACAATAATTTTGGCGATTTCATTGTACGCAACGTAATTGGAGACCCTGTAAAAGCGTTCGTATGACCTGTGTTTCTACGGGGTCGATGTGAAATCGACAAAAAAAAGGAAAGAAATAATAAAAACATACAAATCACAAACATGGTAATAAAATTTCAGGGCATAACTGTTAAATTCACTTTTCCACGTGAGTAGCGAGAGTTTGCCAGCCTATAGGGGAGTCATTTATATATTTCGCCGATATCTTTTGTCAAGAACGATTTACTCGTCGCTGAGGTCATCGGAGCGAGCGAGATGGGTTCGGAGAAAAAAAAAGTTTGTATGGAATTCGGATTAAGGCGGCTCGAATGCGACGTGGATAAGAAGCCAAATAAATAAGGGAAACTTTATTTGTGGCACTGTTGAGAGGTATTAATTCGAAATGTATTGTGTCCGTGTGTAGTCAATTGTGCCATCTCCTATCATCAATTTTTTAAGAACATTTAAAATGTTCTTAAAAATTACTAATTTACTTTACTTTTCAGATTTATGACGTCGCATTACCAACTGTACAATATGAATTTCTCAATTTTTAAAATACATGTCAATGGAGTTATAATCAATAGTTTAACATATACATAGTTACAGATTGTTTTACTTTAGCACAAATTATCACTTGCACTAATTAAATAATTATTTTAAGCGCCTATAATCAATTAACGCAATTCGACTTTCTTCTCAACTTTTGGTATTCGTGTACACCGTTTTTGATAGTTGTTTGTTTTTTTTGTCATGAAATATCGTCTGACATTTGTGCCGTTCGTTTAGGTTATTGCTTGTTTAACGGCGTTTTTCTTTGCTATCAAGTAACCACGTGTCTTGGCGACTGTATTACAAGGGTATTACGCTAAAATGCCGATATATTTATGTAAACAAGCAAAAGAAATGATTCCAGGGTTAATAAAATTCTTCGAACAAGAACGTGGTATATTCGCATTCATAGGAAACCTGTGACACATTTTACGACAGTGAGTGGTAAGTAGTGTATTTGCACAAATGTAGTGTTCAAAGAATTATACGCTGTGTATTTTTAGTGTGTTTCCCCAGCTTTGAATATTAGCTTATCGTCTATTAGTGTCACAACAATTAGTGGAAAACAATGAACACCTGACCGGTTCCAAAGGAAATCGACACAAGCTTATACTTGTGTTAGGTATTGATAATGCTACCAATTCATCAAATGTTGAACGTAAAATGTATCAAAATAATAGATATAAGTAGGTATGAATTTTAATCTATTTCTAATTATGTTGGTATTTTAGAACAACTCATTACACGGAATAGTCTGTTACAAATTTTGAAGGTGCGAGATATATTTTATTGATGCCTTTTGTTTCTAGAGATTATTTTAAAATGAAATAGGTTTCCATGGGAGAGAAGATGATCCTCGGCATGAATTGATGGAATCACCACATATAGCAAATGTAAGACTAAATTTTCCTTTGTAAAAGTGACTGGAGTGATTGTGGTAACAGTGAATGAACTATAATAAATAAAATAAAAATGTTTGTGAATTTATTTCTTACAAGAATTTAGTGTAGCACAATTAATGCTTCCATACTTTTCATTATACACATTCATCCTCAGATGTTGTTCGCAGTGCAGTCAGAAACTATCCGAAATTGACCGACGCATGCGCACCAATTGCTATGCGTTCGCAGTGCTACAATTTCATATTTTGACAGTTTGAAATTTACAATTCGGTGTTCGTAGAGAATTGGGATTTCAGTAATAAACGGTTAGTGGTTAGTCCATAAAGTTCACGGATTTCATGTGGATTTCAAATTCGCACATGCGCATGTAACGAAATTCATTGAAAATTG
>JARFOC010000486.1:0-24072 GCA_031763485.1 Osmoderma eremita
CGGCTCGATGAATAAAGAATACTTAACATATCTCGTTTCTTTTCGTTGGTGTACGATATTTTTCTATTACTAATGAACGATAATTGAAACGTTTGACAGTTTTAAATTTCATGGCCACCTTATTTAATATTAAAATGTGTCCTTGGTCAATAAAACCATAATATCAAAAAATGTTGTCAATATATTATACATGGTTGAAATCAGATAAAAAACTCTTTTTGACGGTGTCAAAATCCAATATGACGCCGGTAAGAAATTAGAAAGTTGATGATGGCCAGAAGGAATCGAAACGTCATATAAAAGTTTCGACTACACCGTTAGATAGAAGATCAAATGTGACCCTGAGAATGTGTTTTTAGTTTTTCTGTGCAAGGCCGAATAAAAGTGCTAGAGGTAAAGCAAAAGAAGAAAATGTTTTTTTTTGTTTTAAAAAAAATCTCGAATGTCATTTGTCATAGGCTTATTTTTTCTTCGGATTCATAACAAGCACAAAATTTAGCAACTTAGCCAAATTTAATCCTACCCGCTATCTCCAATAATAAGCGAAATCCCCATGGTGTGGGTCGAAAATGAATCAGCCTGTATATACCTATTATATTAGATTTCCCTATACCTATGTCCAGCAGTTTCTACAATAATCCAGAATAATTAAAATTTCAAACTTTTTGATAAAGTTAATGTACCTAAAAGATACCAAGTTGGCGGCTAATAAGAAATGAAACAAATGGAACGTTGTAAAGGTATGAAAAGTACGCTGAAGAGCAAGAAATCTTTTTTTTTGTAATAATACTAATTCCATTCGATCAAATGCATTTAGAAAGAATCTTCGTGTAGATATGTTCCTATTATATAGGCGATAAGATAAATTGAGAAAATAATGTTTCTCAGTTTATTGGGCGTCGATAGTATAGAAGATTGCAAGGGCGAATTTCCGGAATGCTCACACATATTAACACATATTTTCGCCAGTGTACTGACGGACCTCCCCAGAACGTTAGGGAAAACTGGTGGGAGATTGGATTTACTGCTAACAGTCCCGACCGCTTTCCAGTTGGCTCCGTGACTTCCTTCGTTAGCAAATCAAAAATCTAAAATAAGTGATTAGAAAACGTAGTGATAACAGCGGTAGTAGGCGATAAAGTGAAAATATACAGTGTAAGTTTGCTTATTTTGATTTCCAATTAATTATTCATTAAACGTCATTTTCAATATCAGTGGGCATTAAATATTTCATCCCAGATTTAATCTTGCAACTATCTAGTGGTAACAATTATAATCTAATTCCAGTGCTAAAATTTAACGATCAGATTTAACGATTCCAGTTTTGTAATTCCATTCCAATTTCATAAGGTAAAACAGTTGACTAGCGCCGTTCTGGCACTCTCAAGCATCATCAGAAAATCGATACGGAAGACGCGCATGCATTTTTTAATTCGAGGGGCGGCGATCATCCCTTATTTTAATACCAAACCCCTTTATGCGTTATGTATTAAAATTATATTTCTGTATCATCACGATTTTCATTGCAAAAAAAGTCAGCAGACCTGTTAATGTCTACCAAGGTGAAAATTTCGGGTGTAAATTAGCTATGTAAATATTTTAGCGCAACGTAGATTCTGATGGAAAGGTAAAATGTGTTTGTATATGTATGCATACATATTATGTAAACGCTAACTTTAAAAGTTGCGTTATTTCTATAAATAGGAATGACTACTGACATATATATTATAAGCGTTATTGAGTGTTGTGACGCTGAAACTGAAATTTCATTCACGAATTATGTCAGTTGTTTTAATCACCTAACCCTATCTTTTTGTTCTTTCAACATTACGAACAAGAACGTTAAATGCTACATTTCGGAAGTTATGCGTCATAGAGGCTGTCATATCGAAGTGGTGTTGCAAAAGTCTACGTAGTATTAGTCAGTTAATTTTACTCCAAACAAACGGTATAAATTAACATTCTGAAAACTATATTTCCCATGATTAAGTGTAGTTAGGAAATAAAATTCTTATAACTAAATCGCATGAAGACATGTTTGCTGTGTTATCAGTAATAATATCAAACGCACTTTATTGTCAACCTTGAAAAGACTGTTGCTTCTATTTAAAAAATTTCAATAGCAAGTAATAAATTAATGGTAAGTTAAGTTTATATCATTTTTGCATTGTATATGTCCTTGATTAACTTATAATTTTATAAATAGTAATTAAAATGATTTTGGGTATCAGTATCCAATACAATTTCACATAACTTATGGCACTTGTTCTTCGATTATAGTATTTATTACTCAATTACGAAAATAAATAAGGTTATCTTACAAAAAATAAATATAATGCATGTTATTGATGTTATCTTATCTATTTAAGATTAGACTCATAAAGCGTTGTGATATTAGTGGATTAGTTAATGATGTATGTACATATAAATTCTTGAAACGATTAAATGAAAAAAAAAGATGTTTAATTAAATACGAGTAGGCATACAACACATTTGTTTAAAATATATATTGGGGTTTCCAAACATGTGAAAATCAATTGATTATAAATCGATCGATCAAAGATAATCAATTTAAGTTAATCGACCCAGTGCATTGGTTTCTCCATATTATACGGCCAATAAATTTCCTTCATCATATAATACGCAGTATTGGGAAATCCGCACCACACAAATTGATTTAATAAAATTCGGGACATATGTTTCATTGTCTCATTGTCAACCAATTCGCGAATAGAATTCCCGGATTCGGAAATTGGTTGACAATGAGAGCCGACGTGCTCTTGAAACATATGTCCCGAATTTTATTAAATCAATTCCTGTGGTGTGGATTTGCCGATACTGCGTATTAGTGATACCAGCCCATAGTCCTTGCAATTCTTTCACTTCATCGTATGGTTCTTACAGTTTGATTTCAATTAGGTTGAAATTATAACCATGGTTGATGCTTAGACGCAAAATACATCACACATTATACGTTAATAAGTAAAATAAAATTATTTAAAATTAAGTCTGACTAGAACAACATGATATTTTGAAATTCATAATTATTTGTGCAAAACTACATTGTGGAGTGCAGCATGCTGATCATTCTGGTAAAAATCCGGAGCAAGAGACGAAAAACAAGCAATAAAAAGGAGAAAAATCTCCAAAACGAAAGAGCAATGACAATCAAAATTGCGAGATAAAGGGTGCGAACAAAAACAACGCACTCCGGGAATGTCTACATGTAAAGGTTGGAATAAATTCATTTAATATTCAGATGTTCTTCTCGAAGAAACGCTAGGACCAGTCGATTTTTGATTTTAGTTGTCGTTTTTCTGATGATTATTTAATGTATAGAGGCTGACCCAAAACATGTTATGACAGCTCACTTATTTTTTTTTTTAATAGACACATCCATTTTTAAATTCTACGTCAAATTCTGAACATATTTTATGTATCATGTCATATACCTGAATTCAACTGTTTTCGAGAAAAATGCACTGCAGCAAACATCAACATATCCTTATTTATTTAGAAAAAGTAGTAAAACGCAATAAAAAATAAAAATTATTTTATCAAATGTAAGAAATGACCTCCACCAACTTCCTGGCAGTATCCGAAACGATATGGAAATTCCTGCATAACCTTATTAACTACGTTAGGTTCTATCAATCTCATTTCGTCTCTTAACTTAAAGAATGAAGTCTTCGATGTTGTTTGGTCGGTTAACGTAGACCTTACACTTAAGATAACCTCACAGAAAATAATCTAAAGGGGTCAAATTTGAAGATTTGGCCTGCCACTCAATTGGACCCCGTCGACCAATCCATCGCGCAGGGAAAACTGTATTGAGGTACTCACACACAGGACGAGTGTAATGGGCCGGAGCTCCATCTTGCTGATACCATAAGAAATCGTTTGGTGTGTCATTTGGATCGGGGTATAAAGTGGCAAGATATAGTACTACGTCATCTGAAAATTCAAAGAGAAATAGCCGCAGAATCTCATTTTCAACAATGCCGACCCCAACATGAACTTTTTGAGGATATTGTGTATGACATTCCATTATCCAGCGGGGATTTCCAGTATACCAATACCGACAGTTTCGCTTATTTACACCTCCATTGAGACAAAACGTTGCCTCATCCGAAAATACAATTTGTTTTGAAAACTGTGCATCGTTAGTGCACAAATTCATGAGTATCTCGCAAAAATTCAAGTCGTCTGTCGTGGTCATCTTCATTTAGTTCATGAACCAACTGGACTTTGTAAGGATGCCATTTATTTTCCTTTAAATACTTTAGGACGGATGTCTGGAAATCTGATTTTCCAAAGCAATACTGCGGCTAGGTTTATTGTGGTGTTTTTGAACAGCTTTTAATAGATTTAGCTGTTTATCTTTTGATACCTTAAACCGACCCTTTTGTATAATTATCCCTGACGTAACCAAAAATCACGATATTTTTTTCTTTCCTGCTGACAGTAGATTGGCATATTGGCTCTCTGTGAGGATACTTCATTGCGGCGTACCATTAAAAAAAAACTTGTCGTAATAAGTTTTGCTAAGACAAAGTCACTTAGGATATGAGTCAACTGTCACTGTCAACAGTATGACATAATTCAAGGTTTTATTTACATAATTGATCAAAGAAGGCTGTTTTTCGATGAGGGCTGCTGTTACTTGCTGAAGCTGTTCAGAATACAAGTTAACAATTGATAGTTTGACCTGCCTTTGAAAACTCATATGGCCAATTATTGCGTCAACAAATAACATTAAAAAGATACACTAAATTTGAATAATGTGTCAACATTTTCAGTTTCTTTAATTATGTTAGGGTAGGTAGTGCCTAGAGTAATTTTTGTTTTAGTTTTAGCCCGTATACGTTTATGTTATTACACTGAGGAAACTGTTTTGGTATATCTTCTGCCGGTTTTTCTTTTGAAGAGTTATTTATCTAATAGGCTAAAGCATATTCCTTACAACGAATTCTACTCCAATATGCTCTCAGCAGCGGGCGTTCCACAAGGTTCAAAGCTTGGCTCCCTATTATTTTTTACTTTCCTTGGGATAATCTTCTTGAAGGCATTAAACTTTAAATGACAGGAATTTCAGAAACTTACGTTGAATGCTCTCAATCGAAAGACGATGGCAAAGGTAATGCGGAGACCATACCACAGCCGCATACTCTAAACCGCTAACAACGAACGCAAAAGACAAAGATTTCAAAACAGTTAAATCATGGACATTTTTGGAAACACGCATAATAAATCCGAGTTTTTGTTTTAAACAACAGCATAATTTTTCAATATGTGAAGAAGTTGGCTGTCAAAGATAATTCCAAGATCACAGAAGGTATTGCTTTTAGATATGATATCAGTAAGTACTACATAGGTGAAAGGAAATGTGTTATCTTTACGCGTATAAGAAACTAAGCAACATTTAGAAACATTAACCTTTCATTTGTTGGAAACACACCAATCAACTAAGGCGTTCAGATTGTATTGCAAGAAATCTGTATCGTAAACTGAAGAAATTGATCAATATAACTTTACATCGTCAGCATAAGCTAATAGTGGGCAAGGAATAGATTCAAGGTCAGTGATGTAAGCGGTAAAAAGCAGCGGCCCAAGATTTGACCCTTGAGGTACGCCGGATCGGGAAGCAAATTCAAGTGAGCGAAAGCCATTATAGTGTACATAATTCAATCTATTACTGAGATAAAATATAATAAGTCTACAGAAAATCGGATACATACCAAAAGCATTCAGTTTTTTTTTCTCAGTAACCCGTGAGCAATTGTGTCAAAAGCGGCGGATAAATCAGTATAAATGACATCTACCTGACGCTGCCTGTCCAAGCATTCACTAATGTATTGCGTAATAGTAACTAAGTTGGTTGTCGTAGATCTAGAAGGTAGAAAACCATGCTGGTGAGGAGATATATATCTGTGTATGCTAAACATCAAGGAGAAGTAAATGACCTGTTCAAACACCTTCGCAGAATTCGACAAAATTATTATCGGTCTGTAATTCCTTAGAAAAGCCTCAACCCCTTTCTTGAAAACAGGGCTAATTACAGCCCTCTTCCATGTATCAGGAAAAGTCCCAGACCTTATGGATAGGTTAATAATATAACTCATAGGTCTGGCAAGAGCACTAGAACAGCAGGAATGGAATCATCTTCAGCTACAAAGTTGCAGGAAAACCTAGCCAATCAATTCATTCTCAGTAACAGGCAAGATAGTGAAAGGTAACTTGATTGAGTAGATATCATAAGTTTCAAATGGATAACTCTCAATTTGTGTAGCAGAAAACAGGTTAGCAAATGCGTTCACTATATCTTGCGGATCACTAAATCTATCATCACCATCAAATAGTATGCCAGGAATCCTGGATTTTCCCTTCTTCAAATTAATGAATTTAAACAATTCGCTAGGATTATCCTTAATGAATTCATTAAGAACCTCCAGATAGCTCCTGTATGAAGTAGACAGATAATTCTTGCAAAGAGCACGAAGTCGCTTAAATTCACGTTCATAGTAAGTATTTTTAGTTTTTTTAAACTTTCCTCTATAGTACTCCTTCAATGTTATCACCACTCATCACTATTCCTTACTTATTACAGTTTTAAAAAGGAATGACAGGAATCACGTCCTATTAATTATAATTATTAATTTGTTATACATGTATATAACATTGTTCGGAATTTTTATGTGTTTGCGGAGACTGGGGATTGAGAACTGAATTGTGAGCAGTTTTGAATATGAATGTTCACGAAATTTGGCACAAATCCGTTTAAGATGTTTCTGAATCCACAGCGTTGGAGTAAAATTTGACTTGGAGAAAACACTGAATCAAATTTTTAACTCAAAATAAAACAATAGGAACTGAGAAAAAATAAAAATCTAGCCCTTTTCGGTTTAAGGTTCGATCTAATTTGGATAAGAAATAGACAGAGGTACTGCAGTTTAAAGTGGGGCACATTGTAAGTACTAATTGTAAGATATTTGCAGGAGAAATAAGAACGAAAACGCTTACAATTGAATCATAAGGTCATGACAATTAATGCAGGTAGATATACACAGAACGTGACTTCTTTATTGAATGCTTATTGTACTTTGTTAACATATAGAGGTATTTACTTTTAAGTGCGCGTCTAATTCTCCTTTGATTATCTTTTAATTGACTCAAGCGAACTTAGATAGCGGAAATAGAAGTAATAAATATCCAGGGATAAATTATTTTCAGCCTGAATTTCAAATTGTACAGGCCGGATATATCGAAGCACCCGTCTGATAATGTTCGATCTCATGTATTTTTAGTTTTCATCGTCACTTTCGAGTCAAAACAGGCCGTGATCACATGTTGGATTATTAAGACAAGGTGACGTTGTTACTACATATTTGTTACGCACCGTCATAATAATAGGACTACGCGTAATGAAGGCACGAGTTATGTATTATAATGCTTATTGAGTGCCGTTAAATTGTTACTTGCTTCCCGTACACATACTGTGCCTGAAATATGGATTGAAAAAAATTGTATGTTGTAGCTGTAATGATATACCTATTTTCGAAAATTCTTGATACTGCCATGATCTTTTACAGCATTAAGTTGTTATTTGGGCTATTTCCATCGTTTGTTCGATTTTGTTGATACAACGTTTCGGCAGTTCTTCTATTTCCGTCATCAGGGCGATTTTGATAAGCGGTGTTTGTTGCCAAATTCATTCGCGCAACTTCTCTGGCAAATATATCTGAAAACCAATTTTTGACAACTCACAGACAGATGACAGCTCTCTATGCGCTGGTATTCCCTATTTATTCTGTCTACCGTATCGTGCGTGGTTGCCGGTCGTCTGGCTATGCTGCTCTTTATCATTGGAAACCAGACATCTTGTCCCATTCAATCCTGTGTTCTAATTCCTAAACATGTTGTGCCAAGCGCGATTTTTCCGTTTCGGATACTAATTGTAAGTCCGATTGTTTCACCGATTAATAAGCTCTCTAAACTTTCTGCAAAACACATTGCGTGATATTTCAGCTGACATTCCTTTGAACTCAAGCCAAGAAACATAGTTCCAGCACGACTGCGCTCCAGCACTTTTCTTGATTGTCATCATGAGATCATTTACACGAATCCTTTGGACGAAGATTGTTTGGAGAGAGCGGCGCTCTATCATAGCCAGAAAGATCGCCCGATTTAATCCACTTGATTCCTCTCTTTTGGGATATTTAAAAACTTTAGTGTACGCTACGTCTATAAGTGACTTCGAGCAGCGAATAGATCAAGGGTTCCAGCGAATCCTAGGCAATGTGGGGGTTTTCGAAAGGGTTCGAAGGTTGTTGCATTGTTTATTTTTATATAATAAAAAGAAGTGATATAAATGCAAAATCGTTTAGTATGAGGTGCGTAAATTAAATAATGAGACTGCCAACGTAGCGTTTGATATGGCAACACGGGAAGCACGCGACATGGAGAAGCGATAAGTGGACATTGTAATACGCGTTCAGTGCAAGTTTGAACCCGATCAAGTCATTTGGTTGTCTGTTGTCGTTTTTTTCCGTTAACCCGGTTTTCGTACTGCGTTGTACAAATGAAAGACATTAATTTCGAGCAACGGTGTGCTATCAGGTTCTGCTTCAGACTTGGGCAAAGTGCATCAGAAACTTTTGCAAAACTTCAGCGGGCCTACGGAGGCAGTGTTTTGTCAAAAGCCTAGGTTTTTCGGTGGTTTAAGGCATTTTCAGGAGGAAGAGAGTCGATGGGAGATGAGCCACGCAGCGGAAGGCCATTCAACTGAAGAACCGATGGCAATGTCGACAAAATCCTCGATCTTGTGCGTTCAGACGGTTGACGGTCAGAATGATCGGGGAATTTGTCTTACACCACCGTTTATCATTTGACCAATGAACTGGGAATGAGAAAGATCTGCTCGGAAATGGTTCAAAAAAACCTTTCGCAGGAACAAAAGGACATCAGGAGAGCAAGGTGCTTTGACTTTTTGGAATCGATTGAAAGTAATGAAATTTTTTTTGGAACGTGTCATTACTTGTGATGGGTGTTGGCTGTTAGAGTATGACCCGTAAACAAAGCACCAGAGTATACAATGGCACACTTTAGGGTCTCCAAAGACCAAGAAACCAAGAATGAGCAAATCAAAGATCAAGAGCATGTTGATTTGTTTCTTTGATAGCCAGGGAAGCGTTCACAAAGAGTTCGTGCCTCAAGGTCAGACAGTTAATCAACATTTTTACCGAGAGGTTTTCGAAAGACTCCGAAAAAGGGTCATGCGTGTGAGACCAAACATCGGGAACGACTGGATCCTGCATCATGACAATGCGCCTTGTCACACAGCAATTTCCATAAACGGTTTTTTGGCCAGTAAAAATATTTATGTGACTCCTCAGCTTCCTTATTCACCTGACTTGAGTCCTTGTAACTTTTTCCGCTTCCCAAGATTGAAAAATTATCTGAACGGACATTATTTTGGAACACTCGAAAACATTCAAACGGCTGTAACCGACCAGCTAAAGGCGATTCCAATATCAGAGTTCCTGCGCTGCTATGAGGAATGGAAGAAGGAACCGTCTCCAACGCTGTGTGGTTTCCCAAGGGAGTTATCTTGAGGGAGACAACGTTCAATTGTAATTTTATTTAATTTACACAACTCGTATCTCCAGAACCGTCAACTTGCGCACCCATATTCATTAAGCCTTGTCTGCATATTTTCCGCTACGCTATTCCTCCTAAAAGTTTGTGGCACATTTTATTAACGCCCAATATTCTAACATCCACTGTAGCCATAAATTAGTTTTAGTCTAACTCTAATCATTATGGAACATCATTAAAATTTAAAATAAACATTTGAAATGATGTAAAACTGCAAATTTTCCAGATCATGTTGCTATTCCTATTTATACACCATAAAATAATTGCAGTTAACTACATATGTATCTAGAAATTAACATGTTTGTACAAAATCGCAAAGGGCAATTAACACAAAATTCATTTATCATACCTTCACATAAACACTTTATGCCAAGCGCACGTATTTGTATGTTATATATTTATTAAATTAAACTCGTAGACGTCATCTCCCTATGTAATATAGGGTGGAAATTATTATCCAAATTAATTATTTATCTCGGCTGGAAGTTGATTAGGTTTGTATATAATCAAAGTGGCACCAGGTTCAAACTTAATTTCGATCAAATACTGAGTCATCATGATAGTCAATCGATGTATTGTATTATAGCAGAAGCTATTGTTCCGAGTTGTTCATTAGATCCAAAATGACTTCATTTTCTACATGAGTAGATCAAATACTCCATTTTTTTTCTTTTAAATATACGGTCATAAAAACAACTGTTTCTGAAACTCTCGCTAAAAAGAAAATGACATATGAGTATGAGTATACAGATATAGAACTCCTCATCTTAAGTACGAGCTTTAATATATTATAGCCAGAACGACGGCTAATTCTACAAAAGGAAAAGAAAGGATTTTTATAAAAAAACGAAAGAATAACGTATCCCTAATAGGAGATCTTAAAAGAAAATAAAAAGGATTCTTGTCAAAAAACATTTTATAACATAAAATAAAGAAACTATAATAAAATCAAAAATACCCAGACAATAAGTCATAATGAGGAAATTATTATCGATTACTGAATGGAATACAATTGTATCTAGTTAAGCCCCACCACGAACGTATATTACATTGACAAACGAATGGGAAAGCAGCATAACGATTCCAATTTTCTAAAAGGGGCAAAAAAACAGTCCCTGACAATTATCGCGGAATAACGCTTCTTAATAGCACGCTTAAAGCATTTACAAAGACAATCCTAGAAGAAATGTGCAAAGCTATACAGATTCGCGAAGAACAACAGGGCTTCCGAAAAAATAAGTCCGCTATTGACGCAATCTTCATTATCAGACAAATAGCAGTAAAATCGCTGGAGTTTAATAAACCGTTTTGTCGACATGACAAAAGCCTTCGACAGAGCTCGATCAGCAGACATAGCAGAGATAATCAGAGAAAGAGAAATAAACCCCAAACCGGTAAAACTAATCCAAGATCTTAACAACCACTGCAGAACGATGATAAAGGTTGGGAATGGGTTACCTGAGGAAATACAAACACGCACTGTAATTAGACAAGGCAACTCACTTACTCCATTCATATTCAATATGATTATGGCCAAATAATCGGTAAACTACCTAAAACAACAGGCTACTAAATGGGCAATACTTACTTCAATGCTGTTTGCTACGCAGACGATACGGTAATAATTGGTAACTCCGAAGACAACTTCCAAAGATTACTTCATTCCTTTAATCAATCAGCAAAACAACTGAATATGACAATTAACACTGAAAAACTCAAATGTCTAGTAACATCTAGATAACCGATAAGATGCAAGCTGGAGGTTGACCAAAGGATGATCGGACAAGTAAATCAGTTTAAATATTTGGGCGCTGATATAACAATCTAGATAGTGAAATTCGGGAACAAATAATGAAAGCATCAGGCTGCTTAAGAGACATTCTATGGAGGAACAGAAGACGAGAATATACAAATCAGCAATAAGGCCCATAATGACATACGCTTCGGAAACAATACCAGATACCTCCAAGACACAGCAAATGATGCGACCAGTAAAAATGAAAATAATATGGAACATAAACACGAAAACACTGCTTGACAGAGTCAGAAATCAAGACCCACGTCAACAAACCGGAATACAGGACGTGGGAAAATGGATAAGAAAACGAGGAAAATGTCGGAACAAACACATAAACAGAATGAGTGACGATAGACTGGTGAAAAGTGCCAAAATAAATAACCCTATTGGGAAAAGAGATCAGGGCAGGCCGTCGAAACGCTGGAAGGAATGCTGGACATCTATATCCGCAGAGGCATGGGAAGAAAACAGGCAGTAGCTTACCTACCACGTATAGAAAAGAAGAAGAAGAAGAATAACATATCGTAATAACATATGATAATAATATATGATAATAACATGTGGTAATAACATATGATAATAACATAACATAATTTCATTAAACTTTGCATCGAGGATCACATGATAATTTAGAGATAGATGGGCTTAGAAGCAGGAAGACACTAATTTGTTTTTCTTACCAATTCATAAATTTATCTGTAACGTACTATATTTAGAAGAAAATAACAATAACAATAAATAAGTAAGCTTAAATTGTTTGGAAAACATATTCTTAAACTTCCGATTTTCAATTATATGTAGAGATTTACAAGCTGTATATTTTAAATTGACTTCCAAACATGGCTCCTTTCGCTAATTTTCACATGTAAAATTTTATTTCTATACCTTTATTAACTAACCAGATATTTACGGGGTCTCATACTTTTGCTCACCGCTGTATATTTATTTATAAGGGAAATAATAAAAGTACGAGGGATGTCCGGTTACTAAAGTACATTTCTGAATTACAGACAGACCACTTTATAGAAATCAAGCATACACTAAGTAAAAACGTGAACTGTTAGCTACTTTTCAAGATAATCGCCGCCAATGTTAAGGCACTTATCCCAGCGAGGCACGTCGGTCAGCAGTTGGTACCCATCTCGCGGACACTTTTGGATAGCCTAATTACGATTTCACTAACAGATCTTTTAGAAATGCAGTATAGCAATTTCCCGTATTTTCAACATACGATCTTCTCGAATCAGCGTATCGCCCTTTAATCGATTCGCATCAGTTTTCGTTGTTGATCGTTTTTTTCGCACACCTTCGGGATCATCGTTCAGAGCTGTGCGTCCACATTTGAACTGTTTACACCAAACACTAACTGGTTCTCGACTCATAACGCCTTCTTCAGTAATTTGTTTATGAATTTCGGTAAGTGTTTCATTATTTGCATGCAAAAAACGAATGACCGCTCACACTTCAAACTTGGAGTATGCTTCGATCGGAGCTGACATTGTGCGGCTGTCACCGCACGCGTTGTACTGAATCTAAGGCAATGACAATAGCCCACCTATGCAGTACATATGCACATCTAAAATGCGCGCAAGTTTAAACCTGATCGGAGCGACGTACGCGGTGTGTCGCGCAAACGTACCTTAGTAACCCGACATCCCACGTATTATATGAAATATCCTACATACATTATAGCATCGCTCATCGTAAAACTTGTTACTACCCCAGCTACCTAAAATGTTTTATCATGAATTTGAGCATTTCACACATACCCTTGTGTAATGTCCTAAACACACGATCAAGAAATTGTAGGTGGCTTTATTCGTTCGTAACACTTTTCCTAGTCACTAAATAAATACTATTAGTAAACCTTTGTCTGCATAAAATCATTGCTGCCTTTTTATATTCCAAATATTTAATAAGGAATATTATTTTTTATGTATTTCATTACCTTAATAATTTTTTATTTGTTTTTTGATTCACTTCTAAACGATTTTTTGAAAGTCATTACATCACTCGTATGTGGCAGATTTCGAAAATTACACTAAAAATCGAAACCTTCAGTTTAAAAATAACGAGACACAAAGTATGCTTATGACATTATATTTGTGTACATAACAATTCAAGGATGATCTAACCAATAATATTACTTAACAATTATTACATAATCTAACCAATATACAACTCTCGTTCACTTTTTTTTTATTTAGAGCCAATCGTAAAATATAATCCAGGTTTAGATACGCGCCTAATTTATACATTTGGCATTTACGTCTTCGTTATTTTTTCTCTACGTTTTACCCGGAGATCGATAACGTCATTTTCAAATGCCGCTATCTCCTCACCTCGCATACAATATGCGTCGCGTAACTAAGCAGATAAAATTGAGTTTTAGAATTCAAGGACTGGTTAGTGTATGCAAGTAAGTGGTGATGTGGTGAATTCTGATTACATCGATTAAGGCGTGCACATTTTCAAGTTGGAAGCGATAAATTCACAGTTTTGGCCGATACAATGATAAGAAAGTATGTATTTTATCCATAGAAGTAGAGGATTTTCATTTAAAAAACAGGTTAACTTCGATTTCTCACGTCCGAAAAGAAACTGCTGGATCATTTACGTACATATATGCATGTTTCTACATATCTTAAACGCTTATCTAGTCTATAATTAAAATGTATCCATTGTACCGAATACGTGTGTGAAGGAATATCAAGCGTGACCTACAAGCATTTTCCGCATGCTAATTTTCTAACTATAGCCCTAGTTGATTGATACGTATCTAGAGATTAAGTGATAACTAAATAGTTGATAGGTTTGCGTGCAATCAGTAGTGGAACTCCGTTAATTTGCGATTGTCTTGAACAATAATACAAATATAACTACTATCACCGCTTCAACTTGGTTTCTGCCGGGGAAGTCTACGGTTACCAACCTTGCGACAAATACTCAGTTTGTTTCCGATCAATTAAACACTTGGAATGATAACCATTATCTAACCTAGACAACAGGGTCAATTACGTATACTTACTTTATGGTTTCAGTTGGCATTTATACGTCTGGATTAGCCGCGGCTTCAATAACTATTATCTAACATAGACAACAGGGCAGTTTCATATATGTAGGTACCTACTTTGTGGATTCCGTTCGCAATAGTTTGTTGTTTATTTTTTATCGACCGATAAAAGGGAGTATCGAATTTTCCATTTGAATGATGAAAATTGCATAGAAAACTGACAGGTTAATACCGTGAAGAATGTAATGCTACTATAACGTAATTATAATTATGAAATTAAACATAATGTAGTATAAAAAGTTTGTAACAGCACAACTGAGTTTTAGAACGGCATAAAAACGACACGTGCTGAGAAGTTATTGCAGAATTATATTTTAAAATAAAATGAAAACTACTCTTACTAAGAAAATAACTAAATGAAAGATTCTTAGAGAGAAAATAAATAATATTACTGACACTCATCCTGCAGAAACCAAACGCCATTTAGTGTAATATCTGGTATGTTTTGGAGACAGGGCATAACACTATTTTGTAAAAGAGCTAAATACTTTTGCAAATTCAAATAACCATCAATAAGAAAGGGTCCAATTATGTGATTAATATAACATTTTCTTCTGAATATATATTTTAGTTAAACATGTAAAATACTTAGCAAATAGAATATTACTTCTGAATGAGTTTCAACTAGCAGATACACTAAACATTCCACACCAATTTAATAGAAACAGGGAAACTGCCTCTATTGTGAGTTTATCAAGTAACATAAAGATCCCTTATTTAGAACACCGCAAGCAATTAGAGCTGTAGGTTTCAACAAACCCCTGGTTCATCGTTTTCTCGATATTTGGCAAGAATTAATGACAAAATATAAGCTTCCTTCATAAAAAATTTAGAACTGCGATAAAACGGAGGGTAGCATAGTTCGAAGACATGCAAAAGTTCTAGCTCCAAGAGCTAATCCACAAGTAGGGAAATTAACCTCATCTGAAACAGGGAAAAACATCATAGTTTAGTTGTGCATGAGAGCAAGTGGATAATTTATTTTGCCTTTCTGTTTTTCCTCGCCAACGCATGAACAATAGATCCATGGTAAATGCTCCCAATGAAAGTAGAGCAGAAGCACAACTAAACGGTTGGATGAATGCCGAGTTGTTTTTAAAATGGTTGTCATATTTCGTTAAATACAGCAATCCTACAGAAGAAGCGCCTATTTCCTTAATTTTAGACGACCAAGCTAGCAATAAAGAAAATTTCTCAAGATAAAATCACATTCACATGATAAGCATTCCTCTTCACACTACTCATAAATTACAGCCATTGGACAGAGCATTTATGAGACCCTTTCAGGCTGCATATTACGAAGCTTGTGATTTGTGGATGCGCGCAAATCCAGCGATGAAAATTAGTGAGTATAAAGTAGCAGGATTTGTAGCTTCTGCTTTTAATCGTTTTTCGCGCGTGGATATCGCTATTAATTGGTTCTGTTGTACCGGTATTCATCCACTTAACAAAGATATCTTCGATGATTTAGACTTTCTTGCTTCATCAATTTCAGAAGTCCCAAATACTAACATACACATCGAGATATCAGAATCTAGTCAATCTGAAATAGCACCAATGCATTTCATAATGACTTCCAGTGAAAACAATTCTTCTCAGTCCTCTCAAGCAAGTTACCATCAGCCCAAAACATCATATGCAAAAACAATAGATTTCGCGACTTTGGTGCCAATATTATCCCCAATTCCGGGTTCTTCTACTGCACGGCGACGGAGAGCAGAACGCAGTGAAATATTAGCTTCTACAAGAAAAGTAGAAGAAAAAACAATGAAGAAGAAAAGAATTGAAAATATGGCCAAGAGTGGTAAGCAATTTCTTTCTGGCAAAACTATAAAGAAATCTAGCAAAAAAAGCTAACACATGAGGAAAAATCAAGCCAAGAAAAAACAACATGTCCACTTTGTTTAGAATCTCATGAGAAAGATTGGATCGAATGTGGAAGTCGCAAATTGTGGGTTCACGAAGCTTGTGCAGACTTACCTGAGTTATCGCAAGATTATATTTGTGATTTTTTTCATATTTAAAATATACTTACATGTGTCCGATCTTGCCACTCTATTTAAAACCGAATTTTTTGTTTATTTTGTCGTATTTAATAACTTAATTTAATCGTGTATTTTTTTGTTCTATATATTATAGTAACAATCCATAGCCGAAAATGTCTGACGAAAGCAAACCTGTCGAGCCACCTACAACCGAAGTAGAAAATTTGAAGATTGAGAATGGTGACCAACCCCACTCCCAACCGAGTTCACCGTCTCCTACACCATCGACACCGACAAAGTCGGGTTCCGGTGGGACCTTCGAGGACCAATTCAAGAGCTTCTCCAAATTCGGAGATCCCAAATCCGACGGTAAACAAATAACTCTTTCTCAAAGCGATAAATGGATGAAGCAAGCGAAAGTGATCGACGGAAAAAAGATTACTACCACCGACACGGGAATCTACTTCAAGAAGTTGAAAAGCATGAAGTTGGGCATAATGGACTACAAGAAATTCTTGGACGAACTCGCGAAAGCCAAGAAGGTTGAGATTGATGAAATTAAGGAAAAGCTGGCTGGATGTGGTCAACCTGGAGTATCCGGAGTTGGGGTATGGTGTTAAATTTAAAACACAATTTTTTCAATAATAGATACCTATATATAATTCTATTTGCATTACAGTTAAACAAAACAACCGATACCGTAAACAGATTAACCGATACTTCAAAGTATACTGGAACTCATAAACAACGTTTTGATGACAGCGGTAAAGGAAAAGGTATATCCGGCAGGAAGGATCTCGTAGATGGCTCTGGCTACGTTACGGGTTACCAAAACAAGGATAGTTTCACTAAAAAATAAAAGCATCTAATTAAAACTTTTCGAATTCTTGTTCTTACCAATAAAGTATACTTAAGTTACAAAAGAATAATAAGACCACGTATAAATTCAGTCACAAAAGTTACGCCTTTACGATAATGGTATTCGCATTTCCTATTTTGTTATTAGGGATTATTGAGGGTATGTGTGTTTATTGCTGAGATGGAATTCTGAATTTAACTCTTGAACACACATATTAATGTATTTTTGTAGTTTTTATACTATGAATAATGAGCGGGCTTCATTACAATGTAAAATATTTTCTTAATTTATTTCTGTGATTGTAAATCTGAAAAAAGCATATAATATTTATTATACTTATTTTATAATAAACGTTTGACCATTAGTTACAATGTTGATGTTTTATTATTTATTTTTATTATCACTTCGGACTGCGTGTCTTCTCTCCCTATTTCTATACTCCCAATCACAATGCGGAGAGATCAAAAAGTGACAGCACAGTTTAAAAACAAAAAAACACTACATTTGCTGCCTGCATTTTGATATCCTGTGTTCTTTTTTGTGTGCTGCACTGGCTGATTCCATGCAAGCAATATATTATTTGATTGTTACTTATAGGGATGTATTCTGCTTTTTGATCGTTCCTTATAATATTTTAGTCATGTCTATTAAGAACTATTGTCGACCATGACAGTTCCATTAATTTTAATTATGTTTATCTGTATGAAATTAGTACTAAAGAAGCTATAATTAGGGACATTTAACTTATCACATTTGAATTTGTTTTTGAGTTATCAATAATGTCATAATTCATAAATGTAGACTCGTCTTTGGAACTGCGGCACATCGCTCACACTCCACACCTCATAAATATATGCAAACTGTATACGTATTTCGGTAATACTAAAGTAGTTTAGCATTACTTCTGAGGATGGCAATTTGTTTGCCGAAATACGTCTACAGTTTACATATATTTATGCGGTCTGTAGTGCTTTTAAGGTTTGTTAGGTGTGGGTAATTCATAAATTTGTGGCACACATATTATATCTGTGACCTTGGCCAACTCACAGTTCATTAGATTGCTAATAAATTCCCTGTTTAGGCAAAAAATTTGCATATCATTCATGATACGAGTTTATTAAATAGACTTTTTATCATCTCTTTATGAATTTTAAATTTATTTGATATAAGTATTGAGTCACATTGCTTGCTATCTTTACTTCCAAATATTTTTAATTTAATTAAATAAAATTTTTAGGGCGCCATCAGTCGAGGTAATGCTTAACTATACCAATAAAGTTTACAGTAAATCTGTAAATCAGGTTTTATCACATACTAGGTCTGTTCGATTTGATCAACGCGTTATGCGGCTAAACGCCTGCACAAGTGCAGTGGTTGTTTTATGTTCGAAAATAGATCTTATCCACAAGAAAATAATTACTGGGCTTGTGCATACGTTTGGATGCATGACGTTTTGGCCAAAACTAACAAACCTACTTTCATTAATTATTAACCAAACCTACCTAACCTAACATTTTATGTTCTTTATGTACAAAGTTTTGCGAAAATTTAAATTAAATTTTAAAGAAAAAATGAGCACTTTCACTCAGAAATTAAATCCTACAACGGGCTCGTTCGATTGGATACTACAAAACGAAGAATATGATTTTCATCAAGAAGTTGCTCGGTCCTCTTACGCGGACATGCTACATGATACGGAAAGAAATAGAAAGTACGAGGCCGCTCTAAAAATTGCAATAGATCACATGCATTCACTGGGCGAGAAAGCTAATGTGTTAGATATTGGAACTGGTACGGGGTTATTGTCGATGTTCGCTGCGAGGCATGGTGCTGATTCTGTAGTGGCATGTGAAGCCTTTACTCCCATGAGTCAATGTGCTGTGAAGATTATAGAATTGAATGGATTCTCCGACAAAATAAAGGTAACTAACAAGTGCACTGCATATCCAATATTTATATACCATATTTATTCTAATAGGCGCTGTGGCGGTTAATAATTTAGGGCCTCTATCTTTGCGGCACCTAAAAGAGGTGTGGTATTTATTAGAGTGCAGCGTTTATTTCAAATCAAATAAAATCCTCATTTTTATTCTATTGCTATCTATCTGAAAACAATTGTATTACAACTTAGTTTTGATAAACGACATCGTTTTAGTATCACATACGGAATTCAATCTAAATGTGGTTAATGGGGTTCTCCTACGTACTTGACGTTGATTGTCCGCACTTTGTATAAAGATGCGGCATTTATTAGAGTTTGGCGTTTATTTCATTCAGCACTATTTTCTTGTGGTGTCTATTAGAATGCGGCAGTTATTGGAACAGCGGCGCCAGTTAGAATAAATACGGTAATATATAGTATCTAATACTGTAGCCTAAACGACCACTGTAGCAGTGAACTTGTTAAATAACAAACTTTACCATGTGGACACAGAATGTTCATTTGTAGGTAATTCCGAAACGATCCATAGAATTAACTGTTGGCGAAAATTGTGACTTACCTAAAAAGGCCAATATATTAGTTACAGAAGTATTTGATACAGAATTAATTGGTGAAGGTGCTTTAATTACATTTAAAAAGGCACACGAAAAACTGTTAGAAAATGAATCTATTGTAATACCGCATTCAGCAACAATGTTTGCTCAAATTGTAGAAGGTCCGCTAATTCGGAATTGGAACTTACTAAAAGATATATATGACCAAAATGGAAAAGTTCTACTTAATGTACCTCCAAGCATAAAGGATTGTCGAGGTGCTGTCGCTGTACATGACATACAAATGTCACAGTTATCTGTGGAAATGTTTAAAACAATTGTTTCTCCGCAATTGGTGTTTCACTTTGATTGGTCTGGCAAAAGTAAGTTAGAATATGAAAGAACAAGTGTACACACTACAAAAGCTGAAAAAGATGGTATAGCGCAAGCAGTTTTCATGTGGTGGGAGTTAGCAATGGATATTACTAATGAAGTAATTTTAAGTTGCGCTCCGTATTGGGCACATCCTGATTGCAAAAGAGGAACTAATGAAGGTATGCCTTGGAGGGATCATTGGATGCAAGCTGTGTATTTCCTACCGGCGGAAGTAAATGTAACAAAGGGTGAAGAAATAGATCTGATAAGTATCCACGATGAATATTCCATTTGGTTTAATTTAAAGAAAAGCCACACAACAATAACTGAATCGGATTACGTCAGACCCTTCTGTTATTGTAATTTACATGCATCCTACTCTAGAACTAGAATCGGTCAACTTAACGATGAGTTAAGAAATAATAAATACATTTCCTTACTCAGAAAATACATTAATAGCAAAAGTGTAGTGCTAATCTTAAGCCATGGTTTCTACAACGGTTTAATAGCAGCTAAATTAGGTGCTAAAAAAGTTGTTTGTGTAGAACCAAATTTGTTATCGAGATTGTTAATAAAAAGTTTTGTTGAACATAATAGCCTTGATACAGTTGAAGTGATAGAATCTGTGAACGATCTTAAGAAATTGAATGACAGTTGTAAATTTAACTTGGTGTTCAGTGAACCGTACTTTAGAACAAGCATTATACCGTGGGACAATTTGCATTATATATATTTATTAGAAGAGTATAAAGAGTTTTGTGTTGAAGATGTGCAAATATTCCCCAGAAGGGCTGTAATTATGGGGTTGGCAGTAGAGTTCAATGATCTACATAAAATTCGGGCACCTTTGATGACATGTGAAGGTTTTAAAATGGATCCATTTGATGATATAATAGAGGTAAGGTCTATACTAAATATACTGAATGTCCTTTAGTTCAGTTTACCTTTTAAAGGAAGTATATGTCCATCCTTTTTTAAAATGGGGAGTGTTGCTATTAAGTGGTTCTTGGTATTATTATAGATTTGCCAAAGTTTGGTAAGAGCTCCATTAGAGCAATACTTCTTTTAAAGGGTGAACTGGCCTATAGGAGCGATTGATAAACAAAATAACAAATTTTATAATGAGCAAATTATTTCGCATGACCCGTATTTTGGAAATTGCCCAAATATTTGTTGGGATAGCTATTAAATAGCATTGCGAATGCCCAGAGAATAAAGGTGTATAACTCAAAAATATAGAGGATATGACAGCATTCAGATCTGTGCATTTGTGTTATCGGCATCTAATATTGTAATGGTTAAAAGACTAATCGAGCAACCCTCGTATATTACTTCTCAAGATTCCATGCATAATTTTATATAAATTTTCAATAAATAAAATAAGCAGTTATATAATAAAATCATCAAAATTGAGTAGTAACTTAAAAGGTTAAATGGGGGATAACATGTTTTATTAACTATTTCTTAGCCAAACAAGGGTTATTACAGAAAGCAGTCAATTGTTAAAATTTCTAAATCAAATAAAAGAACATCTTAGAAACATTGGAAGAAATTATATAAAGGATGAAACAGTTTTAAAAGATAGTAAACAATAAAATGACATTTACCTTATATTAGCAGAATAAGAATCAATCACATAAACCATGGCAAGTTATAAATTTTATCAAAATGTTTAAATACTAAAAACAGTTAGGATGTGAAAATAAGAGATATAAGAATAAGTTATGTATCAGTAAATTAAAGCATATTAATATAAATAAATTGTTATTAAAATTATAATGCACACCTAAACCAGCTTGATTTTCGCCTCAGAAAATGGAGTGCCAAATTGAACAAACCTATTTAAGTGATTCTTTATTTAAGGTTTCAGAGTGTGCCTACAAATTGGTATTGAATGGGTTCATAGTTGCACTATTAATCATTAGATGGCGATAGGCTGCCTAAGTTTTGCCCAACAATTTAATGGATAAATGTAATACATTATAGTATTAAGTGTAAATTATTAGTAATGATGAACGAGAAATTAATATTTATACATGTAAATATAATGTAAGTTACCTCTCTCGGAAAATTAATTTTCATACAAGATAAACGACTGATAATCTTAATTTTATGTGCGTTGCTTGTTTTTAGCCCTAAAGTACACGACTAAAATAAATTGAATCCATGGCCCAATACAGGATAAATAGGATTAAATTAAAATAATTTTGTATTGAAAATTAGAAATCATGATTAGAATTATCGCTTCCCGAGATAACATTTGTTTTAAAGTAAAAGTGATATCTTTTTTATCAGCGATTTCGAATTTATATACAAAAGAGACGAGTTGGTACCGCCTTTATTTATAGACCGATTTTAATATTGAAACGGAAAGTGAAATGGCTGGATGTGGGCTATAAAAGGAGCTGATACAATTATTTATAGCTCTTAAGCGTTTTGAGGTTTTAGGACCAAGTTTTTTTTTTTTTTTTGATTCTGATGGAGAATTTTTTTTTCTGAAAACAACAATGTATCACAAGTTTACCTTTCATAAGAAAAATTTCGAAAATAATTATTTAGTCGTGTCTAAAAATACCACTAGCAGTGGAAAGAAATGACGAACACCAAGCGTTATTCAAAATTTATTTAGATGCTAAAGAAAACAAATGGAACGAAAAAAAGGTAAAAGATTATGTATTATTATCTCCATTACGAGAGGTAGCACCATCCTACTGAAATATCACATTCCGAAACTCATTGAAAATTTTTCGAGATCTTCGCGCAGAATTCCGTGGTACTTGTGCTGATTTAGTTTACCATCAATAAAAACAGGTCCAATAAGTTTATTGTGTAAAATGCCGCACCAGACATTTATAGCAAACCTGTGCTGAAAATGGCCTTCCACCGTGATATGCGTCTTTTTCTGAGCCTGATAACGATGATTGTTGTGGTTGAATGTACAGTTATTGGAAAAACCACACTCATATGATCATAAAATTCTTTGGTAGAAGGATCGATCTTCTTGAATTTTGTCTAAAAAGAAACGACAGAATGTCGTCCGGTGTTCAGGATCATCACCATTGCATGGATTTTGCCTGGAATATACGGAATATACTTTCTCTTTTTTCAAAATTCGCTGCACGGTATCCTTGGAAGTTCCTAAATTAGCAGCAATCTCTCTAGTGGAAGTCCAGTGCTTTTCCTCGACACTCAGAAGTACGTTGAGTCGTAGATTTTCATCCCGATGTTGACGCTGCATTTTTTTTTTTGGTTTTTTGAAAGCGCCATATATCCATAAATTGTTCACTAATCGTTGAAATTTTTATCGACTTTAATTTAAAAAAAAATTTGGCTCGAACCCCTTAAGAGCTATAAAAAAATTTATCAGCTCATTTTATAGCCTATATTCAGCCGTTTAATTTTCCGTTTCAATTACTAAAATCCGTCTATAAATAAAGGCGCTGCGCACTCGTATTTTTTTTTCTTCATAAGACAGCTTTATAAGCAGTGTTTATTCGCAATATACAAGTGGACCCAAACACGTTTGATTTGATCACATCGTGTTTTTTGGGTTTCATGGTATTTAGTTTAAACTGATCGTGATTAGTAGAGGCCGGATTATATGCAAAAAAAGTGGAAATATGCGCATAAATATGCAGATGTGTTGGCCTAAATATGCACTTTCCTATGAAAAATATGCAGCTAAAAAATAGGAGTAATGCTAGAAAATGGAATACTATAGAAAAAGAAATATTCTATTATGTTTACTACAAGTTTATTTAGAACATTTTACAACGTAATTAACTATGAAAACAATTTACAATTACATATTTCTCAAAGTTTTCAACAGAAAAATTGTGGCGCTTGTCTGATA
>JARFOC010000487.1:4216-37001 GCA_031763485.1 Osmoderma eremita
CTAATTTAACCGAATCTGTAGCATTAATAATAAGAAAGTTAGCAACAGTGCCCCGAAATTTTTGAACACCCTGTATATTTAGAGATGCTAAGTATATATGCACATGTTGGAATTAATATTTTATCGTTTATGAAGGCTGATTTATGCAATTCTCCACATTTCAAGTAACAGAGGGCTCGTACAGCGTGTTTTTGAAGGAGGAATATACGTTCAGCTTCAAAAGCCATTCCCCAAAACTGTATTTGATAGACGCTAAAGTTGTGGTGAGTAGATAGCTGTCTTAGTTTTCTGACGCTGTATATAGCACACTCACTTATTAATACTTCAAATAACAAGTGACACACAGATCCAATTAAATGTTGAAGAAGAAAAAAAAATTATCTCTCTTGTTTAATATCGTATAACATTCATAACAAAAATACAACCTACTATAACCAAATGTAAATATCTACTGTATAACAAAACGAAATTTAACACATTAAGTTGAAATTGTTACAAATACAAATGTGAACAATGGGAGAAGAACATTAAAGAAACAGCGGTTAGAAAGATTTAAGAATTAATTTATTTCCTATTTTATTTTTGGTTTTAGTTGCAAGGTGGATCAACTGACCTCAAAGAATCATGCTGCATTACAATCACTTGAAGAAGATATATTGCTTTCAATTGCATTGTGAAAATCTTCCTTCTCTATTGATCGATAAACTTTAAAATCACATTATTATTACATTACAAAATACTTTATTAATTCACATGCAACAATAGATACTTACATATTTTTCCTCTACTCTAAGTATACGCAGCTTAGAATTTTCAGAGCTTTGTTTATTCTCATGCGAGCTTATTTTGCGTATTTAAAAAAGGAATGAATTGTATGTACAAATATCATGTTGGTATGGAACTCATCAATGTTTTTTTTTCCTTTTCAGCAGCTGACCATCTATGATAATCTGTGTGAGCATATACGGATCGGTCCCGATATGTGATTGGTCAAGCTAATCTAATTTCTTGTTTACCCTCGACTGACCACTCGTAAATAAAATTTTCACGTATTGAAATCAGAGAAAAGAAAAAAATATTTTACATGAAATTGACAAGTCTAGTGGAAACTGTTCAATGCAAAGATTGCAACACGATGCTTTGGAATTACGGTTATTGCCATATGCATATACACACACTAAAAACTGTACTAGGTGCGATATTCTACGGAATTCCCTGATTTAATCAATGAAAAATGCATTTTTACATAAAATATTAAGAACAAATGAAATTTCATGTGTAATATATTCAGAATTAAATAAAATTTGTGCCTGTATGTAATTGCAAGTAACTTTGGTGGTATTTAACCGGTGGTATTTATTTCATACATCGTAAAACTCACAGATTAGAAATACACTGGTTAACAAGATTTTTGTCCCAACCACAAAAATGCTGATTTCCATATACTTTTGCATGCTGAAATCAATTACGTTTTTTGTTATTTCAGTTGTCGGCTAGCGCTCGATGAATGAACATATACGCTGACGTTGTTAACGTTTCAAAGAGTGTTGCGTTGTGGTACTTTCAAGCTATTGTAACGAAACCGCGAACATTTGATCACCTGTAAAAATGCCAAGGAAATGTGTAAACCACTGAAAAAGAATTCTTTTTGCTACATTTGCGGCGAATTGACATGAGTAGTATTTCAAGTGTAAAGTAGCTGATGAAGATATTAGCTAGGCTCCCCATATGTGCTGTGTTACGTGTGTTAGACTTCTTACAGCGTGAGCAAAAGGTAAACGACATATGCCTTTTGCTATTCCTATGATTTGGAGGGAACCATCAGATCATATTACCGATTGCTATTTTTGAAATGTTTTTAGTGCATATCTGAACACCAAGTATCCTATCGCCAACAAATTTTGTAGCTACGGAGAATGAAAATGAAAATACGTTGCTACTTTATTTAATATTTGTCGAAAATATGGCGAAATTGGGTGTAAAATTCAAGTGTGCGTTGTTGCATATGTGTATCAATATCTGTTGGATTATAATCTATATGATCTTTCTATGAAATCTAAGTATTACTGATTTCTAAATTATGCTTGAATGTAAATTTTATCCTATTACAACTTCATACGCTTAAATGCTATTTTACGTAATTGCACAATGTAAATGGACTACTTTTGATTTGAGTTAAATAATACAGAGACCAACGTTTGATTTTATAGGACTGATTTTAGATATTAATGTTTGAAAAAAAAATGGTACACTTATGCATGCAGCAACTTAGTTTCACTAAATCATCATTATAAGTCAGCAATGTCAGGGATGAAGTTAATGGAATGTCTAAAGACGTTATAATATTTTGCTTATATTGAAAAGTATCTTTCTAGTAATGTATGATTATAATTTATAGTCATGATATTTGATTTTATGATAACAAACGGACAAAGTTGTCATAATGTCTGGAAATGGGACTCCAGGGCTTAGATAGCTTAATCAACATTTTATCTGAAATTCTCTATGCCGCCACTACAATATTGCCAGGGTATTTTGATATAACAAGTATTCGCCATTGCAACGACCGATCACAAGTGGTGACCATCTTGACTTGAAAATATATGGTCAACTACGACAGAATATTCCTGCAGTAGATCCAACTCTTACTTTAAATGGAACGCTCTGTATATATTTTTTTTTATTTTAATTCTGTATCTAAAAGCAACACCATTTTATGGCTACAGGTCCTATAAGTTTATCCTTTATAATAATATTGTTATTAATATTCCACAGTGGGTATCCCAGAGGAACGAATGTGGACAAAAATAGTATGAACGAAATAGTACTGATGGGATTTCATATTTCAAGCGGCTTAGGTGACCTTTTCAATAAATCATCCGTGGTATATACGGTTGGATATATCGCACATTGTAGTAGTTTGTGAACCTTCTGCACATATCCGCACTCGCAGAGCAGTGATGCACACGAAGGTTCTACTTCTGCACGTTGGTCTGGCATATTGTACTACTGCTACAGCCTCCCATGTAGTTCCTCTCACTTACTAGGAGGAAGGTTTTTTTCGGAATTAGCAACGTCTTACCCGCCAGTTAGGGTTCCAGCTTTTAGCTTAGATGACATGATTCGTGTTTGCGTCTGTGTTGGGCTTTCATTTTGTAAAAATACAATGAGCACACACTTAGTCGGATGCAATAGCGAAACTTTCGCGAGCGGAGGCTGTTTTTATTAACGTTTCAATGACTGCGACATTATTAAGAATAAACTTATAAATTATAAATTATAATTATAAATTATATAGTGGAATTTTATTTACAATAATATGTTTATTTACTTTTTGGACACTTTATATAGCTGAAAATATTTTTAAAGTATGCAGCCATCCTCGTCTGGATGCTTGTCATAATTCGGGAACGGTGGGAATAGATTTCTAGTTTCTTGGAAAATGTCGGAAATAACTGTGGACTCGTCTTAGTAACTGTCGTCTATCGGTGCAGTTGTCATCCTTCGACCCCCTTTGGCTAATCGATCTCCTTACGCACCGCGCCCATATCTTCTTGGGTCTTCCTCTATTCCTATTCCCGGATGGCATCCTTTTCATCCCTTTCTACGGCCATATGGAGCGAATAGGGTATGAGAGACTTATACCCTATTCGCTCCATATGGCCGTACCAGCGATTTTCTCTCTGAGCGTCTGATTCCAAACCTATTCCAATTTTGATGTTATCGCCACTCGTTTTAGGGCGTTCATTTCTCTCGCTTTCATCCGGTGTTTCTTTATGCGCCATGTTTTCAATTCATACAGTATGTGATTTTTATAATGGAGCCGTAAATTCTCATTTTTCCTTTCATTCCTATTTCTTTGCTGCAATATCCCACTGAGTGCTTTTCTGATCCGCCTTGCTTTGCTTAATCTCGGTTTTATTTCTGCGTCACCCGTTCCTCCTTTATTGTACTTTATGTTGCTTCTTCCCTAATGCATAAGTAATGCGTTCTCGCGATATTCATCTGTAAACCCCACATTTCATATTCCTCAGCTTCCTTATCATGTATTCTAAATCTTCCTTCTCGTTTGCGCAGATTATTTGGTCATCTGCTAACTGAAGGATGTATAAGCAGATTTTATTATTTCATCAATTTGAATGCCCTTCCTTTGCATTATATTTTTCTACATCCGAAGTGCTTTCGACCTAATTTAAATGATTTAAACGTGTATTTTTTTAGGAATGATATTAGTTCCGGGTGAGTGCCGTTTTCGTATGCCTAAAAACCTGTTTACGCGCCCCATATGCGTTCCGAATGCGAAACATTTTACTACAACCATTACGAAAACGGCAAAAGACAAGCAAACTTGCCCAGTGGGAATTCGTACTGGCGACGCTTCGTTTTCTTTCCTATATCGGTATGCCATGTAAGCTTTGTCGCATTTACACGTAAAGAATATTATTTTGACTGGTTCTATAATATTGCGCCCCTAACACGGCACAGTTCAATATGTGGAGCCCCTAACAACAATTTACAATTGAATATTATTAATGCTGAAGGTGCGAATCCACGAGGACAAAAAGGTCACGATTTTTTTATGTCGGCTGCGTTTCCACTGTAGAGCAAAATATGTGTCATGACTGAAAAAATTTGATGTACACATGTGACTTTTAACTCCCGAGATCTGCGACCGTATTTTGGTAAAATATTTTTTTCATGAGTTATTGTTTGGAGATATATGTCACCGTTTCTATACTGTTGACTGTCTTAAGTATCAAAAACGCCAAGAAGGAATCCTATCTCTCCACTTACACAGTGTGCGTAACCAATTTGTGTATATTTTATTTTTTGGGTATCCGAACCAGAATGTCGATAAGTCTACCAACTTGACATTCTTCTAAATATTCAATGATTTGTTTTGCAGTGTGAGCACTAGCATTACCACGATGAAAATAACCTGTTGTTATTTCATCGCCATGCAATTGTTCGATATATGTACTTATGATTTCACGATAAGTGGGTGAATTTTAGAAAAAAAGCCAAATTTTAGAGAATCTTAATTTACAGTGATTTTATTGCATCAAGAAGAAAATATGTAGTCTAAAGTTGATTGCTTGTTATAAGTAAGAAATCTGTTGATAAATTTTTTTTCTATTGTCCCTTCGTTTTTCCATCTAGACGATCTAAAATTTTAGAACGCATCTCGTGACGACAGTATGCCTTGAATGTTCTTATCACACCTTGGTCACAAGTTTGAATAAGCGAAGTAGCGTTCGGTGGAAGAAAGACCAATTTGATATTTGTCAGTGTTAAATTTACAGAATGAGCGGTACATTGTCAACTAAAAAGACAATGTTTCGTCTTAATTTTTTATCCCAAGTTGCCAACCATTCACCGAAGATCGATGACGCCATCCAAGCATTTTTATTGGCCTTGTATTGCACTGGTAAAGTCTTCTCGCCTTTAAAGCATCGTGGACTTTTACTGTTCCGTATGACCAACAATTTTTCCCTTTTTCCTGTCATATTTACGGTGCAAAGAACCCTTAATCTCTCTTTGGTAATCTTACAACTTTGGACTCGCCGAACACAAAAGTGTGTTCCGGTAATGCCCTGAAGTAAATTCCCGTGTCGTCGGCATTGTAGATTTGTGAGCGATTACATTTCTCAATAATCTTCGGCCATTCATTCTCAATCCAAGCTTTCGCGGCATTCGAATCAGCATCTTCCTATTCACCGTAACATAGTTTGCAACATATTTTATCTCTTTTCGCCCAACGATTCATCCAACCCCTTGACGATACAAATCGGTACTTTCCCATTTTTTGAGCCAACGTTTCCGCTTTTTGTCTGAGAAGAGGTCCATTTACTCTCGCAACTTTGCTAAACCAACCTTTCCGAGCAGCTTCAACTTGTTGTTCTTTTACCGTTCTACGTCTCTTCTTTTCAACGTTAGCATTGCTAGTTAGGGCGTGTTTGATTTCATCTGGCGATTTCAAAATTTTGCACAACAGTGGTTGTGAGATTTTCAATTTCGCGGCGGACACACGTACATATGTACGCTACGCAGTTTTCTGGGAAGTACCCAGTGTGTCAAGTGATCTCCCCACCTTGGAGGAGCGACACTCTGTACGGAAATTGAGTTTATTACGATAATGATATTGAGTAATTCTCTAATATATGTTAATTCTTTTGAGTATTGAATATTTATTCGTACACATATGTGTTAAATGAACTACTGTTTATCTCTGAAAAAACGATTATTATGTTCGAAATTTCTTCAAAGTGATAATAATACGGTGGTTTTTCCATGTAAAATAATTAAAACGGTCGGTTCCTAGCCAAAATGATAACAATAACCGATTGATAATGTTAACCGTTATTACATTAAGCGGATTTCACTGTACATGCAATTATACCTGTTGTTGTAGTGATTTTCGTGGATTTTGATCAAGACGTGCTCGAAGATCATACACTTATACTTCCTCATTAAGGACTTAAAAACTGTTCAACAACAGTTCCCCTTTAAAAACACTGCCAATATTGCAGTTCACTGCAGTATGTCTAGTATTTTTGTATGATGCCAGAGGTAGTGTTAATTCGTCCTAAAAATTGATGAAAATCAGTATTTTTCAGAGAAATAAGGCATCCTACAGATCCCTCGTTAATCGCTAGATAGAACCGCAATCTGACCACTACCATAAGTATTTATGTACATATATTACTTCCAAGAAAATATGCACAGGTTATTTTCGAAATAAAAATGATAATAATTTTGAATAATTGAAAAATCACTATCATTTTTCCCGAATAAATACATTATATGCAAATATGTACTAGATTAGTACTCTAGTATACACACTATTTTTGCTAAAATATCAAAATAATGTTTCATGAAATGTTTCATGAAATAGTAAATAAATAAAAATTTCACATGAGTTAAATCACATGTTTTTACGCGGTGACATTTATGTAGCGAACAAAAGTTTCATGAGCGAAGTTTCAGCTGACATTTTAAAATAAGTCACGAGTTAAACGACTGTTTCTACAGTTATTGATGAGCTTTTTGTGTCGTGACACAAAAAACTCACAAAAAAGTCTCATCGGGGGAGTCGCACCCTAAAAGGTGCAAATGCGCTTGTATGCGATGAAAGTAAAATTGACGGAAAACTTTCCAAGTTAAAACGGAATATCACATACTTGTTAGATCTAACACACAAAATTCACAAAACTCATTATTCATTAACTTATATAACAATAGATCGTGGCCAGTTCACTCTCCGGGTACGAGTGACTGGCCTCTGGTAACAGGTCATAGCAGATAGTCATCTCTCATTAACCGGGTATGTGATGACCGAGCAAGTTATTATTCGCTTCTATTATACATATGTATATGACTTAATATATATTTAATACATATCTACTACTTTTCAAAGATATTAAATATTTTATATACTTTTGTAAACAGTGCACGAATATTATAATGTAAATATTAAGTATTAATAAGTGTAGACCTGAAACATAGGTACTGGGAACAATTATCTCGGGAATTGTCCGGAAAGTCTGCTTCATATTAATACAATGATTTCCAAAATGTTTGCTCCAAATGAGCACAAATCTTATTTCTGGTTTTGCTGAAATGAAAGCTTTTGTCAGAATAATGTGTGGGGCAGGCGCCCAACGAAGACAACGATTCATATTCCTTTTTTGTGAAATTTGAGAAAGAGAGTACTATTTCCTTTATCGCTGATATAAAAAAAAAAAACAGAAATAAAGCGTCCCCGCTTGTTACGCGCTTTTCTGCGGTCACTGTATATAAAGTAAAATAGCAAATCAAAGCAAACATCAATTTTAATTTTCTCTATATTGAATTTGAAACAGAGGACCATATCAAAGCAAGTCCAAGAAAATATAATATTTTATACCAAGAAAATATATTAACAATGCAGCAAATATTTTATTTTATATAGTTTAGATTAGATTAAGTTTTGATTTATAAGCAACTGCTTTATGAAAAATTTTAAATTCATGTTCGTATAAAACTTCCTGCGAAAATATATCTACCCCGGAAACTAAAAATTTGAATGTGACAGTTGTAAATAATGCAAATAGTTCTACTAGACTTATACGCGAGTTACATTTCCTTGTGTGCGGTGCTTTCGGTTTAATATACATACGTACGTATGTATGTACTACATATGCACGTATGAATGTTACAATGGTACGTATTTGTCATCGGCGGACCTTTAAAATAAATGCGGCAAGTGCCGCTATGCAAATCGATATGGATGTGAAGATGCATGCTTACACAGAAAATCCATTTAAACAGACGCTGGGATTGAAATGCAACTAATTGTAAAGTTTAAGTAAATTGTTCAAATATTTGATACTCATTAAAATATATCGAAACTCGACAAATCTTCCATCGTTTATGCAACCTAAAGTACACGTAGTGCTCACCGAGCGATGCGTAATTCGGAACTTTTAGTAAATAGTTTTTAAATAATATTTCAGTTTGTGGTATTATTTCTAACGTTCTCATATATTTTTTTAAAAAACTATGAAATGATAGTATTTCATAAAAATATAGCAGCAGCTCTACCTAACAGATTTGAAAAAATAGAAAAAGTATCAATAGCAGTATCAATGTTATCGTCACGTTCCCACGTCAAGTTATTTCCAAAGAACCAGCATAAGTAAGAAAAGAATGGACATAGATCAGTATTGGCCAATTTAAATTAGTCTCCTTTACTTTGGAGCGACCTGTGTCCCTAGCTATTAACCCCCATATACAGGTGTATGTTATAGCGTCTTGTGTTTATACTAGTTAGCATCCTCTTATGTGTATGTTCCCACTGACCGCAAGTATTAAATTCATCCAGCTCAGAATGTGGTCCCATTTCACGAATATTCTCAGCTTGTCATTAATGCAATCAATTAAGTAATTGTCTCTCATTAGCAACATCATCCGCTAATATTCAATATATACCCGTTCGACTTAAGAATTGCTACCTCCCTCTGGTCATAGGTGTGCTGACGAGGCGTGATACGGTGAAATGTCGGCATCCACACATAGATCGAGCGATGGTAGCAATAATTATTGTTCGAATTTGTAGTTTCAAAAATAGCAAAAGGGCGCCACACCTTGCCGTGGGAGAATAAATAATTAATTTGTCTCTCATTAGCAACATCATCCATAAATAAATACTTTAAGTATACATACATCCATAAAAAAGGAACAAACTTGCAAAAACATTTATTTCCTTTTATTTATAAAATTTTTAGAATATGTATTTATAAGATTTTTTTTAATATTTAGAAACAAAGAATATTTTTATAGCTTCTTTTTTAGAATATTTTTTCAATTATTTTTTATGTATGTGTGTATAGCTTGTTAAGTTTTATGATCTAAAGCTGCGCCCTTCTCCAAATCGTTGAATTACAAATGGTGACACAAATAATTAATATATTAGAAATGCTTAGCTTCTACTTAAAAAAATGTTAAATATTTTTGCATAGTCTTAGTGATACTTAATCAAACATCATAAACTTGAAGATAAAATTACGTTTCAGGTAAATCATATGTTTGTGTGAGCCATAATATCGAAGGTGATCAGAAATTATTTTAGCAAGCATGAAGGTTCGGTGCTGATATAGTCATTCCGTTTTCATCTACGCTGCATCGCCTAAAACAACGTACTAGGTTAAGCACATAGAAAAGTTATTTATTATTTTTTCTACGCCTAACCTTTCAAATCTTTAGTAACCGCAGACTATTATAAGTTGGTCAATACTGATCTATGTCCATCCTTTTCTTACTGACGCTGGTTCATTGGAAATAACTTGCACGTGACGATAACATTGATACTGCTATACTTTTTCAATTTTTCAAATCTGTTAGGTAGAGCTGCTGCTATATTTTTATATAATAATATAATTTAATAGTTTTCGTAAAAGAAATATGAAAACGTTAGAAACAATCCAACAAACTGAAATATTATTTAAAAACTACTTACCAAAAGTTCCGAATTACGCATCGCTCGGTATGCACTACGTGTACTTTAGGTTGCATAAACGAAGGAAGATTTGTCGAGTTTCGATTCGCACTTAATTTGAAAAAGATGGTACATATATATGTGAATTTAAATATATATATTAAGTATATATACGTGAGTAGTTACTACTACTCCTATTTCCATTGTTCTTAAATTTTGAGATAAAAAACTTGCTCACAATTTCTAAACGCAGGTATTTTATCCGGAAATATAATCGTAATACTAAAAGATTTTGTATTTTCATATGTTACAAAGTATAGAAACATTCAATACTTTTAATTTGCAACTATCCTAAATTATTTGGTATTATTGGTATTGTATTTAGGCACCAATGAGGCTTTTAATAGTTCGACAAGTAAGTAACGTTTTTGAAAATGATAATGAATCCTCCTACTATTAATGCCGATATTATACTATCAAAGATCTTTAACAAAAATATATCACAATAAATTTCGTAAAATATGTTACAGTATAACGTACCGTCTTTTCTAATGGCATACATGGTATTACCAATACGTACTTATTATCAAACCTTTTACAAAAAATCTTTGCAAATATCTTTTATGATGTAATACCACGCTATGGAAACTTGAAAGTTAAAAAGAACATAAGCATAATAATCAGTGCGACAAAAACCGTTTTCAGTCCTACCCTGCTATTCTGAGACAAGTTTGATTATCAAAATCCAAAAAACGAAGAAGGTATACTCCACGTAATTGTTGCTTTATTGTTTCTAGTTAAACTAGATACATTTCTAAAAACAATATTCTTTTTGTAATTATTTTAATATACTTCTGTCTAAACGGAATTCTAATTTTATCCTTAAATTAAGTATATTGCGACTACTTCAATACTCCTATAATTTAGTACTAGAGCACTAATGTTAGTAATCAACGACAAAGTCAATTACTTTAACATATACATTTATGTCCAGGGATATTTTTATATCAGTATGACAAAAGAAAACAAGTCTGCAAAATGTTAGCTCTAAAGCTGTTTATATCTTACATTTGTTTCAGTAAGTACTTATATGTAAATACACACGCACATTAGCAAGAAAAGTTCAACGTTGAATTGCAAAAGATCTGGAATAATAAAGTCTATGGTTCTCCTTTTATTTCTTATTTAATATTCATAGGACAAACCATGATAAATTTTAACGTATGAATATTAGATAAATTTACATAGTTAACCATAATTATAACTTTTGCATATTGAAATGGTTAAGTGAAATATAAAAATGAATTTAAAAAATTATATATGTCAATAATTAACTATTATTAATTAAGTAACTCTTTTCTCGTTAATTGTAACTATCCGTACGTGTCATACCTTTTCTTTCTTCCTTAAATTGTCAAGCTCCGATCGTGAAAAATTCACCTAAACGGTCCTAAAATTGCAACAACTTTAAAATTGATGCAATTAACAATCGGGACACATCGAACTAGTGACCGACTACGACGACGATAAATGTGAACACGCTTATCACACAGCGCGACGTTTCGCCTGCCATAATCGCGCTCCGGCAGATCGCGAGTTACTGCCGGCGTCGGTCAGGCGTCGACGATCGTCACGGCGCACGCATTGAAACGCGTCCTGGTCTATTCATTCAGCTAGCGCTCTGGGGAGAAGGGCTCGAAGATTTGGCGTTTCCGAAAGTGCGGAAAATGCACGCCAAGTTGATTTAACATTGCGTCTTAGGGGCAGGGACAACGATCCGCGTAAATAAGGTGTTCGTTTAATATTTCAGCCATGACAAGTGTTAAAGCAATTTAGGAAGTTTGTGTAAATAATTGCATGTACGAAGTGAAATCCGTTTTACGTTTTTTTTTGTTATTTTTTGGGGGAGCCGAAGGTCAGTATATAGCACGCTTCCCTTAATATTTTGGTAAACCCAATTTGAAGTGGCACTGTTTGCGTTCATATACTTTGATATGTTGTTGGGGGATGGTTTAGTTCGTAGTGTTGATGCTACCAGACCTCCAATGAATAGCTACTTCTCTTTTAAGTGCTTGATTCGATCAATCGTCCCTTCTGCTGTTGCCCCTAGATCCTATTGTGGAGCGGATGACATCCTAGGGCTCATCAAACAAGTTCAGGCGCTTAAGGTTGCTCTAAATCTTATTCAATGGGGTCTTCTTTATGTCAACTACTGAAGAAACTGTCTTCCAAAAGATTGAGTATCTGATTCGCTTGGTTGCCGAATAGTGACACATAATATTCTTTACTGTTTCTTCCTCCTCCATACACAGTCAGCATTCCGTTTCATCCGATAGTCCGATCCTGCGCTTTCTGAGTTTGAGCTCTAAAAACTTAAGCAATTATTTTGACCCTTTTACGGTCATGTTTACTGACGCGATTGAAATACATGTACCAAACCAGGAGTATCGCTGTAGTTGATGTGTCAATTGCAGGTTCTGGACCCTGGAAACCCTCGCAAGCTCTCCTTTTAGCAAGTGTGTCCGCTATCTCATTGCTTTTAATGGGGAAGTGACCCCGAACCGAGATTAGGGTTACTTCGTTAGGCGCCCTTAGTGTATTTAATATGCTTTTGCAGCTCCAAATCAATTTAGAGTTGCATTTCTGCGTATCCAATGCTTTCAGTACATCCTGACTGTAGCTGAAAATTTTGGTTTATTTTTTGTGATTCAGGTTTTTATTCAAAATATCTCTTGCACATGTCACAATGGCATAGATTTTAGCCTAAAAAACCGTTGCGTATTGTCCCAGGTAGTAGTGTTTTTCAACTCTCCGGTTATGACAGAATATTCCAGCGCCCACACCCTGCTGTGCTTTCAGTCCATGCGTAAACCAGCAGGTGTCTGGTTGCGTCAGTTTGGTTTCGGTACATTCCTCCCTATTTGGAAAGGAGGTAGTTGAGAATGTGTCGATAATGTGTCGTGCCCGTCGGGGATAACCGTATCCAGCAGCTTTTTTGCCAAGAACGCATAAGTACTCGGAAATTGATTCGCTATGTGCCAGAGGCGAAATGTAGCTAATCTGGCCTCCCTTTCCGAATATGCAGGGGCGGGAGATCCAGAAGTGCTTAAGGATTACACTTTACATTCTAAATCCTTTGGTTCATAAACAGACTGTATCGGATCACTCCTCGCCTCACAGTAGATTGATTAGCATTCTCGAATTTGGTCATGCGGTTGATGATAGGAATCAATGCGAGGTGAGGAATGATCCGATACAGTATGTTTCATAATCCACTGATTGATGCTTCATGGCTCATCAATTAAGTGGATATTAACTATGAATTTGTTTTTAAGCTTTTGTTATTATATATACACTTCCATTAGGAAATTCCTAGCACATCACTAAGTACATTGTTGCAACGGCGGTTGGTGCAGGCGTTACGGGTGGATATTAGCTAATATGGTACTATCTCAAGTGACTTCGTATAGCTTCCGTGTTGTTAGAAGAACGCCGCACGAATCAGTATCATCTCAGCTTACTCCCACCCGTAACGTCTGCACCAGCAACGGTTTCATAGTTTTAAATCGTAATTATGCTAATCTGTAGTTCTATCAATGAAGGTATGCAACGTTAACATTTAATACACCTTTGAATATAGTGAAATAAATAAATAAACCAAGGTGTGTTTATTTCGAAACTACAAAGCCCTTGTAGAAAGCGATTGGTTCCATCAACCACTACAGCGCAACGGCAGAAAATCAAGGTCTGTTCAACTACGAACGGTATTAATAATGAAAAAATACGAAGAACTTATTAATAAGTTGAATTTAAATCTTAAATCACTTAATGAGTGGTTTATAGACCACATCTTACACCTTATCATGGAAAAAACAAAATTGATGACATTTGGTAGAGATGCTCCAAACATGGTGGTGTGTTTTGAAGGAACCGCTGTTGAGTGTGTGCAAGAAACATTCTTCTTAGGATTATTGATTGGTTCTTCATTAAATTGGAAAGCTCATATTGATCATTTCGTATCAATTTGTTACGCATTAAGAACATTGCCGCATACTGTTAGCGTTGATGCTTCCTTGAGTGCGTATTATGCGTATGTACACTCACAGCTCCAATACGGTGTAATTTTTGGGCGTAATTCGATGGACTGGCGGCGTGCTTTACGCAAAACCGTGCTACGCAAAAGACTTGTATTAGGCCATTTTTCAACTTGAAGTCAAGGATTCATGCAGTGCAACATTTGAACAAAACAGAATTCTCATCTTTACTTCCATGTGCATTATTTATGAAAAATCATAAACAGTATGAGTTATGGCACTCTAAAAATACAAGAAGTCTGGAAAATCCATATCTTCTTCCACCAAAAAACCGGATTAGTTAAAAAACAAAAAAGTGTTAAGCATAGATGTTTGAAAATTTATAAGCACTTGCAGAGCACAGTAATGAACTTACCTGTTCTTCAATTCAAGAAACACTTAAAACAGCACCTTGCTGAAGCTGCATATTATTCAATGGATGATTTCTTTCTGAGGAAGATTATTATTATATGACAAAGACTAAATTTTAGTTTGTTCATTATTTGTCTTATTTGTTTTATGTCTTTTCTTTTATATAATTTTTTTCACTAATCTTAATTTAGTTATTTAATTTATTTTATATACGTATGTATCTATATAAAACAAATTAACAAATGCTATGGTTATACGGTTTTCAGGCATCCTTATATCTTTCTCTGCACTGCTTAAATCTCTCTCGACTGTGAAGGCAATTTGTCATAAATTTTAATATAGTTGTCACCCGACAATTACTCAAAAAGTTTATGGCAATGCTCAAACCACGGCCATTGCACGTGCTACAAACTATACTATAGTCACTGTTGATGGTAAGTTATGTTAGATTTAAGTTGGTGAATACTGCACACTCACACAGATGGAACATGAGTATTTTATTCTCTATAAAGCAAGATACAGAAGTCGCGAGATTTTAAAGAACAAATGATACGCATGAATTTTTTTTCTGTAAATTAAATAATTTTTTGGACTAAGTTGAGTGTCCTCATGCCATAATGCCGTATCTTTTGTATAGATCCTATAACCGTTCTATGAACATCAGCAAAACAGTACGGTCGATATTCTGTTTCAAAACTATTACAGCATGTGTTAAAGAAGAGGGTGACAAATATCTGTTTATAGTTAATCCTAAAAACTTACTCGACAGGCCCTCAGTCAATACTTGTTAATACTGAGCAATTAAATCTTTTGTACGGGTCAAAAACAAGTAACTTGGATTTTAATTTGTTTAAAATTAAACCTTTAGATTGCGTCCATGTAGAAATTGTCAACGTAGACTTACTCATGACTGCCGAAATTTCATACTATAGATTGTGTCAACCTCCGAATGCAGTACAGAGCTTATGAGAATTCGATACACGGTTGGCAAATCGTCGAATCAGCTGTATATTATTACTTCCGGTTCCATCATTTGGATTTCTGACAGTTAAAGTGCATATTTTAAGGAAAACAGTAAAATATATAAAAAAATTTAATTCATGAACCATTAAAAAGCCCATAATTTTATTTATTATTACCTAACATTAACGTAATTTACATTTCGAACATTTGTTTAGGAATTGGGGTATTATACAATTTATTAAATTTAAAGTAAAATATACTTATAATCCATTAATAAATAATAGTTTCCACTATTGTAACAAAAATAGCTGGAATCATATAAATGCTCATATAACACGATAATATTTAAGAAAGGACTAGCAATGACACATACATATGTCTTGTTTCAACTTTTAGTCAGTCAATGAACCAGTTTGATCTTGAGATGATGACGAATCTGTTACATGAATAATAAATTCTTCAATGTCATCTTGCGAATTATCCACTTTCCACACTTTGATGTAATTTTGCCAATTATCAACTGTTATAGTGCTATATGCTCTTCGAATTAATTCCACCATATCTTTTACATTAAAAGTCGTATTATTCATTTTTATACAGTTTCTAACTTGTGCCCATACCATTCCAATGGGATTTAACTTGCAGTGGCAAGGTGGTAATCGACGAACTCCATGACCCTTTTCTTTTGCAAGATCGTCCAACCTGCTTTTATCATACTGCGATTTAATTTGTGACACGCAAAACAGCAAGTCCCTTTTTAGCATATCATCAGCGGTTGGTATTTGTTTCCACGGAGCCAATCAATGATATTGTTTTTTCTTCATGCATTATCAAGAACAATCACTGACTTCTGCGATATATTTGGACGCAATTTCTTAATAAACCAATCCATCATGGGATGGATTCGGATCTCATGATGAACATCAGCAGTGTTTTTCTTGCAGATAAATGTATATTCAGCACCAGGAACAAATGCGTTATCATCACCAGCATGAACTAATACAAAGGGAGATCCAAGCCAGGTTGGGGATTCCAAACCAGTACTTAATCCTTGGATAAAAGCTTTTCCACTATTTTAAATTGTAGTGTCTGTCCAAGTTTTATTTACTGCATGCCCTGTATTCACCCGTGATTCATCAGTATATATTATAGTTCGATCCGAAATAATTAAAGTTACAGAAATGTCAAAAAGCAAGAACTAAATGTACCTTCTTCTCTAAATTTCTTGATCTAAGTATTTGTGTCTCCACCGAATAATGTCATCTCGTTCGATGAGTATACTTTTATGTCCTACTACAAAACCCATATCGTGTAACAATCTATGTAAAGTTGATCGACTGAAGTTAGGGAGGTCATCATCATCATTAACAGCAGCAAGAATTGCATTTAGTGTAGGTGGCATATTCTATATAAAAATAAAACTATGCACTTTACGTCAAGTAGGTGGTTGTGTGTTCTCATCGTACGTTTGTAATCGATCATTGAGTTGTATGACTTTGCTTTTCTTGGGGTTTTTTGGACTTGATAATGAACCAGTTTGTTGCTCCTGTTGTATATTATATATTGTACGCTCTGAGCAACCCAAAGCTTTACTTGCTTCTTGAAGGGCAGCACTCACATTCATAGTCTTATTAAAATAATTTAAAACATTTGCAATCATACCCTTCTCTTTCAGGCTAAATTCTTCTCACTTACGCCGTTTTCTCCCTACAGGCTCCACTAGTGCAGTGAAGGCTGTAATTTAATGTATAGGTTATAAAATTAAAAAGAAATCAGGAAAAATATCCGTATTACCCTGTGCACGCTCGAAAAGGACGGAAGCGTTTTGAAAAGAACGATTTGTACAACTATATATAAACAAACTAACGTGGAATTTAACTAAAAATATTTTAAAACTACGACGATAACGATTGGCATAGCAATCGGAAGTGAAGATAGCGCTAATGAGAGCAACTAAGGATAGTAAGACATAAAAGTTGCTATTATATCCCACACTGCATACGGAGGCTGAGACGATCTATAATCTCTGCCGTACATTGATAGATACAATAGAAGGCGTAATAATACACAATACCGCATGCAGCTAAGTTACACACACATCTCCGAAAGCTCTCACAGATCCTCAAAACAATAGCTTTCAGTCCAACTAAACAGATTCTTAGCAACTATTTTAACAGACAAATTATTCGCAGTTACTTTCAATTTTTTCTGAAAAGTATTGTAGGTATAGCAGATTACTGTTTTGCCTTGACAAGTTTATACTTTAGGATTTATGCCTCAAAAATAGTTGCATTACTAACTCATCCTGAATGTTCCTCGTTTTTCGCATTTTGTTAATACTTTGGGTAGTTTAGAAGATTTTGTTTAAATTGTATGCATACTTTTGAAAATCATATTTTTTAATAAATTCTAGTTATAGAAAATTATTGCGTTTTACCGATTTCTTTCCATTACGTTTATAAAAACTCTAATCTGCGATTACTTCCCACCACATTCACTCAAGAACATGTGTACCTACATCTCATTCATTTGGAGAAGAACCAACAGAAGTTGCGTGAACAAATCTAATATCGAATCATGGTCAGAGATACATATGGTTTATATGCCATTATCGGCGCATGGTTTATTACTGGAATCACCATACTAGCAAAAGCATTGAAAGGGGTACAAGCATTAAAGACGGACTCGAGTTTCTACCTACCAGGCGTCATCAGCGTCTCCCCGAATGCTAAACCCACTTTCATCGCAAATGCGTCTCCGAGCTCATTGCGCCACGACATACCCCATCTAGGGGACACCTGTCAAACAAGCCACCGAGACAAATGCAATAGGGCCAGTAATGCAGTACACTTCTATCTAGCTTGGACAGTGCATGGACTGTCAATCCCGCTAGAAGAACTGCGTATCTTGATGTAATTCCAGGAACGGCTTAACCATGACGTTACATAAGAAACATCAGAAATGCCAAAAACAATTAACAGTAAAAATGCCATTATCGGAGCATGGTTTATGGCTGGAATCACCATACTAGCAAAAGCAACGAAAGAGGTATTGAAGACGGACTCGAGTTTCTGCCTAGCATTCGGCGAGACGCTGATGTCGCCTGGTAGGCATATACTTGAGCCCGTCTTTAATGCTTGTACCCCTTTCATCGCTTTTGCTAGTATGGTGATTCCAGCAATAAACCATGCGCCGATAATGGCATTTTTACGGTTAATTGTTTTTGACACATTTGATGTTTCTTATAGTTTATATGGCTAGGTAAATCTGTGCAACTAAGAACTTCTGGCCCCTTAGAGAAAAATTGTTCTCCCGAAATTTCTGTAATTTCTTCTTAGAAGTGTGAGTATAGTGGATAATTGTCTTACCTCGAAAATTCTATGATTTTGGATTTATACCTCAATAATAATTTCATCACCAGCTCATCTAAGCACATATTAATATGGGGAGATTTCAATATATGGCGGTGCTATATGTCTTAGATTGTATAAAGTACATATGTCCATAGTTAAAATCCGATCGCTTATGCTTTCTCTGCCCAACCCTAACAAAATACTTCAAGAATATGTATTTACTGTCAGCAGCTCTCAAATAGTTTTCAATTATTTTATAGTACAGTAAACCTAAAATATAGACAATATGAGGAAAATGCTTGTTTATAGGTATTTGCCTCTTTAAAAAAAATATTTTAGGTAAATGTGTTACCTTTTCTATATAATAGTGTTCATCGAAAATATAAAATGCTGATACGGTTCGGTCGCAGTGTATCATAAACCGACCAAGGGCACGCAGGCATGTCCGCTCAAGCACGTAAAACTGCGTACCGACCACCCTCTGCCACCGACTGAAAAATCGATCGCCTCAAAGGTAATTCGAACCTTCGACATCCCATCATCGCTATCCAGGCGTTCGGATGTGGTTCGTAATGCGGATGCGAATAGAAAAGAGAGTATCTGCCCGAGGTGCTCTAATTCATGCAGTACTCAATTTTTCATAGTTCAATCATGCCCTTTTTGACACGTAGCTCAACTTAGAATGATCGCAGTTTGCAGTTTGAAATTTTCAGCTAAAACTGATATTAAATTAATACAATTCTCAGTAGAGAGTTTATAGGCAACATTTTTATTTCTCAATTGGTATATGTCCCACGATAAGCTCACTGTAGTATCACAAACCGAAGGTGAAACGAGCTACCACCCACTAAGATTATTCTCAGAAATTACGTTGTCCTTTCATCAAAAGCGAATGTCGTGTAGAGCAAATCTCTTCTATACTGAATAGGAATTATTTCGTAGAGAAGTCACCACAGCAGGAATGTTAATGTATGTACATATAATGTATATGTGATGTATGACAACTTTTGTATGCTTGTGTATATGCATATGCATATGTCCTGCATTTTTTGTGTGTGCATCCTGTAAAAACCATACTACGCATTGTATTGCAAATGTACACTCTCCCTAGTTCGTACTGGCACAGTATTAAGATTTATTAATACAATTAATAAAATATCCAAAACATTATGGTATTTGATTTTAAAATAAATATTTAAACACCACAGTACATATATTAAGGTTTAACTGCCGTTTATATGGTCATGAATTTCCCAAAGTTGAGAAATAATTGATATATTTGCGAATGTATTAACTAAGAATTATAGGTATACTGTAAGGATACTGCTGAAGTGTTTTCATCGGAATTAACTTACATATATGTGCGAAACACGTTGCAACAATTGGCTTGGTGGGAAATATTTCATTGATATAGTAATCTTTATACGATCGTAAAATATTTCGTATATATTGTTGTTAGGAAACTTTATGTTACTCAGATATATTTCTAAACCCTTTAATTTGTAGACCGTCTTACTTGTGGATGTGATTTCCACTGAGATCCTTTTCTCAGATTGCCAATAACCATCCAATCTAGTAGTTCGAAATCCTTTTAAATCTTGGCGAACGTCTGGTTCTGGTAATACTTCATCCATCTATATATGTTCACGTATGTTACTTTATTGTGTGATACAATAATTAAATAGACATTTATTTTCAGCAAATTGTCAAGATTAATTAATTTAATTCATATAATGGCCTTTATACTACCGTAAAACATGGCTGCTTTGTCACATTTTCGACACATTTTGCGCCGTGGCTTTCTTGTGCCGACCTTAAGGCTTTGCGTGTGCAGCCAGGAAAGCACCTCCCTATCTTGCATAGCCAACAAAAAAAAAAAAATAAAGAATGGGGTGATAAAGTAGCCTCCTACTTAGGGCTATTTTGTTACCTAATTAAAAAGTATGTAAAATAGCCACAAAGAGCTGGAGTGGAAAAGTAACAAGCTATGGAATCGGCGTTCCATTCCGTTTGATGGACGGATCACTAACAACACCTCTGTGTTCTTGCAACAGCTTAACAAGACTTGTGTCCAATAGAAGCTCCACCATTTCAGCAGGAGCACCCGGCAATCTTCTCAGAACTTCCTGCGCTAAATTCAAATATTGAATTTCTCTTGACCTTGGGTTGAATCTGCAACCAGAGCCTGTTCAACAGTAGGGGAAACTCTTCCTTTGGAATGGAACCCGGATAACGGCTCTCCTTTCGCTACGCATTTGAAATCTCTCGCCACTTTCTTTTAAGAGGCACAAAAACTGCAACATCCAGAGACTGCATTAAATGGGTGGCATTTTGTGGAAACGGTGGTGTGTAAATATCATGTTCCAGTGCAGTCTGAATAACGTTTGCAGCGAAATGAGTAGCCAGATTATCGCCCACTAGGATGACTCTTTTTCCTTGTTCCCTTGTCTGTTGGATGTGTTGCAGTAAAATTTGGCAAAACCAGATCCCAAACAGGTTGGCATCGAACCATCCACTTGGGCTGGTTTTATAGATAGTTCCAACAGGTTCACCGATGCACTAATTTTTGTAGAGGTGGGCCGCTTTATAAACAACCATGGGAGGCAGAAGGTCGCCACTTGTAGTTCCGTACATGATGATGCTGATTGCCGTTCTCGAGAAATTCTGAACCCTTTCCACCCTTTTGAAGTTTCTAGGAACAATGACTTTTCGTACTCCAGAATAATCTGTTATGTTTGTTTCTAGGAACAATGACTTTTCGTACTCCAGAATAATCTGTTATGTTTGTCTCATCGCAGTTGTATACATGGTAACCCGCAGAAGATTTATGTTTTTATGGTTTGATGCTATCCTCACAGCCAAATTGTTCCTCTGTGTAAATAACGCAACCATATTGTCCCCCGGACAATTGTTATTAACGATAGGAATGTTAACATCCTTTTCATCCAAATACTTTTTCACTACTTGCTTTATATCGGCCTTGGTGATTGGAAAACCCCAGTTTGCAATGGTGGCCAGTGTGGTTGCAATGGCGGTCTTTTCCTTCCTAATCAGGATGGTTGGATGTCCTATAGATTTTACATGGCTACCAAGGCATCTATTCGTGATAGCACTGCGTGGCATTTGGTAAACTCTGGCTGCCTGTTTTTTGCTCATCCCATCTTGAACAGTAATCACGGCTTCCGCCACCTGTTCTTCTGTGAAGTTGTGGTAGGTTCGGGTACCCGGGTTTTTTTAATACGTCCTCATTTCTTTTCTACTCAACTAAAACCTACAAGAGGCACTGGCGTCTTTGGAAACATAAAGTACGTAACTAATTTTGAACGAAATATTAAATACCGTTAATGCGCACAGGGTGACAAAGTAGCCCCGTTTTACGGTACTTGCCTGAACCACAAGTATACATTATAGCGTTACATAAAACAGTAATTAAACTAAAACTTCAGAAAAAATTGGTATTTCGTTATAACTCAGGGAAATTATATATAATTATTATATTAGTAACTTGTTTAGAAAACTAACCGCAAACAATTCTGGCCTTCTTACAAACAAACTAAAAGTTTAGCAAACTATTCTTAACCTCTTTTTTATACCGAAGCAAGACTAAAAAACGATTTCACTTCCATTAAATATTATTACATTTGTTAAGAATCTATATGGGAATAATTTGGGCTTATTGAATAACTACATTATTACTTTGCAGGTTAATAGATTTGTAAGATAAATATAATTTAAAAGAAAGAAAGAAAGCAATCTTGAATTTGATTTAAAAATTATGTCATGTACTCTATTTATTACTTTCCTTTATTACTGATATAAAAGCACTTATTTGTTTGGTGTGAATTCTGAAATCCCACCATATGTAATCAAGAACATACAAAACATATTTATACTCAGATATATAAACACGTTTTACAGCAAATAAAATTTTAAAATTCATGCACTACAAGCGCATATAAGGAAAGAATTTACCACTAATAAAACATTTGTCTCATCTCTCAAGTGCCCAGTAGCTCGTGCGATATTGAAAGTATATAGTCGTAGCAAATAAAAGTATGAACGAAAGCTCTCGTAGGAGGCGGTCCCTCGTGCCAGTTGATTTAAGTTAGATTTAAGTGCCTAAAATATAGCATGCACAATTCAAGCGTATTACAGACTAAACGTTCATGCTTGGATTTATGTGAATATTTATGTCAGGCTATTGATTAAACTATGAACGTAGATATGTAGATATGTTTAAAATAAAATCTATACAAGTCTTGACGAACATAAAAAATACATTATCCTGTAATGCCTGTAAATTTACTATTATTGGCGCTGTAAGGGCACTAATCGCGAAAATTTCGATGTTATGGCCTTCTCGATATGAGAGCAATAATTCCTGTAGCTACACTTGTTTAGAACATTAAACTGTTTGAAGATTTACGATATCATTAAAATTACGATGCAGCTTCGGTTATTTCCACGTATAACACTTACCTCAGCTGAATTATTTTCTGGAGAGGTAGAGGTTGCTTTTGTTCTATGTACCTAGAAAATAATTAATTACTAGTACGGAGCCAAGCTAAATAAGCAGTTTAATAATCACATTGTAATTCCAACCATCTTTCGTGGATTTATGGTTAACAATAAAGTCAAGTAACAACAAGTGAATAGTTAAACAGAAAAGCAAGGTATTTTTACGACATATCTTTCATTTTAAGTAACCAGGTTTTTATCTCCTTATACTGGGAATTATCTAATAAGATTTTTGTGAGTGTACATAATCGGTTCTCCTTCACTTCCATAACAACAAAATCTAAAACGCCTTTATTTTTGTTGCATTTTTAAAATCAGTTATCACAGGAAGATTTAAACTCAGTAACTTTGCGCTTATAATTCTGGGATTTATTTGCAAGCACAGTAAAAATCGTTTATAAAAACATCCGTTATAAAAACATATCACTTACAAGAGCGGCATTGTTGGTTCCCGGTCGATTTTAATTTGGTGCATAAAAAATAGAACATCGTTAATAAAAACATACGGCTTTTAGTGACTAAAAACTAATAGATTTGCGTGAAAATAAATCGGTTATGATAACGAAAATTCAGAAAAAAATTTTACACGAAAAATGGTTCAATCAACAAGGGTAAATAAATAAATTAGTTTGCCACAGTTGTTCAAAAAGAAAACAAAAGTATACCAAAATGTAACATTTTTATGATTCAGGAAAGAATCCATATCGCTTCTAGATTGGAAAACGATGAAAAAGATTGAGCATTTGCCAACCAATTAGAGGTGAGTCATGCGATCATTTCAAATATTTTCAAGAATAGAGAAAACTAAAAAACCAATTTGAAAAGGTTTGGATTAAAATAGAGGAACTTCCACATGGTGATATATTCTACATACATTTGCAATGGCTCAAGGATTAAAGGAGTTACGATGTTCCACTGTTGAACAGTTTTGCAAGTGAAAGCAAAGGGGTTTGCAAAATTCTTAAAAAGACGCAATTTTATTCGTTCAACCTAGTGGATCCCATTAACCAGAGACCAGAGATTAACCAGAGATCCCGGGAGAGACAGTGGTAATAGTAATTAGGTACGTGAAATGGATGGAGGGTAAATATCTCAACTCAGTACACCGAAAGGTAGAAAGACCTAGGGATAGCATACGAGAGGATGTTCACAAAATCGGTATCCCAGCAGAATTTAAGGTGCTTTGTATATCATAGTTGAGTGTAGGATTTCACGAACGTGGTACATTCTAGAAATGTTTTCCGGATGTTGCAGTATCTATACTTGATGTTTCGCCGAACATGTTGTCAGCTTCTTCAGAAGTTTTCAAATAGACTGATGTCTATTGTTGATGTCTGATGTTGTTGTCTATCATCCCTTGGTGTGCAGTGCATTCCTGTTTGACCCCGTTCATCCGCGAATATTCTGGTACATTGAACCGTATCCTTTACGATCTGGTGATGTCCTAGTGCCACTCTCCAAGCATTGCTGATCCGGTATACATCCATCCAGCCAGTCGCCCTGGCTAATTCCATATGTGGCTGCATGAAACATGACCGAGAATGCTACAAGCGGAACATAAAGTCATTACTAGACTCGGATCACTACAAAAAGAAACCGAAAAAGAACCAACACTGTAAACGGAACGAGAAACAACGAAAGCCATAAAAAATCAGTAATCCCGAAGAAAGAGCAAGCGCGGTTACTGTCATCCGAAAGCCGGCCTCCACGACTTTACGGATTACCAAAAATACATAAAATTAACAGTTCTCTAAAACATATCGTCAATACCTGTGGCTCACCCATTTACGAGTTAGCCAAATACGTCGCAAAACAATTGGTAACATACACAGGAGAGGCCAACAGGTACGTGAAGTACTCCGAACATTTCATCGAGGTACTCCAACATCAGAAGATAATCAAAGAAGCTATATTGGTATGCTTCGAAGTCGTATCACTGTTCATCCACGTGCTTGCAGTAGATACACTGGATATAATCAAACAACAACTAATAGAGCACGGACTATGAGAAGATCTAATCAACGTAGCAAAACTTTGTTTCTCTACAACCTATTTCCTATGGATAGTACTATGAATTAATTAATGAACTAATTAACCAATAATCACGAGCATCTTTGTAAAAGCTTTCGAATAAGAAGCCATCAATTCGAATAGAAGGAAACCTAGTTGCCGGCATAGGTATATCGACGATACCTCTGTGATATGGATCAGAAGAGTTCCTTCACACATTAGCCGACAACACACCAAAATCAGGTTTACCACGGAACTTGAGGAAAATGGTAGTTTAGTATATCTGGATGCATTTGTTAAACGCACCGACAAAGTAGAATTGGGCGGCAGTGTAAATCGCTAGAAAACACACACAGGTTGATATCTACATGCAACAACTCATCACCATCCACAACAGAAGAGGTCTCTCATAAACAAGACGAAGAACACAAGCATGAGGAAATTGGACACGTCCAGCGTGTTCTGCAAAAGAACCCATTATTTTCTAGAACATATTGAACGCATCTTCCTCTGTCCTCGCGGTTCTCGTATCTCTCTGACATTATACCCATATAATGCCAAAGGTATAGGAAAACCACAAAGACAGACGAGGAACGAAGACCAACAAAAACCATAAGGCTACGTATGTCATCCTTAAATGGAGTATGGACGTCGCCAGACGTCTACAAGAATACCTTGATAAAAATGGACGCCACCTGAATCACGTGATTTTTCGCAGCTAAACTTGTTTCTTGCGTGTTTTGGTCATGTATTTTCAAATGGCAATGTTCCAGTAATCTATGAAAAGAAGTTTTGCAATTATTTGAAAATAAGTGTGTGACAGTCGTTTTAGAAACATCATACCTCCTTGCCAGACTATTTGGTTATCTAATCAAGCGATATATTATGATCTTCCCTGACATCTTTAGTTCTCTTATTAAGTTAAGTTGGAAAACAAGAAGGTAAAAATTGCGTTCAAAAAATTCGCTATGTACGGAGTAGTTAGGAAGTGTATTTAACATAAGTCTAAATGAGCCTGGGATTATTATGTAACCCTCATCCATTAGTAAAGTTTTGCTCTATATCCAATTCAAACTTTGGTGGGAATTTTTCTCGTGTGTGAATTCATTGAGATGGTGAAAATCGACAATGGGTATTGTTAAAGTAAGGTTCCTTCCTTGGTCAGCACTCCGATTGATTGCATTTGCACTGAATATTGTACCATAGAAGTCGCTTAAGTAGCAAATTTCCCAAAACTGTAAAAATTTTATCCTTTTCGTGGTCAATGTTCGATTGATTTTCTTGAACTAGTCACTCCAAAATATACATGAAATTTATTTTTAAGCATTTATGATATTGTAAACTTTAGCAGATTATAATGGACGAGCAAAACACGTAACAAAGAATTTAATTGAAACAGGTATGATTTTAATTGAGAAAATATAATCAAAACCAACTGATGATATCCAAATTTTTAACTGTGTGTAATTGTACATACTTCCTCTCCGGACATGAGTTACATGTATCATTTAATAGTCATTGCAACGTGTTTAGTTGTTCATCTTCCTTTGAAATCCATTCGCTTATCAAGACCTGATATTCAGAAGGATGCTGCAAGCATATTGAATGGTATTTTGAGTTGAAAATCCCATACAAGGGCGGTCATTTTCTAAATGGATTGACGCTTTAATGATAGCAGATGTAGGGTAAAACAATTCCTCTACAATTTTCTCGCAGTGATTTGTCTCCCTTTTTGAAGATCGGGCATATAACAGCTCCGATCCATCTTTCTAGCATTCTATTTTTTTCTCACCATGCTCTCAATATTAACTCATGTATTCTTTTCTGAAGCTTTTCCTTTTTCCGAATTTCTGATGATATTTCAATTTTTCCTGCACTCTCATGGGTTGTTTTCATTTCTTGGTAAAAGTTTATTTTTTTCTTCTTCCAGTCTTACTTCTATTTCCGTTTGCAGATTCTTTTGCTAGATTATACAAAACACCATATAAAGATATAATCAAATCCCTTGTGCCAGTTTAGGACTAACAAAAATAATATTTGCTCTGGAGAAGAATATCGCTGCAAAAATAATTTCAATTATACCGGGATCTGTACAGAGCTGATACTACCGTTCCGTTCCAGAGCACATTCACTTTCTGACACGTCAACGTTTGCGCCCATCAACACAGCGGGTGTTTCTCTTCGAGAAGGGACATAAAAATAAGCATAGGGATTAAAGTCATAAGAACGTGGTAGCAGGACAACACGGCTTCCGGCGAAGCAGCGTTGCGGTTCGATATTGCACAACAGTCCGGAAAATACGCGTGAAAAGGCATTTTCTAGGTAATCCTCAATATTCGGCTAATGAGTCCAGGATAAATAAAATACACAGAACAAAATGACTGCCTTTACTTCAAATATTTTTTTATCGTTTTTGTGGTGTTTGTTGGAATACGTAAATAGTTCTAAAATTGCTTTTTTTTAGTATTTTGAATAGAAACCGTCCTGCTATAGATCGTCTCAACCTCCGTATGCAGTATGGGATATAATAGCAACTTTTATCTCTTACTATCCTTAGTTGCTGTCATTGCAACTTATTTACATATGTCGGCGTCGGCAAAGTACCTATCTATCTGTCTATTGGCGTCATCTACGGTCAATGGTTATCGTCCTAGTTTTAAAATATTTTTAGTTAAATTCCACGTTAATTTGTTTATATATAGTTGTACAAATCGTTCCTTTCAGAATGCTTCCATTTTTTCGATCCTGCACAGAGTAATATGGACATTTTTCTGGTTCATGGACTGACTAAAAGTTGAAACAAAATATATGTGTGTGTAATTGCCATTCGCTTCTTAAATATTATTGTATTATATGGGAATTTGTATGATTCCAGCTATTTTTGTTACAAAAGTGGAAACCATTATTTGTTAAAAGATTATATATTTTACTTTAAATTTAATAAATTGTATAATACCTCAATTCCTAAATAAATGTTCGAAATGTAAATTACGTTAATGTTGAGTAATAATAAATAAAATTAGGTATGGGCTTTTTCATGATTCTTACCTAAAAAAATACTGTTTTTTTCTTATATTTTACTGTTTTGGACATTTTTTGTCCGTTTTAGTTTTCTCAACAAACAGTTGACTAGAACTCAATAGTGGTATTTATTTTTTTATAATTTAGATTTGCAATTATTTGTACCACGTTGTCGGTATTAATTTTATGAGAAGTGTGTTAAGCAGTTTCTAGAAACTTCTCATGTTTAATGTGATGTGATTGTATTCGTTAACTCGGTCAACTACTTCAATGAAAGTAAAAGTTTCTACGTACAAAATAAAAAATAGAAGACTTATCAATGAATATTTCCAGGTAATATCAGGTGAGCATGAAAACGCATTTAGGAGAGTAGGAGGTCTTCGGAGTATCTATGTAATATCAGGCATTAGTAAGAAGTGTGCCAGATAATCAACACTGAACAATAATGAAGCAGTTCGGTGAACTGAAAATGCAAACTAGTTGCCAGTTTCCAAGGATTGCTGATCTGGTATCCATCCTCGCAATTAAAATAGTTGCTATTTTTCATTATTTCTATAAATTGGGTTATCGTGGGTCGCCCTGGTTAATATCCGCACGTCGTTGTAACCTATGCGATGCTCCCCTTGCTGATGCAGGCGCTTTTCCACCGCTGACTTCTTTGTATGTCCTAGCTATGCGTTCCTTTCGTTCACTCTGCCCTGAATACTCAGTCCTGTAGGCTCAGTCGATGTAGTCTTTTCCACAATGGTAGTTCAGTTCATATATGCCTTTGGTCTGCATCTTCGGTAATACGTCCTTGGTTGGTGGAAGCAGTTGCTCTATTTTCTTTTGTCTGTTGCACCGTGCGGAGATATTTTTCCCTCTCAAAGTTTTCTTCAATCTATCCGTGAATCTTGCAATATATGGTAAATATGCATGCCTCATCGGTTTTCGTTAGTCTTCGTTCTTCCTCTGTGCTCGTGGTATTCGTATGTCTTTAGCATTATATATACGCTCTGGTAGAGTACGTTGGAAGTGTTGGATTTCCTCATGCTTCTGTTAATCGTCGCTGGAAGGGCTACTAAATGATATACATATGTAATTCATGTGGGAGAAGTGCATATGTACAATATACACACTGTCAAAAATTTGGATACCATCAGTTGGTGTTCACTGTACTGCTCGCTGGCTACATAAATATATATAAAAAGAGGTATGTGGTAGCGTATAAACTTGGGCGTAAATAATTTAAATGCTTATTCATTGTTAAACAAAATGTTTAGATGAATAGTTTCAAACTCGTACTGTAGCGCAAATATGGAAAGCGAACCTAGAATATTTATCCAGTTAATATACATCTATTGTGTGCATTGCTCTATGTACAATTTTATAAATATGCAAGTATATAGAAACACACCGCGTAAAATAATATTTTCCATAAAGTTACCAAAAACGCGTGAACAACAAAATTGAACAATGTTATTTCATTCGTAAATATTTTTCGTAACTTCGGCAATCCATACGCAAATGTTTTCGTAAACGAAATCCTGAAACTCTTTATTGAACCGAATTAATTTAATCTTTATGGTTTAATTACAAAACTTTTCAATAAAATAATCTGATTTCGTTTTCTTCAGGTGTTGAACTCCATCCTATCCTGAAACTAATAACTTTAAACTTAAAAAACTACTAAATGCCTATAGGTAAAGCAGATTACTTACGTATTTAAACCTATAGTGTAATATTTACTTCAAGAAGTGAAACCATTAAAACAAAAAAACATATATCATATTCTATGTAACGCCTTTAGGTGCAGCATCTGTTAAGGACTGTTTAGTGCGCGCTGCAAAATCCAGACAGCAACAGCCATCGACCGGGGACCCGTTCGTACCCTGGACACTTGACGGGCTACAACCGCTTGCCGAGCCGCGCGCCCGCTGGCCGTCTACCTGCTACCGCGCCAGTGCACCAACCGCGGAACCAAGACCGAGCGCATATATTAGGGGCTGGGTACGAAGACAAGCTGGAAAGGTATCCGATGGCCGAAAAGGCGGTTGCGCCCAGCCAACTTGGGATATCAGGTCCAACAACCTCACAGCGCGTGTACGGTGTTATATGGACGTATACACCAATGTGCACATAGACAATAATGTCCTACTGAAAGACTTTGAGTTGCAGTTAAGTGTGAAATAAACACATTTATTTTTACATTTATACATTTGTCTGCATGACTATTTAGTTTGAAAATAAACTATTTTAAAATAACCAAATGCCTTTTTTGTGTTCTCTCACCCGCAAATCGTTCCGCAAACTAGTAGAACCCTAACAGTATCCTTAATGCAACACGGGTAAGTTTTGTTTACGACTACACTCTAATGACCTAAGACGTGTCAGAGAAAAAATAACTATGTTTATTTCAACAATTACAAAAATTAACTAATATTAATATTGGTAGTATTCGTGTCTCTACTGTGGCAGTTCAGAACACAAAGCAAATACAGAGGGAAAATATCTGTATAATAAATCGACCCTAGAAGTCCCATTTTCCGTTTAGAACCACATAATTAATTATGTTGATAACACCTAAGTTAGCAAATGAACATAATCGCAATTATGGATACATGGCCACAACACAACAGTGGAATTTTTACCCCATATTCGGAGCAAAATATTCTATGGGAAGATTTCGATCTGGGGTATAAAGTCGCTATGTTTTGATGGATAATTATTTTGTTAGTATTAAATAGTTTTAAAATGACAGAACCCTAAATGTATATGTGCAGCTGTCTTAAATTATTTGAAGACGTACTACGTTAAAAGGAACAAACACTTTTGGTGAATGCTAACTCAGGCAACACACGAATTTGTATTATAAACCGATATTTTACTGCTAATAACTCCACTGTGTATTTCAAGTGTTCAACAGGTTTGATATAAATAAAATAAAATAGATTAAGCATAAAATTACTGCGTAATTATTGGCGAAAGTACAATACAAGAATAAATTCTACAAATAATACTAGCTATTTTTCTCTCAATTGTTTTAATTAAATATGTATTGCCTAACAATGTTAACAATAATAACAACGATCATAATAATACAAATCGGAAGAACATTCAGAAAATGTGTAAAACTGCTATTTCATCTAGTAGTATTATAAACGCTGGCGATTCTTAAAAACGTTTTAAGATTATTATAAACAAACAGAAGTGGTTAGCCAATTTTCAATAATGCATAACTGAATTAATTGCTAATAGCAGAGAAATTCTAAGGGCAATTAAATTAGTGAAAATAATTGAACATATGTAGATTTCTAAAATTTACCTGCATGATATAATAATTGAAACAGAGATGCCACAGTAAAAAAAATAATATAAGAAAGCAGAATTCTAAATGTAATACTAATTAAAACTACACCTAATGGAGAGGAATACGAGAATATGATTTGTAACTAACTTTAACAGTTATCTTGCCTTGTAGTTGCTGTTTTTTTATTGGATTTCTTCCTGCTGCCAACATAAATGTCTACATCATGTGTATTGACAGAAAATACAGTGCAGTTATTTAGTTCCGCGATAAGGGTAAGCACGGTGGAATTTGTAGAACAAGTGAAGAAGTGTTTTGCATTATTTTGAAAATTAATCTGTTGTTGAGGATATTAAACGTGGTTTCCAAATTGAAATTATTCTGCGGGATACAGTAAGTCCAATTGAGAAGTAATGTTACATTAAACCTCATTTGAATGTTAATACATTGGCTTAATACATGGCTTCAGTACAGTAATCTGTACTGAAGCCATTTCTTAAAACGTCCGATTTAAAAAAGAGAAAAGGACACATATTGGATGTTCCAAAATAAATACAATTAAAATTGATAATATTAGTTTTTAAATTGGACATGTATGTATTATTTGAGTAAATTGCAGGTATGAACATAAGGTTAACATTAATTAATAATAATATCGGTTTATTTGCCCAACAGGCCAGGGCCCAATTACAGGACATATAAAGAAGTACAAATACATATATAAAAATACAATTAGCTAACAATAACAAGAAATCAATATAATTTTATGACCATACCATTACAGAAAAAAGAAATTAATATATAAAAACTGAAAACTAAGGGCAATTAACTCCTAACAGTACCAATGAAAACATCTGCATAAAACAGATTTGCATTTGGGCCATGTGGGTAAGTGGAGCCTTGAGAAAAAGATTAGTTTTTGGGGTGGGCTATGTAAATGTTGACACAAAGCGTGACGACACTCTAGCGACATTAAAGTGAACATTAGACAATAGGTCTGAACAGTTAACAGTACCATTCAGAAGTCTATGTAAAAACCGCGCATTATGAGATGTTCTACCCTGAGCCAGGGATTGCATATTGTGCTCATTTAATAGCATATTATAGTCCGTATTCCAATCAGGGTAATTTCCAGGTATTTTAAAAGATAAAAATTTCAAAAAATGTTTTTGAACACGTTCAATAACGGTGTTATAAGTATTGTAAAATGGAT
>JARFOC010000487.1:37101-51105 GCA_031763485.1 Osmoderma eremita
TGTCAGAATAATAAAGACGTACAGCAGACAACACACGTGTTTTCGTAATCGGACGTATGTAAAACAAATTCGTAACACTATGAAAGAAACATATGATATCTTAAACATATTGTATGGGTCATTCCTCCCGCATAATAAATTAATTAATTCAATACATGTGTTCCCGAAACAAGTGTTGATTATTCTGCGGGAGAAGTCATCCGATAGAGTGTGTTTGTTATGCTACCCCACAGTCCTTGCAATCTTTATGTGCATTTCCACTTGAGCTGTTTTACCAAGTTGTAAGCTTTTTTAGTGTCCTAGCTTTTTTTTCCTTACAGTAGTCGTCTAATATAAGTCTCCGGAAACACTTCAGTCCATAGACTTTTTGTATTTATCTCCCATATTTGTGCCCATACCACCCACTCCCATAACCCTGTAGCCTGTGCCCTGTACCAATCTGTACAGGTCCTTGGCCAGTTGGTCTGTATAGTCTTCTGGGTTCATTTTTGGTTTCCCAAAGACTGCCTGTGTTCTAGACCCCAAGGCCTTGCATTCACGTAAGATGTGATATGAGGTCTCTATTGTCCCTTCACACACAGTCTGTAGCTTGGGTCCTCAATATCAACCCCAATTTTCTGTAGGTGCCCTTTCAGTGCACATTACCCTGTCAGGAGACTTATGGTGATACTCAGGTGATTCCTACTAAGATTTAGTAGTTCATCAGCCTTCTTTACTGATGGCTCCTTAATAAAGGTTTTGCCTGGTTGCATTCTCCCAGTATCCTTTATGTTGTTCCTGGACCCACTTTCGTATAGCGTCCCAGTTACCTTGCTTTATTCTTCTTTGTATAATTTTGGTATGTGTTGCGCCAAACCTTAATTTCCTACATTCCATGGGTGTCCACTCTGATACCTTCGTTATTGGCTATTTTGTTTCTTCTTCACAGCGTTCGTCTAAACCGTCCCAGTTAACAATGTCCCCTCCCACAATGACGTTTTCTATTTCGTGGTTCATTAATTTTCGGGATTCTCCTTCATCTGCTCCTTTTTCGGATATGTTGTCGGATTGGTTGTAATAAATTAAAATATACATCCTGTATTCTCATTTGGGTTTTGCTATGAGCATATGGGCGATGTTAGCCACTTGCATGAAGAGGGTTTCCGTCAGGAAATTCTGAAAATAGAACTAAACTGCCAGGCTAAATGAAAATCCAACTATGTTAGTGGGATTACTACTGCACATTAAGGAGAGTGGCTGTAAATGTTACTTACAACAGGCAGTGCAGTAGGTCTGCATATTTTTCAACACCATAATAATAATAAATATGAACACAGGCAAAAGTCTATTGAATAAAGTCAAAAAAACTAAAGCTACTTAAAGCTGAGGCTTTTAAAAAGCCTCTCAAATTATATACAGTCATATACGAGTTTCGAGTAATTAATCTATATGGAATTTACGTACTTGTATTATATAGGCATCATAAATTCTGACCCTACCTATTTATTTACATATCTCTTTAATTCATTTATATCTACAATATGGTCTACTACTGTTTGCAAAGGTTTGTTGGTCAGAAACAAAGTAAAAACAACGAGCTTGCGGCGAATTCTCATTGTGACTGCTTTTAATTTCATTTGAAAGAAAGTGTATCGTCTCTTTGCATTAGATTTTTATTCTCGCAATATTTATGTGTTGCATATTAGGTAAATATAAAAAAGAAGGTTGAATCTGAGACTCAATATAATGACTTCTACATAGCTGTTGTTTAATAGTAGTCATCTTATAAAACATTGTATTGTATTTACACGTCCTCAAAAGGGGCATCTAATAGAAATACCAGACCTAATATGCTTATATAATTGCTTTTTACTTTTATTTGAATACGAATACCCCTGTACACCACACGTAATATCCTGTGTAAAAACTGTTAATTTATTGGATTCTCCGCGCCATTTGAACATGTTATATTTTAATTTATTATATTTAGTAAACACTAAATCACAATTATGGTATTCACAGTAAAATAGAACGCCTTTCGTGTTACGATGATATTTTATATGACGGTTATATTTTTCAATAGTGGCTCCTTTCGCCCCACAAATTTCACAACATAACATGATTAAGCACGTGACTACCTATAAGTATTATATATTTACTAACCTTATTGCAGATATAAAAAGGCACCAACACCATCAAATGCAATAAAATTGTTATTCAAAGTTCACGCTACTTTGCAGGGTTATAAAGGTTATGAACACCTACAATACACGCATACGCCGAAAGTGAATCCCCCATCTTGGTGACGTAAACGCCTATTCTAATTGGTTACGAATCACATGGTCTTTGTAGTTTTAGGAATGGGTACGTAAATGTACTTATTACTTTTAATTTCACTTGTAAATTTTATATTGATTACAAATCTACTTGTAAAATTTTGCCTCTCTAGAGTAATAAATACAACTTCCTTTTAAGAAGGACGTTTCTTGCACACACTCAACAACCGTTCTATGGCATCTGGGAGATCATTACTATAGAGTAAAGATAAAAATGGTCCCAAGATAAAGCTCCGAGGCGCAACACACAGCACTTCGTCCCACTGAGATCTTATCTGGCTTCGATCGACAGCATTACATAGAATAGACTGTTCTGTATCCTCCTAGTAAGAAAACATCCAATTGAGGAACACTCCAACAACACTTCTAGGTAAAATGTCATGAGAAACACTGTCAGTTGCCTAGATCCATGAAAATACAAGCTACAACATTTTTGTTGTTAATGCCATCGCCAATTTCATCCAATAACTCAAACACAACTCTTGTTGTTGATCTGCCGCTCAAGTATCCTTCATGATAACTGTTCTTATTTTTTTGAATACATTTATTATTCTTCTTCTGAATACAATTTTTCAATTATTTTTGAAATGTTATATGTGATTGCTATTGGTCAAGAGGGATAGCACGACGCCGCACGAATCAGTACTGGCTTAGCTACTTCCCGCCCGTAACGTTATCACCAGCCGCACTGATCAATATTTGTATACGTCATTTCATGGCAATATCAAAAGTTGAAATTTGTTATTCGATGTTATTAGAGAAATTTCACGGCAAATTTCACTATATTAATTATCAGTGTGGAAGATAGTTATAAGTGGTAATTGATATACTCAATGAACTCTTTTCAAAACGAATTCCCGTCTATTCAATATCAGAATACGAAACGACTTTCCCACCAATCCAATAATCTAATTAAGTAACCGAGTTCTGTTTCTCGTTTTACCTAACATAAAACGAATCTCGCGTTGATAATGGATGTTGAATTTCTGTGCGTTCGAATAACAAGAGAACAGATGGGGGCGCCTATAATATTACGTAGCAATTTGTTAACATGTTTTTGATAATCTTGTATAACAGTATTTCAATTAAAGAAATAAGGATTGTACATGTAATTAATCCAGTGAAATATAGCTGCAGCGATCTGGATTAACATCTTAGACGCCTACGACGCCATAAACATGGAAATTTAAGTTCTCAGAACGGCGCACTGATTAACACATCTAAGCAAAATATCACATGGACGTGGAAAATTTGCCAATTGTCCATTGCAGCTGCAGAAACAGAATTTCATACATTCGCGTAGTACCTTGATAAGGGAACAACAGAAATTGACGGCAGTAAAATGCTCTACCTAACTTCTGAATCACCCCAATAAACAGAAAGTTAAATGTGATAAATATTCTCTCGACATTCCAAGATAATAAACGTGAATATAATAAAAGTGATGTTGAAATGAATAATAAACAGGCACACCTGTGTGCAAAGACATAAAACGTAAGCTCATACTAGGAAACAACACAGGTACATACTAAAATGAAATATACAGCGTGTTCCGTTCCAGTAAGCAAAACAATAAATTTTACTAACTAATGGAAAGGCAATAAGATTCACAGTTGCTGCGATTCAGTTTTTAATAGGATTATTAGCTCTGGTGGATTTAATTTTAAGATTAAATAGACTGAAGGTTACAGTTTTCGCTGAAACAACTTGATTCAATTTTATTTTATTTATTAACGGCACTAGTATAGTAAATTGTTAAAGCTTCTCCAACCAATTCTAATGTTAGAATGAGTGATAATAAATCGGATTCATGTAACATGTGACCTGCGTATTAGAAGTAGACGGCCGCTTATAATGAATCTTCTTATAGTCGACCACCTAAATCATGGTATCCTCTTACCAGATCGTTCGCTTGCGCACTATATAAGTTCTCGTGGACCTATTTCTGATGCAAAGTACAGCCGAAAGGCATATATCAGCACATTTTCCAAGTAAACATATCACTTTGTACGTCATTTTTTCATGATTTATACACACATCGTAATATATACTTTCACAAAATTTCATTGCGTTGCCACTCTGAAACCCTGCTTGATAGAAAAGTTCTGAAAACAGATATGATACAAGTATAAAGCACTACCAAGTTAACCCACTTTACCTCGTACGAATTAAGCGCAACTACCATGAAACTTATAAGTAACTTTTCATTATACGGGTGCTTTACAGATTTACGTACCAAAAAAGACACTGTCGCGTTGAATGGTGTCGCAAAATGGCATAAGTATACTTACTGTTGTGAATTCCAATACAGGAGCAACATATGGATATTTGGAGGCGAGGTCCAATCTACAATAACAAAAGAGTCCCATACAACGACAACATTGCAAACGACCAAGCACTTGGAGTACATAAAGTATTTTCCCCTGTCAAGAAAAAATTATAATCATAATAATCATAAACATGATCATCTGGTTGAAAATGATTAGATTAATCTATGTTGGACTGGTCCAAATGAGGTTGAAAACTCAACTAAGACGTCGATGTCGTACCAACAATATAGGGCTAATAGTTACGTGGGATGTAGTCTGCGCTGCTGTTCCCCAGAAGAAGTAGAAACAGCTTTACACCGATTAGTCTTATCGTCTGAGAAAAATATAGAAAATGTATCGAAAATGGTGAAAATATATTGAAAAATTATAAAATTCTTTTGCATACAGCATAACCAGCTCAATGTGTACCCATATAAAAAAACACATTGCGCATGCGAATTACAACACTTGAATTTCTGATACCTTAGCACTAAGCACAGGAATAAATCGGTAACTGCAAAAATAAGCTGAATGTACACAAAATTTCTTACCACGCAGAATTTACAAATTCATTCGTAAAAGATGAAAATATAAGTTTGAAAGAAAATCTATTATTCAATTGCTCTAGCAAGAACTTTGTCAATGCTACATCAATCTGTATAATTACTAGCGTAAATTTTCGATTATGTTTAGTTATGTTCTGGTTTAAACACCAGAAAATCACTTTAGAATACACGTAATGGGTTTCTAGCGGGCAAAAGAATATCAGTGTGCGTACTTACTAAAATTGGAAATTCCAGGGAAAATTAACAGTCGCGCTAACAGCATCGCATCCTACATAAATACTTAAATTTTACGACATCGTACGAGTGGGGACGTTACAATCTACAAAATTGAATACGGCCTATTAAGTCTGAAACAATCAAACTAAGTTGGCAAGGAGTTAAGTTTATTTATCGTCGTAAATTTCACACCCGGGGAATTTTACTTGGTACTCGACGCTCCCACGTCGAGTTTAAGCTTAAAGGTTTCGGGCTGGCAGTCCGCGGGAACAAAAACAGAGCACTAAGTATTCCCCTTGTGCGGTCTGCTTAATTGATACGTCGAAAAATGCCTGCGTTCCCTCCGAGAAAATGCGGTTGACACTGCAAAAACCGAACAATTTTACAAGCAGATAATTTACAACGGCCGTCAGTGCGGAAACTTTCCCGTTTCTACCTGATCTTCGTGCCGCTGGCGTTGGCGTTATTTTAATTTAGTTGGTTATAAAATCCGCGTCATTTAAGCATCGAATTCGTCAAGGAAATTGCGCATTTTGCTGCGTAAACATCCAGAGAAAGGGGGCGAAGGTGGTTCTGCTAGTGCTATTTTGGGGAAATGATTAGTCAATGTTAACTAAATTACGTTTTTATACCAGTTACAAGGATAATATCTGTACTAAAATGTGCTTTAGAAAGTTTCTATTTAACACCAAAACCCATAAATTAGCAGGAAATGTTGATGCGTAATGATGAGTTATAAGAAACATGTACGTCAATTTAACTTGAAACACTCAGACATAGATAAGAGATATATCGAACAGTACTTTTCTCGTGTTCAATGTAATGTCGTACTGAAAACACCAATATATCTTCAGAGCTCCTGGTTTGAGTAGAATCAGAGCAACTAATTTGATATTCACCCCTTATTGCCTTCCAAGTTAATTTTCGCACCTAAGTTTGTATGATCGCTTTTCACGGTCACGAGAACTGACGTACATAAATTTATAGAATAGCTAAAAGTTATTTTGTTTCACACATTATTCCCGTGCAAGTTTCAAGCTTTGTGTCGGTCTGCAAAAGACATGGCTAATTACCACACTGTTAATATCATGCATTTATATACATTATTGTATCGTTAATTTGTATAAGTAGCGTAGCCTCCGTTGATATTCCTCGATTTTTTAGTACCTTAAACAGTTTATATTCCCAGCGATCCCCTACCCGTTTCAGTATCATATATATAGTAGCGCTTCTCGTGGCTGAGCGCACTACGACATGGCGACTCGCCGTTTGACATATACACTAATGACAGTTATATATCAGTTAAGTCACATAGTATACTTGTAGTTAATTACTGTAACCTTGTCAATAGTAAACCTTTAACCACTAAGCGGGTATTATTAACACACCAACCAATATTACGTGGTCAAAGAAACAAGATTTCTGCCAATAGTACGTTCAAAAAATGAAGTATATAAAAAATATATTTAAAAAATATATAAATATACTTCTGAGATCACACAACACGTCTGATGGTATAGTTCCAGGCATTCCTCACGTACAGATAGCTGTTTCGGACTCACTTAGTCCTCATCAGTGCACGTCTGAGGATGCCTGTCGCTCGCTCAATATTCCGTATCGTTTACCGAACGTTAGCACATGTCTTTAAGGAAAATCCCAGAGACATCTAACGCCCAGCCGCGGATTCATGGAACAATCCCAAAAGCGATAACTAAGTTACCAGTTAGCTGAGATCAGTGTTAGCGTGTGATCTTATCGGCGTCGAATGACTAAATAAATCAAAGAAAGAAGATTTCTGCCAATAGCCACGTACGTTCAAAAAATGACGTATATAAAAAATATATTTAAAAAAATATATAAATATACCTCTAAGATCACACAACACGTGTGATTGTATAGTTCCATTCCTCACGTACAGACAGCTGCGAATCACTGTAAAATGTCAAACACAAATGAAGTAAGGATCAACCAACCATGTGGCACATGGTTTGCAACCCCCAAAACCTCTCATTATACGGATAGAGCAAAAATGATTGTCATGGCTGAAGTTTGCAGCAACATTGTCTTCCATTGTCTTACCTATTATATATGTATATATTTGTTTGTCTTTTCCTTATTCATTCATTTTTTCATTCATTCATTTACTGCAACGACATGACAATCATTTTTGCTCTCCCGGTAGAAGGTGATATGGTAAAATCGTGGCCAGAATGGGTGCAACAGTTTAATTGCTACTCGCCAGCAATACAGTTAAATAAATTCTTGCCAGAAATGTAGGCGGCAACAATGTTGACGCTAATGGGGCCAGATGCGATAACAATATTTAATGCTTTCGGAAAGATTTAATTTTGAACCATTCCACAATAGTCTACTGACCAGCAAGATGGGTGGTGTCAAATCAGATACCCTTCGAGAGAAATTACTAGCAGAGCCTGAACTAACGTTAAACAAAGCAATTGCAACATGCATGTCAGCGGAGCAAGCAACAAGACAGTTAAAAGTGATACAGAGTGATGCACATATAAGAGATGGTTGCAAAGTAGACATAATAGAACAAAAAGATAAATACAAACAAGTAAATAGAGAGATTCAAACATATTCGTGTAGTATGTGCGGCACTGTACATGAAGCTAGACATTGTCCTACATTCCAGAACACATGTAATAAATGCAAAAAGGAAAATCATTTTGCAAACAGATGCAAAAGCAAGGAAGAAAAAATGTAAACGTAGTCGAAGAAGCAGACGGAGAGGAATTTCTCGAGTGATCACTCGTTCCGGTTGAGTTGTGAAACCCATAGTCAGGTTAAATCTATAGTATAATAGAAAGAATTATTTTCTTCAAAAACGGAAGATGTAACATATAGTAGCGCTTCCCGCGGCTGAGCGCACTACGACATGGCGACAGTTATATAGTATCAGTTAAGTCACATACTGTAACTTGTAGTTAATTATTGTAACCTTGTCAATAGTAAACGTTTAACCACTAAGCGGGTATTATTAAAACATCAACCAATATTACTGCAACCTATTTCATTTTTGATGTAACCAGTGGACCAATTTAGTAATATTCAACTATATGCTTTTTTGAAAAAGTTTTGAATATTCAAAGCTGTTCAACAGCTTTAAACCTGTTATAAACTACTATCACTCTGTAGAATCTATTTGATTTAATAGTGCAATTATCCTCGCAGATCCCATGAAATTCCTGAAATTCACCGTTTTACGTAGATAAGTGACGGTTGAAATGATTAACGAATTAATTTACCTTTCAAATAAATATTCGGATTGAAGTGCACAATATTATGTTGTTTTCTTGTGCCATTACATAGGGTCCTGCATTTATTTGTGCTACTAGTAAACAATACCTAGAACTTTTGCGTTTTTCGTTAAAAGAATTAGTTGCCATACTTTACTAATTGTAGGTTTCGTAGCTAACCGCCACTGGCGGTTATCGTTCTAGCATGCAACGAACTAAAAACAAATCCTTTTAGAAAGACCATAGCTATTTGCCAAATAGGATTTCGTGAATAAGATGGAATCTCCTTTGAGGGTATTTAATGTGCCCCGCATTTACTCTTCAAGCAGCAAATCAGATAAATATAAGCTTTTTATCGGATGCTTGAGATCAACTTAGAAATTAAAACTAGGAGCAACATAAAAAACATTTAAACGTTAATTTTTAATATAATTCTTAAATTCGTTTGCTACGTGCATACATAGTGGTGTTACTGATTAAAAATAGTTGTAATATGGTTGACAGAACAATATTAGATAGATACATTATGTCAAAATTCAAGTGTTACCAATTTTACAACTATTAATATAACAAGAATGTTTTGCGATTTATAATGTTCAAAGACGGTGCTAGGTGACGACGCGCACGAGGCGCGATGTACGTCAGTAATGAAATGCACTATCAGCAGTACACTATCGGCGACGCATTTCTTTGCTTTTGTTAGTATAGTGATTCCAGCAACAAAAACCCTGAGGCCGTAATGGCATTTTATTGGTTTGGCACCTTTGATGTTTTTTATGTTACGTCATTGTTAAGCCGTTTCTGGAATCACAACATAGGCATCCTAGCGGGACTGGAGAAATCTACCGCATTACCGACCCCATTGCGTTGGTTTTTGTGGCTTGTGTCTTGACCGGTCTCCCCTAGATAGGATATGACGCATGCAAGCGATTGGGACGATTCACTACGAGATAGGTGACGCATCAGTGATGAAGGTGGGTTTAGCATTCGAAGGGACGCTGAGGACTATATCTCCGTGCGTATGGGTTCTATTCCGAAAATATATGAAACTGCAATAAAGCGACTCTGAGCGATACCATAAGAGATATAAGGCCTGCGTGCTACTGTGTGACGTCACCAGTGTCAGGTATTGGTAAATACATAGCTCGCTTCTTTTACCTCGCATTTTAGTCTGAAGTATGTTTTACTTGTTACTATTTTGAAGGGTTGCCGGTTTAAAGTTGTTTAATAAGATTCATACATTCCAATAATTGTGCACTGTTTCAAAACATTTCCTTTTATGTTTTTAAATAAAAAACAAACTTTCTAAAAGAATGATTCCTATTGAGATTCGTACGTAGATGTTATTGTATATCTTGCACTTTGTTGACAATTTAGTAGGTGAAAATTATGTTAACTCCTCAAAACAGAGCCGCAATTATATATATTCTTAACACAATTTGTCAATAAAAACGCAGAGTTATATCAAAATTCGCACAATATTTGCTTCTGTGCAGTTTCGCCATATTATGTGATGATTGGTTTTATCACAATAATATTTAAGTAAGGTGTTTGTAGTCTGCCGGGATAGCGCAGTGGTAGTCACCTGTACAGGATGTCGATGGTTCGAATCTCCCTTGCGGCAACCGATTTTTCTAAATATCGGTTGCAGCAAGAGTGGTCGATAGCTCTCCCGGTACACTTCAGTGTTGAGGGTAAATCAACACTGCTGCCCTCCTACGGTGACGAGAGGCAGTAACAAGCCATACACTTCACACACACAGAGAGACACACCCACATTCACGTACACAACACGTACACAAACCTAATGTATACAATAATGATACAATAGGCCTCAAGGCCGCAGTGTTAATTAAGGATACAAACAGCAACAACAACGAGGTGTTTGTAGTGCAGATTATTACTATTTTTACGATATATGTACCATATGAATAATACATTTATTATCATGAGACAAATGTCCGTTTTCAAAAACTGATCTTAAAATGTACTGAATTAAAAACAGTAAAGAGCCCTTCCTGATATTCGAAGAGAATTTTGTGAAGTGTAATACGTATACAAAACTATTTGCACAATATAATCCTATGTATAAAGCAATTTTCCGGGGTTTAAACTATTTATATTAATGTAGTGAACTTCAGCAACTATTTCGCCAATAATAATTAAAATTGGTTTACAGAATTCGCATTTAATTTTTTTAGGGTAATCTACCACCAGTAACCCATCAAATAAGTGACTACGAGCATGTTGTCACTTGACCTATTTTTCTTGTGTCTTCAGTTATACTGTCGGCATTAATTTAATGAACTAGTATTTCATCAGGTGAATCAATTTCGTAAAGCCGCTCGATTGTATGTTACTAAACGTTCGCGATTTCAGGGTTAATAATGATCGAACTTACCCTTACACCTTCACCGGTTCCTACCAAAGAGTGCGCAATGTTCCTTTAGATGAGTTATCTGACCCACAAGATATTGTCAATGCTTTCGCGGATAAATTTGCGAAAGTGTTTACTGCAAGTACATCTCGGATTTCACCATCGTTTTCGTATCATTCCTCATTTGACGTAGGTCAAGAACCGAAGAAGATGTTTCCATACGTACCTATAGATTAAAATCGGACATGTCCTCAGGCCACGATACTATACCAAGCTTCTTGATATGTGACTGTTCACCAGCTTTTAAATATCCTTTAAGTATTTTATTTAACTTGAGCGTCAGCACTTCCACATTTCCAATCTACTGGAAAGCGGGTAAATTTGTACCCATTCTTAAAAAAAAGGCAAGCAGGAAGATATTGGAAACTACAGACTTATTAACATTATTTGCATTTTTGCGAAAATATTTGAGCACATATTATACACTAGAATACTACGTAATGTTAATTCAACGATATCTAGGTATTAGCATGGTTTTATGGCCGGTAGATCAACCATAAGCAATTTAGCCTGCTTGACACAGTACCTTGCATCGCCCCTAGATCGCCAAAGGCAGGTGGATGTGCTTTATACTGATTTCAGTAAGGCTTTTGATAGTGTTTATCATTGTATATTGCTAGCTAAGTTGGATAGTATTGGTATGTGTCTATCCTTCCTGCGTCTAATTTGCTCTTACTTATCCCAAAGGGAAGGCTATGTTTTCTACAAGAGATCCTCTTCAAGACCCTTTCAGTTAACGTCAGGGGTGCCTCATGGGTCTAGCTTAGGGCCGCTATTTTTTAAATATATATATTAATGATCTTCAAAGTAGCTTAGAACTTAACTTTCTGGCATATGCGGATGATTTAAAAATTTATCGTGCAATTGAGACGAATGGTGATTGCAGTATTCTGCAAAAAGACTCGAATATCATTGGAATCTGGTGTCAACTCAATAAAATATCTCTAAAAACCAATAAAGGTATAGTTATTTCCTACACGAAACGTCATAATCCTTTACACTACGACTATTCTCTGCTCAGAACGGATCTCGAGGGATTGTAAAGTAAACGATTTGGGAGGTCTATTCGATGCACATCTTTCTTTTCCCGACCACATTAATTGCATGGCGTTAACTGCATCCAGGAACTTTGGATTCCTTATTAGAAGCTGTCGAAATTTCAAAGACCCGCACACGTTGAGAACCTTGTATTATGCTTTGGTAAGAAGTCGACTTGAGTATTGTTGTCAGATATGGTTTACACGCTATGTCTATCAAAAGTTAGCTGTGGAGAAAATACAAAGACCTTTTTTTATATTTTTAACGTATAAAATAGACGGGATTAACCCCGCTTGGAACACTGATTGCGGCCTATTGCTGGATGCTCACAATTTTCGAAGCTTGTCTGACCGTAGAAACCTATACAACAGTAATTTTCTCCTTAAGGTACTGCAGAATAAAGTTGATTGTTCTTAGCTCTTGAGTCTACTTTACTTTAATGTACCATGCAATAATATTAGTTTTTTTAATAAGTTTAGGTTGCGTAAGGCTAGAACTAATGCAATGTCCAGATCACATGGTAAAAAACTTTAATAACGTATTTAATGAACTGTAGGATAACTAGATTTGTTTAGTTTTAGTTTAGGTTTTTGTTTGTACACATTTACTTTCAGTAAAATATCTATCACATATAAACAAACAAACAAATGAAAGTAATTCGGATTCCCTTAAATAATTCTAGGCGTTTTTGACATATTTCGAAAGTTCATTTAATTTTCAATGGCATTTTAAAACAAAAGCTTAAATACAAGGAAGTTAACATAAATGCACTTTTAAACGACTAATAATTCGTTTAAAAGTGCAAACTAAAAATGTAAATGTTCTACATAAATATTAATTTTAAAATGTAAATGACCCGTGTACGTTCACAAACTCTATTGATTTTATGTTATTATTAGATACTGAAGAATGTCATTTAGTTAGAACCAAATTACAGTTGCTGTGCTATCTGAAACTTTAACAGCATACACTCTTAGTTTTCATTAAGGAAACCAAGCAGATGGAATGACAACTCCGCAAGACTATACAAAACCTTAACAAGGTAATTTCCTGCATAGTTTTAGATGATCGCTTTTACCCTGTTCTTGATGTAATACCTGTTCGCTCTATGAAAAGGTTTTTGTTTACTTTAATTAATTAAATATACTTTTATTTAGTTTGTTTTGCGAAAGCAACCGTATATCTTGTAAGTTCCTTAATAGTTTCATCTTTCTACGCTAGAAAAAAATATATACCTTAGCGTACCTATATTACTGTAGGAACAGACAAGATTACTGAACGGTTTTTTTAAAATGAGATAATGTATTATTATCCTGTCAGCTGTCCCTCAGTTTGAGAAGGATGGTTTAATTGTCGAACTTCATGTTTCCCTTGACTCGCTACTGATTCTATTTAAAGGGTCGTCGTTATTTTGTAGGACATGGTGTTTTATTTTTGAAAGATTGCGTCGGTTATTAAAAACGGCACTATACCAATACATTTCCAACAATCTGAAACAAACGTTAGGGGAGAATAATTAAATATCTCATATCCGTTTGAAAACCTTGTAATATTTTTTTATCTCGTTTCATAAATCTTTCCAAGAAGATGTACAGCCCTTTGGAGTAAAATATTACCCTTGTGTTAGAAATTCGTAAATTCAGCAATTCGTACACATCTTTCGCGTGTAATGGAATAACGGATTTCATGTTAACTAAATGTTTTGCTTGAAATTAGGATTTCAATTATTTCACTATTATTAGTATTATTATATTAGAAAATATTATAGTTATATGAATGGATTTAAGTCAAAAAATACCCCTTACCACCTTGTTAAGTAAAGAACTCTGAATACGCATTTCGGCAACTAAGTTGCCATCCTCAGCA
>JARFOC010000487.1:51205-102852 GCA_031763485.1 Osmoderma eremita
AACAAGGTGGTAAGGGGTATTTTTTAACTTAAATTTATTTTAAGCCACCGTATCCTATACCTAACCTACATTTATATGAATGGGTTTGATATAAATTATAGTTAGAGCAGCTTTTAAAAAATACAAATAAAAGTTAACCCAAATGATTTTAGTTTCCCAGTCGGTAATTTAGATTTATCTACAGTATCACTTCCTTAAAATTGCAACTATCAACAACCGCACTATTTTCCTCCGTTTTAAATAGAAAACATTCCTATCTGCCGACGACATTCATCAGAAACGTAATTGAAGAATTCTTGAAAGGTTTTGAGCTCTTAACCACAAGTTATTTCCATTCTCCTTACGGCTAACGCGGGATAGGTCCGGGCAATCTTATTGAATCCGTACTAATCTCACGTCTGCAATAAATCGCCAAGCTATAAATGATCTTCAAATGTATTAATTCGGTTTAACTTTAATTAAATCGATTCCGGAGATTTGGGAGTGGTTTCTACGCCGCTGAGTTTCCCCGGAGAATTTAGGATGACATCTCTTATTGTATCTGTTATTACAACATCTATATTATCGGTTTCATTGTTCCTAACCTCAATGCGCTTTGCCACAACTAGTTAAAAACCATTTTTATGATTTATAAACAAACTGCATTAACTATGCTAAATCAACAATCAGGGAAATTGTTTAAAATATTTATTTATCTATTTGTACTTACAGAATATTCCAAATAGTATACAAAAGAAACTTAAATAAATTTCCCAATATATGAGAGTCTGATATAAATAAATATAATAACATAAATAAAAATAAATATGATATTCGCATTGACTTATAGAATTAACACAATGCATCAATAAACCGATGGTAAAGAAATGGAACAACAAGAAAAGACTGACTTAATCCTGGAATTTAAACAGATTATATAATACATTTGACAAAGGAACGAAGCCATACATTAAACAAATCAATGTCGCTCAAGGTGATAGATTGGAATGGCATATGGTACGATAAAACGACATTTGATAAAAGTTGTGGAGGGTCCATATAGCAGGCGGTAACCAAAAGACCAAAAGACTCCAAAGTATCGCCTGTATTTAAGTGATTTGGTGCTTAAGATATTAGTTTTATCATATGAATACAGATTCTTATCAATCTTCAGATTAAATAAAAATAAAAAAATCCACCATCCTCCTACGGACTCTCAATTCTATTCACATATTACTGATATAGGAAAGTACGTGATATCAATGTCAATTTCGGTTAAAGAATTTATATTCACTAGAACTCTATCGGGTTAAATTGCCCGTATATGGTGCCATGAAATGGTAAATAAAATATATCGGTATATAGGGAATTAAAGGTTGGAATTTTAAAGTGTAGATAGTAACTGCGGACAATCCACATGATTGTGCAGCAAGCGGTATCCAACTTTTAGGTAGATCAGATATCGACGATGTTCCAAAGAAGTAAATCCTAATAGATTTAATCTGCCATTATAATTATATAGGATCTTGATAATTTTATGTTTAAATAAAACAAAGTTGACTATTTTCGTTTTGACATTTTCAATACGATTCTTTTGGGTTTCATAGTATGGCGACCAGATAATACTGCAGTATTCTAAGATAGATCTGACTAAAGAGTTAAATAAACAGTGTAATTGTGGCATGAAATCTACACATGTTCTTTGAATAAATCCATGCAGGCGTAAGGACCGGCTGATAATGGAGTCCATATGCCAGTTAAATGAGAAATTTCCATCAAATATAACATCCGAATCAGAGATCTTGGAAACTCTACATAAAGCATTGTTATTTATATGGTAATCGAGGTTCACTGGGACAAGACTTTTAGAAAAGGTATTTGCCCTATGTAGCAGTGTATGATCTGATGCTGATGAAACACTTTCAAACAGTTTCAAATCATCGGCGTAAGCCAGATAGTTGCATGTAAGGGTCGCATACAAATCGTTTGCGAAAAATAAAAATAATGTTGGTGCCAAATGGCTACCTTGTGGTACGCCTGACCTTACGCATATAGGACGCGACTGCACATGTTGCAGCTTAACGACCTGTATTCTATCCTGTACGATTTGACCCATGAAAGTAGCCGACCGTTCATACCACACAATGGCAGTTTAGCAATTAATAATGTGTGAACTACCTGATCGGAAGTTTTAGAAAAATCTAAATATATATAGTCAACTTGCTTACCGGATTCGAGCGACCTGTTGATTAAATCTGTGTATACTAGTAGATTCGATTGGGTACTGCGATTAGCGTAAAACCCATGTTGGTTGGAAGCAATACGGTAGGTGACTAAATCCCATACTAGTTGTAAATGATGTAAATACATTAACAATATATTGTTATTGGTGTAAAGTCTGTTAAGCCAATAATTACTAACACAATCCAAGGTTGAAAAGATACTATGCTAGGTAAATATAATCTTATAAACGTTTTGTTTACTTACTCAAAACTGTCAGTCATTTAGACTCTTTTAATATCAACATATTCAATTAATTGTTTATTTGCGAATTAAATGATGCATTAAGTACACTGGTTAACAAGATTTTTGTCCCAAAAATGCCTGATTCCCATATACATTTGCATGTTGAAATCAATTATGATTTCAGAATTTCTCCATCGCCCTTACTTTTTATGTTCCAGGATCCACCTAAAATATGCATGCATAGATTGTAGTATAAGAGAACATGTCTTGACGTTATTTCAGTTGTCGGCTAGAGCTCGATGAATGAACATATACGCTGACGTTGTCAACGTTTTAAAAGCTATTGCAGTGAAACCGCGAACATTTGATCACCTGTAGAACTACCGAGGAAATGTGTAAACCACCCGAACTTTTTTTTGCTACATTTGCAGCGAATTGACATTTAAATATCAAAAACGGTATTTCACACCTCTCCTTAAAAAGTGCTATGAGCAGTATTTCAAGTGTAAAGTATGTGATGAAGACAAAAGCTGGGCCCACCATATTTGCTGTGTTACGTGTGTCAGACTTCTTAAGCGTGGGGAAAAGGTAAGCGATATATGCCCTTTGCTATTCCTATGATTTGGAGGGAACCATAAGATCATATTACCGATTGCTACTTTTCTCTAACAAATATAAGTGGTATGACTTCTAAATGCAAACATTCTGTAAAATATCCCAGTATTCCATCTGCACTGAGACCAGTACCTCACAGTCCGGAATTACCTGTGCGTAAACCCCCACAAAGCATGGCACTAAGCGACGGTGAAAGTGCTGATTATACCAAGGCACATGGAGCCCTGCTAACAACAGGCCAACAGGCAGACTATTGCTGGACGCTGAAGAGAGATGTTTCTGATGTAGAGTACAGCCGAAAGCCATATATCAGCAGATTTTGCAATAATAATAATATTTGTAAATATATGACTTTGTACGTCATTTTTTCATGATTTATACACATATTGTAATATATATTTTCACAAAATTTCATTGCTTGGTCATTCTGAAACCCTGCCTGATAGAAAAATTCTGAAAACAGATAAGAAAAAAGTGCAGAAAGTACTACCAAGTCATCCACTTTACATCGAGGGACAAAATAACTCTGAAATGTTATCGACCAGTGTTGTTAGGAAATTTAATGTAGGTACAGCAACATTCTTCAAGCCACCATGTGCTTTAATACATACATGCTTTCTCAAAATGAACTCGGCAAACTCTGTAATTGTTCAGAGTTATTTTATCAGTGTATCCTGAAGTTTTGGATTCTGCATGTTTCACAACCAAATATTACGAATCTTGTCTTCTGCAGGTATACCATTCCTATAAGAAAATAATTATTAGTTAGTGGTATCTCAAAAGAATGGTATTGTGCAAATGATAGTGAGGCATGCACAGCATTTACAATATTATATCTGGATCTGTTTGCCATAGTACATAAATATGAACAAGACAAACTTGTATTATGTGCATTGTGTGACAAGAAGGCTTAGAGTAAGAAGATATCATCTCTTGCGTTTTCATCGAAAAACTTAAGCATTATAATTTAATATTTGCTAATATTTGGTATACTAGATTCTAGAAACGGTTTAAATATTAAAATAGTATTAACTTGGAAAACATAATGCTGTGGGACAGTAATTTGACTATATATTTATAAAATTTCCAAAATATAATATCTTCTCCGCAATTTCTGTTTACAATTTACGTATTTATACATTTGCTGACAATTTTGTTTTAAAATGCGTAACAAAAATAAATTACCTTATCAAATAGTTACACGTCATTTTCTTCATTAGTTACTCATTTATTTCCCAGTATAAAATAGGGCACGGTGGCTTGAAATTGTATAATAATAATAATAGTCAAAATAATAGTAAAATAAACAAATCCTTACTACTTTAATGAGTGAAAGAGTTTGGATGCGTTTTTTTTGTGTTAGTTCTACTACTTCTACCGTTGTAATGTCTGGAAAAATAAGGAAGAGTCATCCACTTTACCTCGAGGGACAAAATAACTCTGAAATGTTATCGACCAGTGTTGTTAGGAAATTTAATGTAGGTACACCAACCTTCTTCAAGCCACCATGTGCTTTAATACATGCTTTCTCAAAATGAACTTGGCAAACTCTGTAATTGTTCAGAATTATTTTATCAGTGTATCCTGAAGTTTTGGATTCTGCATGTTTCACAACCAAATATTACGAATCTTGTCTTCTGCAGGTATACCATTCCTATAAGAAAATAATTATTAGTTAGTGGTATCTCAAAAGAATGGTATTGTGCAAATGATAGTGAGGCATGCACAGCATTTACAATATTATATCTGGATCTGTTTGCCATAGTACATAAATATGAACAAGACAAACTTGTATTATGTGCATTGTGTGACAAGAAGGCTTAGAGTAAGAAGATATCATCTCTTGCGTTTTCATCGAAAAACTTAAGCATTATAATTTAATATTTGCTAATATTTGGTATACTAGATTCTAGAAACGGTTTAAATATTAAGATAGTATTAACTTGGAAAACATAATGCTGTGGGACAGTAATTAGACTATATATTTATAAAATTTCCAAAATATAATATCTTCTGTTTACAATGTACGTATTTATACATTTGCCGACAATTTTGTTTTAAAGTGCGTAACAAAAGTAAATTACCTTATCAAATAGTTACACGTCATTTTCGTCATTAGTTACTCATTTATTTCCTAGTATAAAATAGGGCACGGTGGCTTGCAATAGTATAATAATAATAATAGTCAAAATAATAGTAAAACAAAAAAATCCTTACCATTTTAATGAGTGAAAGAGTCTGGATGCGTATTTTTTTGTGTGTTAGTTCTACTACTTCTACAGTTGTAATGTCTGGGAAAATAAAGAAGAGTCATTTTAACGCCTCATAGTTTGAAAACTTTTTCGGTGGTATGAAAGAAGATCTTACGTCATATTTAAAAATGCAACGGAAATAGGTGCTTGAAATTATCGGAATATTAAAGAGAAACATACAATAAACATGTCGCAACAGCACCTTTGTCCAATTATCATGTATATAATGCTGGTGTATAAAATTCACAGCGTTTTATATTGTCTATATCGAATTTAGATTTTCCAACAAGGAGTTTTCTGCTCGAGTAAAAATACGGCCATCATGGGTCTTGAATATTTCCCTTGCATTCCTTTCAAGGCTTTTCCGATCTCGCAGGGTTATTCACTGTAAAACTCATCCATATCTAGCACTTGTCATGCGTGTTCTTACGATTTCCGACCTGTTTGCATAACAATCGGTATCTTTGTATAGTTTGTGACATTTCCACTGCAAGGTAAAATAGTAAACAAATCACGTTCTGATTCTATCCAAATTGTAACCCGCGTACGTTTACCAAAGCAAGGGGTACATTTTGCGCATTCACAGGCTATACTTATACGATCTCATTCAACACCGCATGGCGTCCGCTCCTTTTTCAAGCAGAAATTAATATGGCTGAGCTTTCGTACTTCTCCACGTAAAAGTCCGCAATACCCATTGACATTTATATTCGCCGGACAATAAAGGAGATGTTAATTAACAGATTTTTTTCCCGGAAAAGATTTCATTGGCGGTATATTTAAATTTAGCATGTAATGAGAAGTCGCGGTATAATAAACAGGAACAATGGAGTTAACTGGTGCTCATATATGCGTGAGATAAAGCCTCCGTGCACATAAATATGTGGTACAGCTGTGCTTATTTCAGCGCAGATAAACTTCCCTGCTTTTTATGTGAATTATACTCGTAAACGTAATACAATTATAAAGGTTTTCCTCTGAAAATTTTAGGCTTTTGCGAGCTCATTGCAGTAATTTGGTTTAATATCTCGGCACTAGAATTTTTTGGTACGTAAATAGTAGAAAGTACATATTGAAAAGAGGAATATACTGCAATGTTACTCAATGGTAATTTCTATATGAATTTGTAAAATATAAACTTGAGTGTAAGTTATGTCGTGTTGACACGAGCCGGGCAACTTCTGAATGACAATTGTCTGACAATTGATAAATTCATTAATTTGACTTGATTAGGTAAAGTATGTGGAGAAGATCAACAGGGGGCCAACAGGGAGGGAGTTGTTGGTGGACATATTCGAAGAAACATGGAATGAAGAACGAATACCAGAGGATTGGGAAATGTAACAGAAATCATGTTCTTAAGAAAAATTGGGGGAAAGATCCGAATAGAATACAAAATCAAAGAATTAAGGGACTCACTGAAGCAAGAGGGAATAGTAGAATCTATGGAGAGGAAACAGCTACGATGGTTCGGCCATTTAGTAAGAAAGGAAAAAGTCACACTACTAAGAAAGATAACGAAACGGTTGTTATTCTTTTTAATATAAATGGATTCATATGCATCTAGCTCGCGCGTCGACGTTACCGATTTCATTAGTTTTAAATTATCTATATTCGTATTATGTGCGGTTTTTTGCATATGTTCAGCAATGCCAGGCATATCTGCTCGCCCATATCAGTAGTGCGAGATATGGTCCTCATACCTAGTTTGAGTAGACCCCTTTGTCTGTCTAATGTAGACCTTCTCACAATCTCCACATGTAATTTAGTAAATTCTCGACTTTTGTTTCATTTCCGGTTTATCTTTAGGATTCCCTAAAAGGATACGAAGTGTGTTCGAAGATTTATAACCGATTTTCATATTCTCTTCTTTTAGGACTCGGCTAATTCCTTTCCTTATTTTATGAAAAGGTAATACTAAATATTTATTTTTGTCACGAGATTCTACCGGAATAAGCGTTTTGGAGTTTCTCAGGTGTTGTCTATATTGGACCTTCTTAAGGACGCGATCAACTTCTACAGAGAAGTAACCATCATGTTTTGCAATGTATTTAATACATTTTAATTCCTTTTCGCATCTGTTTTGATTTAACCGGAATTTTATTAATCTATTTATCAGGAAATTAATCGCGGATACCTTATGTTGTTGAAAGTGGGTTGAATCCGTCATTATGAATCTATCTGTGTTGGTTTTTTTTCCGTATACGAGGTGTGTAAATTAAGTAATGAGACTGATATCTTTAAATATTTTTATTTGAATATAATTACAATTGAACGTTGTCTTCCTCAAAATAACCCCTTGGGAATCCACACAGCGTTGGAGACGGTTCTTTCATTCCTCAAGGCAGTACTGGAACTCGGATATTGGAATCGTCTTTAGCTGGTCGGTTACAACTGTTTGAATGTTTTCGAGCGTCCCAAAATGATGTCCCTTCAGATGAATTTTCAACCTTGGGAAGAGGGAGAAGTCACAAGGACTCAAGTTAGGTAAATAAGGAGGCTGAGGAGCCACAGGAATATTTTTACTGGTCAGGAAACCGTTTCTGGAAAATGATGTGTGACAAGACTCATTGTCATGATGCAGGATCCAATCGTTCTTGATGTTTGGTCTCACACGCATGATCCTTTTTCGGAGTCTTTCGAGAACCTCTCGGTAAAAATGTTAGTTAACTGTCTGAACTTGAGGCACGAACTCTTTGTGAACGATTCCCTGGCTATCGAAGAAGCAAATCAGCACGCTGTTGATCTTTGATTTGCTCATTCTTACTTTCTTGGGCTTTGGAGAGCCTGACGTGTGACATTCCCTGCTCTGGCGTTTTGTTTCCGGGTCATACTCGAACATCCAACTCTCTGGCACGTTCAAAAAAATTTTCATTATTTTCAATCGGTTCCAATAAATCAAGGAACCGTTCTCTCCTGATGTGCTTGTGTTTGGTTTTTTTGAATCATTTTCGAGCAGATCATTCCCAATTCATTGGTCAAAACTTGATGAACGGTGGTGTGAGACAAATACAACTGTTCCTCGATCATTCTGACCGTCAACCGACGATCTGAATGCCCAAGATCGCGGATTTTGTCGACATTACCATCAGTTCTTGCAGCTGAAGGCCTCCCGTTGCGTGGCTCATCTCCCATCGACTCTCTTCCTTCTGAAAATTCCTTAAACCACCGAGAAACCCAGGCTTTTGACAAATCACTGTCTCCGTAGGTCTGCTGAAGTTTTGCAAAGGCTTCTGTTGCATTTTGCCCAAGTCTGAAGCAAGGCCTGATAGCACACCGTTGCTCGAAATTAATGCCTTTCATTTGTAGAACGCAATACGAAAACCAGGTTCACGGAAAAAACGACAACGGACATCCAAATGACTTGATCGAGTTCAAAGTTGCACTGAACGCGTATTACAATGTCCGCTTGTCGCCCCTCCATGTCCCGTGCTTCACGTCTTGCCGTATCAAACGCTATGTCGTCAGTCTCATTACTTAATTTACATACCTCGTATATCTATTTCTAATTAATTAATTACTAACCTATCTAAGAAAGATAGACGATGATATCAATGTCGCGAATATATCATCTACGTGTCTCCGCCAAATTCTGGAAAAATAATCTCCGTCATTTTACAAATATTCATTACATCGAAACAGATTTTGGCTTACATAAGAAAGTGGGCAGCAGAAAATGAGCGTTACGACATTTAATTCAGCTGACTTATTGTAATTAGATCGTTGCGTTTTTTTAATTACCTTTCCGTCGTATAGTTATTAATACGAGCTTTCATGGTAGCCGCATTCTGCTTACTTATGTGGATTACATTTTGTTGCTTTACGGCCTTGTATAATAAAAACACACATTCACGCCTGCTCCCTTCACACAACAGCAACTACAGACTGGTGTATCTACTTCACCAGTACGAACATTGCCTAACGAATTTGTCCTTGTACTTTGCTCGCCTGGGTTCTTGCATGCAAAAGATGCTGGGAGAGATAGTAACAATATATGATTGAAACGTCAAGAATGTAGTTTTATTTAACCGTAATATCAAGGTCGCTATCACTAACAAAAATATATACCTTTATATTACTATAGAATGTCTACTTAAACATAAAAAAACTATCCTGAACCAGATTTTCTATAGATTCCGAGAAATTGTGTTTTTTTAGGAAATCTTATACGAATAAGCAAAAAATAATAGGATACGGTGGCTTAAACTAGGCTATTTATATTCATAAAATTAACGACAAACTTATGAATTCTGACAAAGGACCTATCCGGCATTCTAGTTTACACGAACTTCTAGAATTAATTGTACGGCAAGTGTAAACAAATGCATAATGAATGTAATATTCATAATTGTCGTATTATTGATTTAGAAATTCATGTTTACCAGTAATATGCTAACTACATCGTTGTATTTGTTTATGTTTGTTATGTTCATTATCTAAAATTTGTTGCTTGTCTTCCATTGTGACGGATTTTGCTCACTGTAATTAATTTGACCTGCTCTCTTAGATAATAGAAATATTATTGTTAAGTGGATTGTTACGGTTAGGTGACCGTGACGAAGTACGCTCAATGAACCGGAACGATTTGGTTGTATATTAGGCATAGATTGTAAGCCGGAAACTGATGTTATTCAAGTGGTGATCTTTATGGTGCATATCTCCGGGAGTGCTACGTCTAACATTATCTTCCTTCGTAGATTCTGCTGAGGATGGTAGTTTAGTTGCCGAAATACGTATCTGGAGTTTTTCACTCATCAAGGTGGTAAGGGAATTTTAATTTTCATCTTTACCAATACGCAAAACAGAAAATAATTAATGTCAACAAAGAAATTGATTGAACACGAAAAAATGGCTACAATTATCTTCATGGGATACCATAACGGTGCAACAAAGTCAATAGTTAGAAAACATTTTTGAAGAATTGTATAATATTGTGATAAAGTTTAATTACTTATGAGAATGTGCAACAAACACATGTTGAAAAACGATTGACATTCGACAAAGAATAATAGAAGGAATTATACAGTATTTTGAAACATTTAATTTGACGATCCAGTACAGAAATAAAAATAAATGCTGTGATTAAATACGGATGCCAATTATTGAATGGTAAAATGAAGATATGACATGTGGACGGAACGGTAAATCAGAATAATGTAATTAGAGCATGCAACAGTTCTGGTTGGGATATAATTATGTAATTAATTTTAACTAGTAATCACTTCGACGTGATCAAGTGCAGGTCAGCAATCATTAAATAGAATATTGATAATATGTATTTGTATTTGACTCGTCTTTACTGAAAATTTTGGTAGGAGATTATTAAATTTATTACATAATTACATGAATATAAGAAATTTGTAATTGTATAGCACTATTTGTAATGTTTACATTTTCAACTTCTAATGGATAAATGCCACATAATGATAAAGAGAAATCTAATACACCTAGACTCCAATATTAGTTTCAAGCAGTGAATGTGACGTTATATTAACAATTTATAAAGAAGCGACAGCAAATTAATCAAAAAATTCCGGGCAGCGTATTTAGTATTATTATCATCCTGGACACGAGACCGCACTCGCAGTTCTGTGTTTAAACACAGCAGACATATCCACCTCGGTGCCAACATATTACTTATTTTTAAGATTTGATGATAACCGAAAGGAGAGATCTGCCCTCACAAATGAAGATATATAGCACCCGGGATGCTACTTTCCTTATTTACAAGGTATTTGTAGACAGACTCCATACTTCAATATGAAGAAGCTTTCAATAGTTACCTACGTGTATATGCTATGTAAATTCCATAATAAAAATAAAAAATACCTCGATGAGTGAAGAACTCCGGATACGCAACTCTGAATCTGAAAGAATCTGCGAACACACTCAATAGAAATATATTGTAAACATAAAATAATATAAGTTTCCCTATCACAGTAGCATCATCAGATTTGGACTAGTATTGTCACATATTGCAATATACATTTATGGCTCTTATTCGCCGTGGCAAAGTGGAGATGCGCTTAAAGCTATAATAATAATAATAATATTTATTTTCTGTTTGATCATTACGATATTAGCAAGTGTCAAAACAAACAGTTAAAAAAATTAAAAAATAAGAAATACATCACAATGATAAAAATTCCTCGTAAGAATAGCAGCACTTATTAATTAAAAAATTCTTGCAATATCGCTTAAAATACTTTAGATTATTCATCTCTCATAAATGCAAAGGCAATCCGTTATACAATTTGGCAAAGCTATTCATTGGTGATTTCTCGAAAAGAGATGTAAGGTGTTTGAGTGGTATACAAAGATCTACTCCAATAGTTCCTCTCGTCACTGCCCTGTAGATGTATATGCTCAGCAATGTCAACAGGTTGTGAACAGGAAATAATGGTCTACAACTATCTCGAGGTCCCAAACCGAACATCAAGCGCAGGATTCTTTTCTGTGTAATAAATGCACGCTTGTAACCTATGCCTCGTCCCCTTACCAAGATGTTGTAGGAGATAGAAGAGTATATCAACGAGTAATATACACAAAGCAGCGAGTCACTATCTAAAACTGATGGAGAATAGTAAAATAAGCTTAATTACACACATGGGATATATGTTCCACAAAATTTAGTTTACTGTCAACTACGACACCAAGAAATTTCACCGACTCTGACAACGCTAACGAAAAGTCGGCATGTCTTCTCTGATTAAAATGGATATATGAAGTTTTGTCATTGCTTAAAATCAGCCTATTTCTGTGCACTAGGTTTCAAATTCAAAAACAACGCGGTAGATTTCGCGCTCTAGATTATCACTGGAATCTGATGATACTGCAACCAGTATCATCTGTAAATAATACTACATGAGCATTCGAAATAAACTGCGGCAAATCATTTATAAAAAGCAAAAAGAGCAAGCGACCAAGAATATCACTGTTTATTAAAAATGTTTAATAGAGAGGAGTAACTTATTTCTACTCTGTCATTAAGCAATGTATTTGAATGTTTATGCCTATTCAGTAAATATTGCAAGGACTGTGGGGCAGCACAAAAACACACGGCTCGGATTACTCCTCCCGCACAAAGTATTGATTAATTCAGGACGACACGTGTTTCGGGAATACGTGGATTCCCATTATCAAGTCCCCCCAAGTCCCCATTATCAAGTCGAATACCGCATTCGGTATTCGACTTGATAATGGGAATCCACGTATTCCCGATACACGTGTCATCCCGAATTAATCAATACTTTGTGCGGGAGTAGTAATCCGAACAGTTTGTTTTTATGCCTATTAATTCTAATGTCTCTAACAATTCAATTTAGGACCCTTGTCACAAATATGTAAAACTTTAATATCTTTCTGAAGATATGTTTCTTATCCCACAGATTACAGAATTTACGAATATTCTAACATACAATTAGACATGCAATCATCAACTATCATGCATTTCATGTATGATAGGGCTAATGGGAATATCAGAGAAGCGCTACATCTTTATGCTGATGTTCATCCCAATCGCCAAATCCCTGCAGTTTGTGTTTTTGAAAGATTACACCGAAGATTTTGAAATCATATAGATATAGAGTATAGGTAATTAGCATATCAAGTTGTGGATATATCCAACGCTTTATTTTTCCAATAAAATATCGCAGTCATTTGTCTCACTTATTTTTTAGTTATTACCATACGCTAACGGGATCTGCTACTTATAATTCCATCCTCATTTAAACACACTTCGTCATGTGAATCTAAAGTAGGAGTTCTAATTCTCTTCCGACCCATAAATCCTTCACCAACACAATTACATCTAATGAATAATCAACCGAATAAGGGACCCCCTTTTTTCATGGAGTTTTCCGACCGCAGACGTGTGGATCGTGCTCTCAAGAACTGAACGCAAAGAAGCTACGTAATGATATCTCAAATATCCTACATAATAGACTATCGTCGGCGAGGTATGTGCCCGGAATTCGAGGTGTCGATACGGAATGTGCGCCCTTTTCTAGTAGAACGAACCGGTATAGTCACGTTTGAGTTAACGCACTCCCAGAATCTCATTTCATAGCAAGTATTTGCTTTGTCGATTGCGGCGCCCTCTGCGCGACATTATCTGCACTAGCGGTCCACCGCCGTATGATTAAATATGTCATGAGGTAGTCCAGGCTCACCTCAAAACAACGGTAAACAAGACGGAACGAACGGAATTTTACTAATTGGAAGAGCAGGCTGGTTCGTTATCTCCTGTTACTTATTGAAATTGTATAAGTAAACACAATTTGTTTGGAGTTTAGTAGGAAAATTAATTTAGATTTTAACTTGTTTGGATGTACTTGCATGAGATAGATTTTAATAATAGTACATCGTTAGTCGTTATAATGATAGCTTCTACTTCCGGATACAAGAAGCAAACAAGGTCGTTATTTTACAATTAATTACTGGACCGTTCTGAATTTTAATGATATCCCAGGCTAATGTTCATTGATCATTTTCCCCAAATATATAGGCTGCCCTTGGAGTGTCCGCAGTTATACAATTATAGTTGTAGTAATATAGTACTCGAACTCTAAATCTATTGTTGTTATTGTGGCGGGATCATTGTTATCAATAACCATATTAATTTTGAAAGTATAATATCAGGAAGCTCTGTTAATTTTGAAATACTAATGGAAGCTATTAAGATATAAACCTTGTTAGGGCTCATCAAATAAATAATGTTGGAAGTAATAAAGAAACCTTGCCATTGTTTCAAAGTGTTGTGCATTTAGCTTATAACAATAACAGTACCGGAAATTTATTAGAAAGGTCAGTCATACTATGAGTACAAGGTAAAAAAGACACAAGTAGTAAAGTCAATCTTCTTTACTCACTTAGTACTTGGAATTTGATCGGCACAATCTAAGTCTAAAAGATCTATATCAGCCTGACAGCACAGAAGTTTAAATATTTCTAAAAGCAATGATTTTCGAATGCGTTTTCCTAGTGATAATAGCTTTTTCTTTTGATAATTGTGTTACGAACTTTGACTCATCAAATTGGTTATAATTATTTCCTAGGAGGAAAGGAACATATATCAAACAGCAACCTTTTATTTTATGCCATATGTATCCAATTACACATATAACGCATGATATCTTATGAAACACGTTACATTGTGTTGATATTGAGAGCACAGGCATTTAAATGTAAAAAGAGGTGTCCCACAGGGTAGTGTGCTTGGGCCATTACTTTATATTTTAGATGTCAACGACTTTCAACTGGCAATCGGAGGATGCCTGTCGCTCGTTCAATATTCCGTATCGTTAACCGAACATGCACTGATGAGGACTAGGTGAGTCTCAAACAGCTGTCTGTACGTGAGGAATTCCTGGAACTGTACAATCAGACGTGTTGTGTGATCTCAGAGGTATATTTATATATATTTTTAAATATATTTTATATATACTTCATTTTTTGAACGTACCGGCTATTGGCAGAAATCTTCTTTCTTTGATAATTTATATATGAATATTTAAAAATCTGTGCTCACTGAGTTTAGACTGAGCAGTGTAGAGCGTAACGTTACGTAAAAACGAACAATATTGGCTTAGCCCATGTAGAGTCAACTACATTTTTGGCTGTAGTGATTGATTCTCATTTCAATTGGAAGGAGTATATTGACCAATTGAGTAGAAAATTAGGTGGAATTTGCTACCTCTTAAAACAACTGAAGCCCCAATTAGCTTTAGATACACTGAAAATGTTCTGTTACGCCCAGTTTCATTCTTTAATTTCATATAGAGTGCCTAGCTTGAGGGACGTCAACTGTCGTATGCCGAGTCTTCAAACTGCAAAAGCGGACTATGCGCATAATAGCGGGAGTCAATCTGAAAACAAGTCGTGAGCTTTAGCGGAAAACAGAAATAACGTCAAGACATGTTCTCTTATACTACATATCTATGCATACATATTTTACGTGGATAAGCGAATATCCTGGATGATGGAGGAATTCTGGAAACATAATTGATTTCAGCATGCAAAACTATATGGGAAACAGGCGTTTTTGTGCTTGGGACAAAAATCTTGTTAACCAGTGTTATTTTTGTTTATCTGTTCACGTTATACAAATAATATAAATTTTGTTTTGCTCTGGACCATGATAAAAACTTAATTGTTGAAGTAAGAGAAAAATAATTCACAACATTGGAAATGAAATCAGAAGTGTTTTATAAAGAGCTCAGAGTCGACATCTCTGTGTGTAAAGCCGAAATACGCTGGCGTTGTGAAATTTTGTGTTCTAGGAAATTCAAGCTACTGGACTTGTCGATAAAAGCACACAGGAGTAGAAACTATTAAAGCTGTGATACGATAAATTTGATTAAAAAATTAATATACATATGGATGTAAGGCTGTCCATCATTTCTTGATTTCTAGATAAAGATACATTATTTATTGTATGATCAATTTAAAAAATTCTATGGCCACCGCATATTTTGGGTTGATTATTTATGGCATTTTTGACATTTGATATTTATTATATGTGTAAGCTAAATGAGAAAATAATTTTAGTGCAAAAAGAAAAATGTTCACAGGTATTGTTAAGAATAACGAAAAAAGGTGTGTGAGATTATTTTGAATAGAATTTACAGAACATTCTCGGTTGATAAAACTTTTTAATAAAATATTTCCATTACCATAGATGGAAATCACAGCGCCATTTTCAGATATATTTTAAGAAACTTTTAGAGAAAAACTTTTGTCATATACATTTCCGCGACAGTTAATTTCTGCATACTTAACCAAAGTTAGTGCTAACGGCCCGAACTCGTTTTATTTTTTCCTCTAGTATCCTCAAATAGATGCCTTTTATGCCACAGCACTATTTTTTTATTGGGTCTGACTTTTTATGTGGGTCCTTACATTTTATATCTGTTTATTTTTAATTCCATTTTTTACATATGTGCGGGCGTTCTGATTCTGGGATATCGCAGAGAATTACTATTTAATAAGTAAAGTTTAGATACGCAGTCAACATATGGAAATTTTATTTAAATTTCAATTGCTTATAAATTTAAGATTCAAGTTAATTTTTTTTATTTCGCCTCCATCTGGACATATGAAAAAGCTGACCTTGAAATACGAATTTGATTTCAGCACACCGACAGAAAGCGTAGAGAGTGGGTCAAATAGGAAGAGATTTGCAGTTGATGAAATACACTTGAGATGCTACTGGTTTGTTAAACAGTTCATAGTTAACTAGATATTTTGAAAAAATCGATTTTCTGTGATTTCGTTGAATGCTTATGTCTGTTAGCAGCAGTTTTTTTTTTTGAAACTATGGTCAATTATGAATCCCATTAAAAAAAACACCATGACTCCACTGTGACAGCTTAAATAAAAAAATAGACAGAGCCGTCTTATGAAGACTTTAATACACTATATTAGTGTGACGTAGGGCCACCATTCTTAATCAAGGTCAACGTCTGGAATCTAAACAAATCTGAGCGCGTGAGATTTGGATAATTTTTTTTTACTGATATTTAATATAAGGTAAGTAGCGCATTATATCTACAACACATTATACAAGATATTTAAGATATGTTGAGGAATTTATTTGATTTGAATGATTTCTTAGGCAGCCTAACGTAACCTCTAAGAATACTGAGATATTCAGAAGTATAGCTACATTAATGTACATTAAATGAAATATGAAAATCAATTAGAAACATAATTTCGGTTTAAAGTTCATTATCTTTTCTTGTAAGTTAGAGATATAGAATCACAACCTGGTGCTAATATAGGTACAAATACGTCAATGAAATAAAAGACCACACAGTTACTACGGAGAGAGCAAAAATTATTGTCATGTCTGAAGTTTGCAGCAACATTATCTTCCATTGTCTTACCTATTGTATATATATTTGTTTGTCTTTTTTTCCTACAATTAATTTTTTCGTATTTCGTAAAGGGACTAATTTTGTGTCGTTTTTAGGCATAAAACATTCTTAGGGTCTTTTCCTAGTTTCTCAGAGTTCACGCAGAATCTTTTGCATACGGGTAAGTTCCTAAATCTCAATTGTTTATCGTTTCTGCGTGTTTTGTATGTTAGCAAACTTTTATCTCGAGTTTAGGGGATTTACCTTTCGTACTGTAAATAGTTTATCTTTTGTAGACGAATCCCCGTTCTTTATGAACTTGGTTCGTACTATATAAAGCAAGACAAGGGATTTTCTTAGTTTAGTCTCTATTGGATGTGCAACTGAAAGTTAGCCGTGTTTTCCATTTGGGGCGTTTTCCACTTGTGACTTATTACTTTTGTTTGGCGAGATGGAGACATATGAACGGGAAATTATTAGACTACAGGCAAATACGATACAGATACGGAGCAAGAAGAACGAGATGAAGATGACAAGCAATCAGATACTTCTAGTACAACCTCCACAGCTCTGTATTTTTATGGAGGAGATGGAACCAAGTGGAGAAAGCATGCCCCAGGCCAACGAGTTCGAACAAGGCAGCAAAATATCGTTACCCAATTGCCTGGTGTTCGTGCAGGTGCAAGAAACGCAAACACGCCAATTCAGTGTTGGATGCTCTTTTTTGAAGAAATTTTGGACACAGCTATCGAAAATACCAATTTGTATATACAAAAAATAGTACCAAGATACAAGAATAAATACGACGTTTTACGTACTAATAAAGTGGAAATTAAGGTGTTTATCGGTTTGCTGTATTTGGACGGGTCTCAGCATGGGGGACGAAAAAAATTATAGGAATTTTGGTCCGAGGAGAGCTTAGGGCTCCAATTATTTCCTGCTAGCTTATCTCAGCCAAGATTTATGTTTCTGATGCAGCGTATACGTTTCGACAATACCGATACAAGGGATGAGCGAAAGAAGTTGGATAAACTTGCTGCAGTTAGAGACATATTTGAAAAATTCTATGAACAGTTAAAAACATCACAGCGTGGGTAAATATGTGTCTCTAGATGAAATGTTGTTAGGATTTCGTGGAAGATGTGGCTTTCGTATCTACAGTCTAAATAAACCCAACAAATATGGGATCAAAGTGTTTTCTACAGTGGATGCAAAATTTTACACGTCGCATTTGGAGATCTATGCTGGAACCCAACCGGAGGGTCCCTTTTAGATAGACAATTCTGTAACAGCTGTCATTCTAAGAATGACGAACCACATCTCAGGAACTGGAAGGAATGTTACCATGGATCGATGGTTTACTAGCGTAGAAGCTGTAAGTCCTTTGTTGCATGATCACCACCTAACTGTAGTTGGTACAATACGATCCAGTCGAAAGTCTTTGCAGAAAGAAGTTAAAAGTGTTAAAGATAGACCTGTAAAGTCTTCATTTTTGCATTCCATGCCAATATGACACTTACCTCATATGTCCCAAAAAAGTCAAAGAATGTATTACTTGTATCGTCAATACACTACGACGACAAAATAGACGAAAATACTGGTGATAATAAAAAGCCAGAGATAGTAACATTCTACAATTCCACAAAAAGTGGTGTTGATGTAGTCGACAGGATGGTTACATCTTATAATGTACCTCCAAACACAAGAAGATGGGCATTGGTGGTTTTTTTCGGCATGCTCAACATAGGGGCAATCAACGCATTCATAATAAATAAAACGAACAATCCAGATGGAGAATTTTCAAAAAGCAGACGACTATTTTTGGAAAATTTGGGCAAAGACTTAGTGATAGAAAACATGAAACTACGAGCGAATATATCAAATCTACCACGGAATATAAGGCTGTCAGCGGCTAAATTCTCAGGTGTCTCAGTCACAGAAGAGCCCCGACCGACGACTTCAACTGTCCGAAGAAGGTGCAAATTCTGCAAGGACCGAAAATCAAGATATTCGTGCAAGTTTTGTGGTTCCTGTATTTGTTTGGAACACACAAAACCATGCTGCACCGACTGTGCGGCAAAATTTGATTAACGAAATTTTCCATTCAATATTTTGTGTCAAATTTATGTACACTCATTTTATATTTTTTTACGCTTATTCAGCCATATACTTTACAAATAATTGTATGTTATTGTTATTGTTTTTTTCCGTTTTTTCAATTTATAATTTCTTTTGAAAACTTGCATTACATGTGACTTTTTTTTAATAAATGAGAACTTCCAAGTTAATGTTTTTTTCACAACTATTTTTGCTCCTAACAGTGCAAAATAGACCAGGTTAACAAATGCATACCAGAAACTGGGCATACTAATGTGTTATTAGGGGAAAAAAATAAAACACAGTTTGGGTCTGAGCGACACAACCCGTCGAATGGTGTGATTCTGAATCCACCCGTCAACCGGAGTGTTAAATCTAGTTTAATCAGTCCTGGCGCCTATCGTGTCGGAATGATAAGTTTTAAAGAGCAACAAATGTATGTAAAACTCCTTATTCGAGAAGGAGATGATCTCTACCGTAAATATAAATATTTCTACAACCTTCTTAACCAATCCCTTTATAACAACTGAATTCCCCATCACAAGGGATGGGCCGAGAATATGGAAGATATACCATTTCCTTTTGTATTATCATTTTAATTATACATCTTTATTAACCTACTTTAAAACCCAAATGGAGGAAAACTTTTTCTTTCTCCTTAATGTTCCCAAAAATTATAAATCTCTTTATCAATCATTTATTATATTCGTAATTTTGGGCTTTTCTTGAAAGTCCTTTATAAGAACATTTTTAATATTCAATGTCCTTTTTTTAATATAAATGCCACGGTAATGTATTTTGTTGTTGTAACATACTATTGAACATAACATAAAATTGTGAGATGTAAATAATGCAAAACAGTTTTTAAGTAAGTAATATCAGCATGCTGTTGAAAAAACAAGACGAAAACATGAAATTAAAAATTAAAATTAAAAATCATTTCCGATGTCAATTTCAACGTATCATGACATTTCCCCCCTAAATATATACATATTTATTAAAAGTTTATTATTTAATGTACCGTAGCTGGCTGCTTCGAAAGATGACCAGGTAACCTCCGATGTTACTACTGCTCGTGATATCTTAACTAAGTTGGACATCTCAACTGAATTTCAAAACCCAACACGACTGGGAAAGTATGATGCTACTAATCCTTTGAGGAAGAGGCCAATTAGGTTAACATTACCGACATCTAGAATAGTATATCAGGTTCTACGCAATGTAAAGAAATTACGAACTGTGGATAAATATAAAACCATCTCCATTGTTAAAGATAGAACTCCTCACCAGAGCTAATATTTCAAGACCGTAAAATGCAACTACAGTCCAGAGTTGCTGCAGGTGAATCGGGACTCACAATTAAATTTGTCAATGATGTTCCTACCATCGTTTCAATTGTTTCTCTACAGGGAAACTAGATTTACCCAGCAGAAGTACTACGCCATTCAGACTTGGTTACCAGAATGTACGAGGTCTCTGCATAAAACTCGACAATATTTTCTCTGCCAGCGCCTCGCCAGATTTCGACATCATTTTACTTACGGAACCTTGGCTGAGTACAGACATATTAGATTCCGAGATATTTGATAGTTCCTTTACTGTTTACCGAAAGGACAGAAGTTTTGTTACTGTTGAACGTGATTCTGGCGGTGGAGCTTTAACTGCAATCTCCAGTAATATTACGTCTAACCAATACTAGGTTAACCATTTAGTGACCTTAATTCCCTCTATAGATCTTATTATTTGTAAGTGTTACATACCCAGTGTCCTTATTTATTGTTAATATTTATATACCTCTGTATGTTACGTCTGACAAATATGAAATATTTTTTGATGCCTTAGGTATAGAACTTCTACATAAGCAATTATTGATTTTCGGTGACTTTAACTGTCCAAATTTTAACTCTTGCACTGTCAACGATCGTAAAACACGTATGCTTAATAACTTCTTATCAACACTAGATTTAAAACAATACAATAACGTTTTAAATCACAATGGTAGAACTCTACATTTAATTTTTTCTCATCTTGGATACACTATTACAGTTAGCCACGATACTGTTCCACTAGGAGGATGCATTTCACCCTGCATTAAATGTGGTCTTAGATGTTACATACGCAGAGACAAGAAGTAATTTCCCCTCTAATAGTAATTGGAAATATAACTTCCCAAACGTAGATTTCCTTGCAATGTATAGTAATGTTTTGGATATGGATTGGTCGTTTATTGATGGTCTATCTAATGTTGATGACGCTGTGGCTGCATTTAATAGTCAGCTGTTCAGTAATATAAATCAGTTCGTGCCAATGTACATAAGTTGTGGTTTAATACTACCATTACGAGAAATATAAAATTAAAACATTACTATTACAAGAGATGAAAAACAACGCAATCATCTTTTGACCACACTGAATTTTCACGGCTACGTTTCGTAATTAAGACAAAAATTAAGGCAGCTTATAAAGAGTACCATCAAAATATTGAAAGGAATTTAGCCGGTAATTCGAACTTATTTTGGTAATTCGTAAACTCTAAGGTCTAAGCGGTCCTCCTCCAGAATTCCTGGATGCATGGATGTTGACAATTTAACTGTCGATAAACCTGCCGACATTGTTCAAGCTTTTGCTGACGTATTCTCGAACATATTCATCCAGAATGTTTCTACTAACCCCAGTAACTCGTTTTCGGACTTCAATCCTTGCTCTTTTAATATTGGGTATTTTACTCCTGTGAAGTCCTCCGTTCTTTAAGAAAACTGAAATCAACCATGGTTCGCGGATATGACTCGTTACCCAGTTTCTTTCTTCGAGACTGCGCTTCAGTTTCGTGTGAACCACTTTGTAAGATTTTTAATATAGCTGTTCGTACGTCTGCCTGTCCTATTTCTTTAAAAACCGGCAGAATTACGCTAGTTTTTAAAAGAGGTGACCCAAGTAATATTTACAATTATAGGCCAATTAGCATTCTGTCTAACTGTGCTAAGGTTTTTGAACAATTTCTCTATGACAGACTTTATAACTGCGTCAAGCTTTACCTTTCTATTCACCAGCATGGATTTATTAGTGGACGCTCAATTACTACTAACTTGATTGAGCTCACCCAGTATATTAGTGAAAATCTTGACAAACGGCTTCAGGTGGATGTAATTTATACAGACTTTAGCAAAGCTTTCGACACGATTAACCATGCCCAAGTTAATACCCAAGTTATCTTCAATTCGATTTTGCCTTGCAGTGGTTGCTCTAATGCAATCATATCTTTCGAATCGCTCGTGTTATGTCAGTTACAATGGATTTTCATCAAGCCCATTTGTTGCATCCAGTGGCGTGCCTCAGGGTTCAAATTAATGTCCACTTCGCTTCAATATTTACGTGAAGGATCTTTTTCTTTCTCTAGACTGTAACGTTCTTGCTTACGCTGACGATCTTAAGATTTACAGCAGTATTACCTCCACTTCCGATTCCTTAAATCTACAAAGAAAACATAAAAGTAGTGAATGGTTGGTGCTCTTCTAGTAACATTCAATTGAATTTCGATAAATGTGCTGTGCTTACCTTCACTAGTTCCTCTAATCCGAACATATTTGACTTCACTGTGTCTAATGTCAAGATCCCCAAAGTGAGCCAATTCAGGGACCTTGGTGTAGTTTTTGATTCGCAGTTGTCATTTTCTTCGCACGTGGAAGCAGTTTCGTCTTCGGCTTCTAAATCGCTTAGATTTCTGTTTCGTTCCTGTAGGAATTTTTTCAATGATGGTGCGTTGAAGTCTGTATACTACTCCCTTGTTCGCTCCAAATTGGAATATGCGTCTGTCGTTTGGTATCCTCACTACCACCATCATCAGTTATTAATTGAAAGGGTCCAAAAGAGATTCCTTAAATATCTTTCATATAAATACGACGGCATCCATCCTCCTCGTGGTACTGATTATGGCAGCTTACTTGAACGGCACAACCTTGAGTCCCTGTCTCATCGCAGAAGCATGGCTAGTGGGAAGTTTCTTATGAAATTGAATGAAATTGATTAATTATGACATTGATTCACCGTCGTTCCTTTCTCAAGTACGTTTTATACTGCCTCAGTATGATCGCAGGTCTGTTAACACTTTCTATGTACCACTTGCTTAAAGCTCCGCCGAGTCATATGTGTAGGAATGCCAATAGTACAAATATGGATCCATTTCATCACGCAAGCACCACATAATCTCTTGCTCGCTCTGTGTTATTATATAAATGGCATATTGTATTTATATTTATAGCTTACGTTTCAGTATATTGTCGAGCATTGTATAGTTTAATTTAGTTTAGTGTAGTTTATATTACACTGCATTTTTTTTGTATATTATGTATGTATTTCCCTGTTATTGGATTTTTTGTTTTAAATCTGTTGGGAATTAAAGATTATTATTATTATTAAAAGTATGACTTGCTTTTTATTCTGCGTACACTTTTTATTACAACACTAATAGATTTGTTGGTATTGGGAAAGCATTCAATTGTTAGTTATTTGCTTTCAACTTTGGAGAAGCGTGCAACATCATATTCTACCGCGTAACTCCGGACATAACGGAATTGATAAATGTTTCGGCAACATGCAAGCCCAAATCTTTACCGTCTTTGAAGAGAATCTACTTGAAATAAAGGCGGTGCATATATAATACCGTATCCTTGTATAATACATGCACATGAGTGGTGGTGTAGTAAAATGTGATACACGTTTAGTATATTCATGCATCACCATTGCCTTGCTTCAAATATATGTTTCTAACAATTCACAAATTTTGATTATATGAAAGTAAGTATTGTCCGCCGCACATGTATTTCACCTGAGAGGCTATTTTCGTTTAATGTACGTATTAGTTACAGCTGTTTTTGTGCATTATTTTTCAAACAAGGTCTTTCTGCATATAAATTACACCACAATTATAAAATTATTTGAGGCATATCCAAATATCAGTAGCTGACTATGGGTAAGGCCGACATTTCATAAGTCTTTGATTACTCGATATTGGCAGCATATATGAATCACAGTTTCACCCATAATATGATGATCGTCCACGCCCCCTTTTGTTTTCTTGTTAAATATTTATTATTGTTAGGTTTGTCTGCAACATATGCGACCTTAGCTACTTTCGTTTAGATATATAGTCCATCTGGTGGCAGATAATGGGATTAATTAATCTTACAAAATAAAAGCTACATAACACTATACAATACAAATATGGGTTTCAGAGGTATTTATATTTTAACATCATGCAAGAAACCAGGCAATCAAAGAAGGACCAGGACAGTTTCTTTAGGCAATGTTGATACCAATAAGAGGGGACGGCAGTCTCCAGTTGCTGCTGTGGGAACCCCTTAGGCGTGGAATTGCGTTCTCAGTTGTACAAGACTGTATAAGGCAACAAGTGTGATCCACTTAGATAGGACTGGGCTATTACCATATAAAAATCATTTAATAACCAAGTAATTGATGCGTTACCAGACGTTGGAAGAAAATAAAATAACGTCAGGTCAGATATTGTAAAAGCTGAAGTAATTGCCACACGTGAAGTGAAAGTGGTAAATCGTTTAAAGGAAAGAAAAAAAATTGAATATGTGGAGTTGGAAAGAGAGAAGTGAAGGAAGGTCGTGCAGGAAGAAGATGGAGCAGATGATATTTAAACATTACAAGGGCAGTTAAATTATTTAAAAATTCAAATTCAAATATTGTCAAAATTCCTCGTATTTCTTTTATTTAGTAAGCTATTTACAATTTTCTATTTACAACTATCGCTAGAAGTTAAAATTTGGTAATTTAATTTTCATATATGTCAAAATGAAACCTATAAAATTTCTTACTAACTTATTTTTCAACAGTTACCTAGTTACATCAATCTCATGTGATCATCCAACCGTATTGACATTAATAAATAAATTTAAATCACATGAGCAGTTGTGTCACATTTTTACATGGGTGTTACTCAAAAGTCACATTTGACACGTTACCATATATCCTAATCAAACTTTCGTGGCGAATAACAAAGTGAGGGCACACTTACACACAGAAAAGAAACACCCTACGCATCGGGTCACTGCCCATGCCACTGTTAATGATTTATGGGTGAAGTTGGGCGCACCACAAAAAAATAAAGTACTAAAATATACAAACAATGCTATGCAGTTGGGTAAATTACAGATCATATAGGGCAGGCAGGATAAAAATCGTTGCGCGTCATTGATTGTCAATGGCGTCTTATGCCAAATCATGTTAGGAATGTCTTTTTAATTAATAAATATATATTAGGCTATGTTATTCATTTCTGTTGTAGGTATTTATTAAAATAATGGTATTGCTATGAAAATAATAGTATAAATAAATAATAGTAATCCTAATAAGAAAGAATATATATATAATAAGAAAGATATATTAAATATATTATAAGGTAACATTATTTTGCTTTTTGTTGTAACATCAAGAAAACTAATTGTTAGTGTATTGAGAAAAATGTCAAAATTTTTGAATATAATCACAACATGGAAGAACATCTAAGGATGCATGTGTACAATGAACAGTATGAAAGTGTTAATAATGTAATGTTTGCTACACTAAATTCTTGTAATAAATAAATCCACAGATGTTTTTATTTTATTTATTAGTGTATTCACTATCAGAGTCATTCGAGTCACTTTCTCTAAGGCGTATGATTAATGGACTCACATCTTCTTTATCGAATCCCACCTCCCTATCCCACCACTTCAAAATTTCTTTTTCGGTATATGGAATTGTATTTTTCTATGTTGCCTTTATGACAGTGCTTAAGGCTTATTCCCACATTTTAATACATTTGTCAGCACCATGCCTATCGCGACCAATGTGCCTGTTATAATAAGTTTTCGTGAGTCCCCAAATATTTTTATTTTGGTTAAATATGCAGTGATAGGGAGGGAGGGGCAGAACTTTATGACCATAGTATTCTGCCAAGTTATCAACAACATATGATTTTGAGGCTTATTCCTATAATGTAATATATTAATATACGTAAGTAAAATACAGAAAACATACTTACAGTGAAACTAAGTGAAACATTTGTGTCTTTAACATATCAGTCTCGAGGGAAATAATATTATTTTGCAACCATTTCTGAATGGCCCCCTTTTTCCAACTTGCGGTAGGACATTGGACTTGTAATTTACCATGATAACTAGCGTTATTCATAACTATTATAGATGGTCTTAATAGCTGATATTCAAACCGATGAATAAAATTTTCACGAGTCATATCTCCATGATAGTCAAAGTTTTTAGTGCTCGAACAAAATATCAGTGATGTGTCCGGTATAAATCCATCAACATTGCCAGCCCGTAATATACAGAGCAATTTCAAAATATTTAAAAAATACGCTGTTAATCTATAGATTTTGTACATGTACGCACCTTTTGCCATCAGTTTTTATTTTCTTAACAGTACCTCGAGTGTTGTCCTGCCATGAGCGGCCAACGGAGCCATTTTCAAAGATCCATGTTTCATCTAAATGCACAAACTGCAAGAGATTACTGCTAGCTTCATCGCTACCTAACACAGGTTTAGGCTTTTGTCGAATTGCTCTTGGATCTAATAATAATATTCTGAAAAAATAAAAAAATCCCATAAGGAAAATGCGAGATGCATGGTTATAGCGGCTTCTCGAGGTTGATCGAGCACGCAGCGATTTTTATAATGTCTTAGTAGTAATTATACGAGCGATGCCCGATTACTAAGATACGTTTTCGCGACACACCGCGTACGTCGCTCAGATCAGGTTGAAACTTGCACGCATTTTAGATGTGCATATGAACTGCATTGCCTTAGGTTTAGTACAACACAGCTGCACAGTGTCAGTTCCGATCGAAACATACTCCAAGTTTGAAGTGCGAGCGGTCATTCAAAAAAATACTGAAGACCTACAGAGAAGGCGTTATGAGTCGAAAACAAGTTAGTATGTGGTGTAAACAGTTCAAAAGTGGACGCACAACTTTGAACGATGATCCCGAAGGTGTTCGAAGAAAATCATCAACAAGTTATTGTCCATCCGCCTCATAGCCCAGACCTGACTCCTTATGATTTTCATTGGTTTGGGCCGTTGAAAGCTCATTTGTCGGGTAAAAGGTTTGAAGACAACAACGAAGTTCAAGAGGAAGTACGGCAGTATTTTACAAATTTGGATCGCACCTTTTACAAAGGGCGTTTACAGAAGCTTATGCGTCGCTGGGATAAGTGCCTTAACATTGGCGGCGATTATGTTGCAAAGTCGCTAACAACTCACGCTTTCACTTAATGTATATTTGATTTCTATAAATAAAGTAGTCTGTCTGTAATTCACATAAGAACCTTAGTAACCGGACATCCCTCTTACCTCTCGAAGGCAAGAATTACTTTAGTAATTTTATACCTGTAACCAATTCATAATAAGTAAGGAATCGTCTCAGAATATGTGCTATGAACGCTGTTCCTTTAACTAAAATATGCAAGACCCATAAGTGCAAATGTAAAAAAAGTGTAATTCCTATTTTAATGAATAATGTAATGTATTATAATAATGTTCCGTATTTGGATATTCTTTAAAATATCCGGACAATGTGAAACTATTGCCTGTTTATCCACCTGGCCCGTATATATTTATCTCCAACACTTATTATTAAGCATTCATTACAAATACGAATTAATTTCATCTAGTTCACTATCAACTTTCATCGTTTTTACTTACTCAAATCCATTTTTCCCCAGAGAAAGTAGAAAAAAATTGCACTATTGCTTTTATTACCCCTGACAACAATACGCACTGGTTTGTATATACACATGTACATATGTAATAGTGAGAGTTGATTTGTTTTGCCATTAACCTCTTTCGCAAGCACGTGGCCGCAACGCTGCGCAACCTATTTTGGCGTAGAACCCGCGCATCAGTTTATATGGAAGCCGTACAGCGGCGTATTCCGCTAGTAATCCGGTGGACACCCTGACGTCATGACCCGACGCTTACCAGTTAAAAGCTCCGAGCGCATCTGAATTTACTTTCGCAGGACGTAATTTAAGGTAAGAATTTTAATTCTTAAAAAAATATAGATAACTACAGAAACATATTTATTTGCATTGCAACGTCATAATTCATTTTGGTCTGTTATAATATGTGTAGGCTAGGGTATGTGAAAAAACTCAAAAAACTACAGTAGAAAGTTTTTTTATGTCGCAATATAAATATTCCTAGATATGTATGTACATGTAAGGATCGATACTTGTTCTTTTATTTTATTATACACAGTCGTAATCTAAATGATGCATCTTCGGAGGGCGATTGAACTTTGGCGCAGTTGTAATTTCATAGAGGGGTAGCGAGATCATAGTTCTGGATTTTTGTTCTTATACGTTAGTCTATTTTAGTTTCTCTTTATTTGAGAATTTCTGCAATGAAATTTTAAGACGTTCATAGTAATGAAATTATTAAAAATATATCCCAGGATTTTCTAGTACCTATTTATTGTTTAATATATGAACTAATCGGATAAAACTTTACTCAAAGTAAGTGTGATCATACACGCACGTATCATAAACAATATGTGTACTATCTCCTTGTTACGAGATGAAGCATGTTTGACGGGTAATATAAAATTTGGCGCTTGCCCCATCAGCAATTTAGCTTTATAAAGCACATGTGATATCACAAGAGTTGTAACCTAAATAAGAAACATTACCGCGACTTGGCTGGAGTTACCTGAGTTATGTAGATTTTCGTCAAAATGCATAAACTTCCAAACGCGCTCAATTCTAAAAATTTTAACTTTGAAGAGCGATAGATATTGAAGTTTGTGTGAGTACTATCATAGATTTGTCCAAGTCTTCTATGACTTTCTTGCTACTTGAATGTTAATGAATCGTTTTTATATTTATTTATTGTATGCACCGGAAAAATTAACTGCTAGAAAAGATAGGTGCTCGAATATGGAAAACTCTAAGCTGCACAGTAACAAAATTTTAGCGAATATTCGTAAAATACACACAATGTACAAACGACTAAGGTTTAATGTTATGTTGCTTACATAAGTATCAGCCTAAATAAGATTACTGCTTACCCCCTCTTTAAAATTTTCACTCTGGTTTAGAAATATTACTTATTCAGAAAATACAAAAAGTAAACACACTATTCGGAATACTCCTCCCGCACAAAGTATTAATTAATTCAGGACGACACGTGTTTCGGGAATATGTGGATTCGCATTATCAAGTCGAATACCGAATATCTTTACCAATAAAAGTAATAATAATCATAGCATTCTAGTTAACTTAAATACCAACAGCGTTTCCAAAAGAGCGTTACATGAAACCTTTATAATAAAAGATGGTTCCACATCATGAGCTCTTCGTAAATAATGAACTTTACACATCTTTCTTTTTTAATTACTATACACTTATATCCTTTGAAGGAGGCATTCTTGCAAAACGCTACGACACACACAAAACTTGGGTTCCAGCGTATTTGAACTGAAGCTCTAGAGCGAAAGAAGCACGAATGCCGATCCCAACTAGCTTTTTCTAAAGCTCTTTCCTATATAATCATCAAATCGCTATGAAAATTTCAGCTAACGGCAAGTTCTTTGAATATTTCATAGGTTCATTCCTTGGCGCTATATATAAAATGCAACGTAATGTATGCACATCTCTTAATAAAAGTTTCAGGTAACGAACAAAGTTATCAATCTGCGATAACTTTTGATAAAAGCCATTTTATGCAGATTACAAATTTAGTATCAAATATTACAGATCAAGTCAATTTTTTGGAATGATTTTGAGAGAAATTTTCCTTGTGTGATGTATAAAAATATAACCTGAAGTGTAATAAGCTTCAAACCTCAGATATTAGGTTTTGATAAAAGTCTTTCCATGTAGATGAAATATTTCCTATAAATTATTCATACAAAAATTGTTGGGGCTAAATCAAGGTTTTGGAATATCTTGTTATTGATTTATATTACAGGCCGGACTTAATAACGAGCTGACCCGAAAATTGTACAGCAAATTTGTTATCTGTTGTTATCAAACGTAATAATAATAACTCTTGGCCGGCCGCCTTTGACCCATTCTTCACTCGTGTTATTTTGTTTGAGGCATTCGTTATTATTCTTAAATCACCACCGAGAAATTGCCTTCTAAACATCTTTTTTTTTAACTACCAGATTGAATGTTATCTTATACTGGTATTGTATACCCAGCGTATAGAAGGTATTCCAAAAATTTGGCATATTACGAAATTATTGGCAGCAGATATATGGTTCCTTTGAATCCAGCTCGTTTCTGTATCTTTTTACCTTTCCGTTAAAGGCACAAAGTAGTTTTTATAATTTAAATTGTAAATTAGTAGATGTTAATATACACTGGGTGTTCCATTTCAGAAAAAAAAAGATTGTACCTCACTTCTTAGAAAATGAATGACTCAATAGTTAAGACTTGGAGTCGCTACCAAAAATTTTTGTTTGAAACAACGAGTGGCGTATTAAAATAGTTTAGGGAAGGAAATACACAAGAATTCTGGAAATAAGTACACTGCTCTAAGCCAAAGTGATCTTTCAGAGTAAATTATTTTCACTGTTGCATCGCTTCAGAATCATAATTTGCAATAAAAGTTATAACATTCCATTTAAAATAAGAAAGTTAATAGCGACTTCCGGTCAACCGGAAGTGCTGCAAAAGTGAAAATAATTTACTCTGAAAGATCACATTGGCCGATGGCAGTGTACTTATTAACAGAACTTTTGTATATTTCCTTCCCCAAAATATGTTAATAAGCCATTCAATTTCGGAGACCCTGCACGCAGCATGTTTACGATATTGTGATTTTATTTTCAAGCGGTGATTAAACATCTTAAAATAAAGTCATTAAAGTAAAAATATCTTTAATAAAGTAGCATAGTAAGAAAGATATTAATGTTTAAAAAAACTGTATTTTAATTTTTTTTTATTTTTAAGTGTTGATTAAGCATATTAATTTAAACAACTTTTGGAAATGGAATCCACTTCACACTAGTTGTTCAAAGTTATAGCCGTGTTGTTGAACGCAAAGTCTCGCTCGACGTATCCATGAATTGGCATAATTTACTGGGCCTTTGTCTTGCCGTCGAATTGTCACCGTAGCTGCCTCAACGCGGTTACGAAGGTAATCTAAATAAACAATGACGTTGATGTATACCATGGTCTTCATAACGACCCAAAAGTAGTAATCACGGGGATTAAGGTCGGGTGACCGAGGAGGCATGGCATAGGACCACCTCGACCAAACCACTTATTTTCAAACAGAATATCTAAATGATGGCGAACAAACAATTAAAATGCGGCGGTAGGCCATCGTGAAGAAACCACATTTGTCGACGTACATTCAAAGGAGCTTTTTCCAATAATTCCATCAAATGATTGTGCAAAAACAAGAGATAATCATATCCATTCATTCGATTTGGCAACACAAATGGGCCAATAGGGGCTAGTCCGGCTCAAACATTTATCGAAAATCTACGCTGGAAATGATTACGATCAACACCATGTGGATTTTCCAGGGCCCAAATATGAGTATTACGTCAGTTATTTATCCCGTTACGTGTAAACGTTGCTTCAGCAGTCGCCAATACAATTTAAGAAAAATTTGGAATTTCTACATGCTTTTGTAGAAACCATCGGCAAAACTGAATCTTCAAGTTGTAAAACCTGTACTTTTTGTATATCGAAAGGATATTTGATTGATTCTCGCGTAGTGTTTGCCAGACAATTCGATTTGATACATTTACTTGGCGAGATATTTTTCGAGTACTACTAGCAGGATCTGCTGCGACAAGATCTAAGACACCTTCTTCGGCATCCAAAATTCGTCGGTGTCGGGCAGGACCACCATCTCTACTTTGATGTGTTCGCAGTACACCAGTTTCTCGTGCACTGATTACCAGAGCAATGAATTTTTGTGGAATAGGTGTTGGCCCGTTAGGAAACCGCTCAGCGTACAATCGACTTGCAGTAGCAGAATTCTGGTGTACTTCACTATAAACAACGTATTCACTGTTGGTGCAATAGACCATTTTTACTTTCCTTATTAGGATTTATTCGGAAAAATTTACGTCAAACCAGTAATGCACTGACAATTAATGAAATAGCTTGACAGATGGGAAAAGTTACAGACATCAGCCTACTTAGTAAAAAATTCACTATTAACCTTACATGGTTTACATTTACTTTGCACAAGATGTTGATCAATCGGTTTAGCGTTAAAAACCTTTTTTTTTAGGTGGTTAATCACCACTTGAAGATAAAAATAAAAAAAAAATTTTTACATTAATATCTCTCTTATTATGCAATTCTGTTAAGATATTTATACCTTAATTTCCTTATTTTAAGATGTTTAATCACCCCTTGAAAACAAAATCATAAGACCGTAAACAGCCTGTATATTCTAGAGTCAGCTTGCTATATTTATCCAAATAAGCATAACATGACAAGCAATGCAAGCTTCCATCACTATAATACCAGAATAGGGAATGATTTGTGTATAGAAGTTTCCAGTATGACTATAACCAGCATAAGTATTAACAAATTAGGTATAACGATATATGATAACTTAGCTACTCATATGTATTATACACTTTTATCTATCTCAAATCGGTATTACTAGTAACATTTTTTTTAAATAGTGGCAACCTATAATCTTGACACATTGTTAGTAATTATCACTCCCGCATCTTATTTGATTTACGGCAAAAGTGCTCCAAAGGCTTTAGGCGTAAAAAGCTTATCGTATAGAGTATTACGAAATTCAGCCATAAAAAAGGTAACAAGAACCAAAAACCATAGCTAGATGCTGTTCTGTTTTTCAACATGTGCTTTTTCTAGACCTACGAATACCAACGAACTTTGAATAAAATTTTAGCAAAATCGTATTAACTGCTTTTGAATTTCTACTTGCAATTTTCAAGCCGAGTACCTGGAATTACTGGTATGGTCAATAGGAAGCACAGTTGTAAAAGAGAATTGAAAAAACTTATCAGTGATGTCCATTCTGTCACTTAACTTTTTTGTAGGGGCGGCTTCCCCCATCTGACATCTCATTTTTAAAATCATAGTTATACGTACGCCCCCCTTAGAAACAAAATTCACATTTTTTGTATTTTGTTCCAAGAAACTATTACTTCTGCCTGAGGACTTTTCTGTGTGACACCTGCATTACCCATCTGTATCTATCTATAATAAAATGAGAGAACGATATATAGATAAACTTCCTAATACGGAACTTATTTTAGAACATTTTATAGTATTGCAGGTGAAAAACTAAATATTCTGCTATATTTATCAAGATGCTATATTTCATACAATAACCTATTGTTCTGAGGAAAATGCAAATCTTAAAGTTTATAAGCAGCATCTTGAACTTCTTTATTTGAAATCTAAGTATAAATCATATTAAACTGTGTAAAGTTGTGCTTCGAAAAATAACTGCAACTTTGAAACAACAGATATTGTTCTGTCAACCATATTTATCTATCCCGACCTTGAAATTTTATATACATAAGTATCTATGGTGTTTTCAATTTGAAATGAACCTGGGCTATTCTTTAAGATCCTTGGGCTCTTGGCCAACATTTCTCTGACCTGTTGTTTAGCATATGTGATAAACAATAGGCCAGGGAAATATACACATATATTGCTCCATAAATTACGAATAGAAAGTCAAAAAGAAAACTAATCCCAGTATTATTTTTATACCGTATAGGGCGCTCTACGTATCTATAAAGCAATAAAGACAGAATACATGAATAGCAAACGTAATCTTTGTACGGGAATCATAAAACGTAAGAAGAAACTTTTTAGTGCACAGCATCAATAAATAAGATACACGTTCCAGGACAAGTTGTATTTATTGCCAAGCTACAACCATTGTGCGAAATGTATGCCAGTTATATTCATGAGAAATGAACCATTAGTTCTCGAAAGGTGCCGTTCTTTTACCCCAATTTCGAACTAACCACAGTACGTTATAATACAGGGTTTTACAAAATCGTAATTCACTGCTGCTCTTACTGGGAATTTTAAAGATTAATGGTAATAAAAGAATACTTAAAGAACTATGTTAATTACCTACGATATTAAATTCCAATTCTCAAAAATAAACGGGATTTAAATGAATCAACATAATCTAAAATTCAGGAGAGAAAATTTACCATATTAAAAGATTATGCGGATAGAAAGGAATACTATGTACTTTATAATAATTAGTTTCCCAAGTAGCAGTAAAAGTATAAATTCTGCTTACTTAACCATCATGTTCCGTTCTTATTAAGCGGTCCTTAATATAATTGATCGCTAACCAAGTCGTCGCACTTAAACTTATAACGCCATCTGGGAAGCAATTTTAACAATCATCATATTGTGTTGTGATTGACTTTATTACGCTTGTAAACCTAGAAGTAAACCTGAGTGTGGTCGTTCTCTGAAGAGTTCCTCCATTTTTGTACTAATTAGAGATATTCCTCTGTGAGCTACCTACTATTTTAACCACATCAATCAATCAAACGGTTTTATATGTTCTCAAGAAAAAGAATCAATGCGCATAGGAAAGTTAGGATATATGTCAGATTCAATTACCAAATATGAAATTTCTTATATAAAGCTTATTTCTAGATATCTTATAGTATTGTGTAGGTAAAGAAATTCTGCTGACACCATTATCCTGTATTTCAAAAACAACCCATTATTCTTAGAACAATACAAGGTGATTTGTTAGCTCTATGAAAACTTTGGCAAATGATAGCTAATGCCGTTCTAAGAAAAAAAGGTAATATGAAGATGCATATGTTCGATCTTCTGTTGTTTCAAGGTTATAGCGTCTTAACGATTTAAACAATATGTTTTATTTCATAAAACAAAACATAACAAAGAAAGAATGAATTTCAAAAGTGCTTGTCCGAAATGTTTACCTTCTGCACGTATACAACCTTCACATCAACCGAGGAAAAACTTGGTACACCTTCGTACAGCGGGTCCTCCAGACAAAATCATCCGGCGGATATATATCCGTGGATTATGGTGGCCAGTGTGTTGGACGTCCAAGGCCAATTCGTCTGCTTGGAAATGGTTGACTTAATCAGTAAACAACTCGTGGTCCTCGATACGGAGGCGTGCCATCATGCTGATACCACACATCCCCAATAATATTAAGTGATACAACATCAATTAAATCGAATAGTGTGGTTTCCGAAAAGTTTCAATACATATCCGCATTTGAAAATTGCACAGGTATATAAATGGTTGTTGAAAGGACCACACCAAACGTTAGACTGAAGTGTTGTTGAAATCGGCGTGCTATAGTTGCATAAATACCAAAGACCACACGTGGTCATTGTGATTATTACTATATCCTTGGTAAAACACCATTTATCAGAGCACAATACGTTTCAAATAAAGTCACCACTTTGCAGTTGTTACTGAAGAACCCATTGGCAAAATGCTACGCGTTACTGTGCATCTCCGGGTTGTAAAGATTGTATATTTTGCCAATGAAGTGGATGTAATTGTAGATTGTTATGGACAGATTAATTAGATTTTGTTCATCTTGTACGTGTAGTTCATGTGTGGGAACCGGATTCCCTATTTTCGGACATCTTCGAAGTGTCGAACTATAAAAAGTTCGAACAGGTTGATGTCTGTTTGCGTAGCTGCACGGACATTCTATGGTTGCTGGCCTAGCGTCTTCATCACAAAATCCATCTGCAACTAATGATTGAAAATTTTTTGGAGACGTATAACCCAATAATCAAGACAAATGGACACATGTTTTGTTTCATGTTTGTTTCATATTATTTATATCTTTAAGGCGTTATATCTTAGAAACAAAAGAAGGTCGGAACTACCTTCATTCATAACATTTGTTTACTAGAATCGCATCAGCTGTCATCGTCAAAGTTTGTCATAGGGCTAGCAAATCGCCCTGTATAAAACCTTAGTAAGCTTAGTCTCTGCCGTTTTTCTTTCAAATAAAACATAAATAATCACAAGCCGTATATTTGAGTATAAATCATATTAAACCTAGTGCTAGAAGTAAATATAATATTGCAACAACAAAGGAAAATAAATTATATTCTGTGAATCGTTAAAATTATCCATCGATTCCGATTGTGATAAGAGATAAAGTTTTCGTTAATCTTTGGTTTTTGCTTTAAATTTGAAATAGAACAAAACCATTTTCTGGTATTCTCTCAGATTCTTGGGCTCTTGGCCAACATTTGCTTACCCTATAGCTTTTGTTATATATTGCGTTATACGCATATCTTAAATAGAAAATCAGAAGATAGCTGTTGAGTTTATGATTCAAGCAATTTAGAAAATATGTATAAAAACATTATTAATTGCATATTAATCCAATAGAATTAATATGTTAATGTAAATACTGTCATCAACGTTGGTGCAGTCACTTTCGAATGAGATCACCTGTTATAATTGTAAATTTGTCTTTGTCTTTTGCGGTATATTTATGTACCTAGATTCCCGATTATATGATCAAATTCCAATAGAACTTATCGCGCAAACGCTTATGACCACTGCCAGGTAATATAATGTGTTAAGTTTTTCTGAATATCGAAAAAACATCTCACGAATTTATGTATGCGTCTGATATCATTATCTCACGCGACGGGAACCTCACAATCAGCGCTTGTCGCTGCATGTGATATAATGGTGGAGGTGCCAGGTTTGCACATAAATTTTCTTCTCCTTCACTTGTATGCGTAATATTATCCTAACACACAGATACAGGGGTTAATGTTGCTCCCCAAAACGAAATTTGTATGAGTCATCCTATTATTTATTAATGGACTTATACTACTCAACTTTGCGTTTTTACATTTTTACTTCTTGAATGTTCTTATAGAGCAGCACTTTACCATATACTTACTTATAAAGATTACCAAAAATTTAATACGGTAATAGGATTACTGGCTTCTAATATGTATTTGTAACCTTATGTATCCATTTTTAATGGACCTAATTATTTTTAAATATTCCGCCGTAAAACAAAACTGTATGGAAACAGTGACCATTTGTTTTGGAAAATGTTTATACAGGTAAAAGAAAAATCCTCATTAAAGAAAAGTAGAATTTGGTGGTAGATACAGAAAATATAAGTTGCATATTATTTGATAAGAGTGTATTAATTCAATAGTGGTAATAAACAAACAGCAATCGGCAACAGGGCCAGTTTGTGAAGTTGTCATTATTCGAATAAACGATATTGTACATTACTATAAATATATCCCGAAGTTATAACATGTTTATAAAATAAAAATGAAATTCAAATTAGCAAAATGCGCGGGAAAGCACAGTTTCATTCCCAGTCCTTGTAGCACATATAAAGAATTGATCGCATAATTGATACTATGCTGTTACGTTCCTGCTACTGTCAAAGTGATAGTCGTATTTTATACTGTCGTTACTATTTTATTGAAGGTAAATAGATAAATGATCAGTGTTGTGATGTGCCAAAATGTCAAAAAATATCTCTATCAGAGATTATACAGATAAAGATATGAAAGCTCTTATGCAACCTAGCAGATAACCAGTTTTTATCTAGTTACTTAACACGCGGACTGTTTGTGTTATGTGGCGCGGTAGTCGATTTCATGAGTTCCATTAGTATAACGCTGCAAATTTGAAAACATGGTATTTTAATGCCACTTCTGTTAATGCTAGTATTCGTGTGGAGGTTGAACCTGATAAAATATGTTGTTCTTTATTTGTTGCACTTATACGGTGCGAGCAACAAATCGCGACAACCACGTGACCTGTCAATTTAGTAATTTCTTTTTATCTTAATGTTGATTTTGTTAGTTTGCAGTATGGGTTGGCAATAATAATGCCATTAACGTGCATATCCAGGTTAATAACACGAGCAGTGTGACCAACTGAAATAATTTAAGTTGGCGACATTTTCAGTCACGTGGTTCTGGGGGTTTGTTGCTCTCTCTGTATATGTTTTATTTATGAATACCTGTCATTTATAATTATATATTTACAACATACTTTTTAGATTTACTATAAACTCTCTTGTGAGCGACTCGCTGTTTAATAAATTATGACAATTTTGAAATACTTCAACAACTTTTAAAAATGCACAAATTAAAAATAGATGTACTTAAGTATAGGTATATGGTATAAGTATAAATTCGATATCTTTAAACAGTTGCATGAAATTTGACCTACAACAAAGTATCTCTTGGTAAGTTGGAGATTATTACACTTATTGTTGTCTCCAAATGGCAAAATCGAAGAATATACTATATAATCTGCCAAAATATTTTCATTTTCGATATGGCTGTCAATTAAATGCAACTGAGGTGACGGATTTTGTTAACATGGTAGCCATTAAGCTTCTTTACCTAACAGACTACATGATATTTAGGGCTAGAATCGACACGGTCGCTGCGTGTCGTATCTTTATCTCCGTAATCTTTGATCTCAATTAAAACCGCTTGTGCAACAAACACTTATTGAGGCAAAAGGTATTTGTAACATTTATAATTTTGTAACTTATTATAAGAAAAATATGTCTTTAATGTTATAGAGTTGGTGAGATATGTATGAAAATGTGATAATAATTATGAATCTGAAGTCATGTCTTCTGTTCTAGATTAATATGCTTAAACTAAATAAATAAAAATATAAATGCGAAGCAAAATGCCATGGCGATATTATACTTTCACAAGTGCAATGTGCACGTACGCATGCATATGTGCATCAATATATTACTATTTAATTAATAAACCTCTCTATGTGCTCTATAACCCTAGTAATAAAGCAAAACTTTACATCTACTTTAGTTTTAACACTGTCGCTGTTAAATTAATTGTGATATTACTCACCTTATTGTGGTCTTTCTTTAACCGTTAATTACTTCGATTTTTTTTTTGAAATAGTACATATATAAGTACATACATCGGAGAAACACATTTCTTTTGCAACACATTAGCTTCAGCTCGTGCACTCGGTATGTAGTTTCACCTACGTATGCATATATCCACTAATTTTCAAGGGTATTGCTTTCTTTGTTACCATATTTTCTAATAGGTATCAATGTCAAAATTAATTATTACATTTTCTGTTTTTAATTTAAGAATGATTTCATTTTCAAACAGCTCAAATACAAAAGAGTAGTTTGGTGTGAATGTTCTCAGTTTTCAGTTAAATTGCGTGTATACATGAAATGTTATTTGATGTCTCTTTATGATGCTGCACACCTTCTAGTAGTAAGCGTAATTAAACGTGTACACGAATATTAGCCACACGGTGTATGTAGGTTAATGTTTACCAGCGCACAGTATTTTTCATTTCATTACGAACAATAAACTCCCGAATATTGGGCATTACCTTAGGCTATATCCATAATTATCGCCCGATAAAATCTAGCCGAATATAAATCCAAATCTTCCTCAGATCGTTATTTTAACACAGATTTATTATACTAACTACAATATTTAGCAAAATATTGGCGTGTTATTTTTAAGTATTTAGATAAATAATATGACGTACTATTTTGAAATAAACTAAGTAAACATATAGATTTTGGAAATTGAAAAGCACACACATTTAGGTATAAATATCAGTTTAGATGCAAAACAGCACTCGTTATCTACATCGGGGCCAGAGCTCGAGAACGGTAAAGTCATTAGCTTCCCAGCTGAATGCCAAAAGAGTTCGCTAACAGAATTTTGAGCAAACTATATTGGTACATATATAGTGGTAAGACAAGTGTTTTGTGTATTTAAGGGAATTTGAGGTAAATTCCATATCAAAAGCAGTATATCGACACTTCATAAGGTTCCTAAATCCCTGGTATCTTGTATATCCTTGCTATCTTAATGGGTGAAGATCTTTAGGTGCGTGTTACGGTAGTTGCCATTCTCAATAGAACCTACAAAGGAAAAAAAATGTTAGGCGTAGCACCCTGGAAGCACTGCATTTTATTTCTTTTAAAAAGATTAACATTTATATCTATTATAGTGCACTACAATCAAATAAATATATGAATATCAAACAAAGGGGCAACCTCATTTGTTACGACAGATATTGAAAATATTAGCCAGAAATGTTTAAACGTAAATTAAATTTCATGTTTTCGAAAACAATGAATCAGGACATGTGTTTATGCAGGTTCAGTAATTCGTTAGCATTCTTTCTTATACAAAAAAATACAAAACAGTCTAGGAGTTAAATCAGAGACCTTAGAGGTTCGTTGAATTTTGATTACTTAGTAAACATAGGTTTTGATTGATATATCAACTCAGACGAAACTATGCTTTGTCAGTAAAATAAAATATTTTATTTAAAACTTCATAAATATTAATATTGTAACGAGACCAATTGGGAGACCAATTGGGAGATTGTAATGAGACGAATATGTATCTCTCTTTAAATTACATGCAGGAAGCAGTTCACCGTATACCTAAACTTTCTACAAAGCATATGAAGAAGATCTGTCTATCTAATCCAATTGTGGAGATAGATCATAGAAAAATAGTCGGATCTTCTTGAACTATTTGCCTGTTCGACAATATGATCATTTCTATGGTTTCTGTTCTCGATCTGTGATTTACGCAACCAGTTTCAAAACACGCTACCAATCACAAAAATTGTTAAAGTGAATTTCTTCTTGAAAGTGTTCGAATTCTCGTCTACAATCATTTACGGAATAATACCCGTTTCCATATTAGTTTCTTTGACCGCTGCGAAACTAAGGCTTCAGTATAGGTATTTCTTTTTATTCCGGAATAAATATTTTACTGCAAAACAGTTATATAATAAACATCCAATTTGGTTTAGGTTTGTCTTACATTAAATTAATTCCTACATGCTTTTTACAAACCATAAGCTGCCTGAGACGTTTTTTCTTACTTTAATGTAGAAGGTTTTGTCAGCATAGACGCCATTCAGTATAACTTATTACATCTACGGCAGATGCTCTACAATATCACACTATTAAGCATTCCGCTACTTTGAAGCGATATATGTAGGAAACTCGTGTAACGGTAATTTTTTATAGAAAAAGCTCCATAAATGTGGTAACACCTAAAATTGCCTAGTGAGAAGATGAGGTAGAATTTGCTTGACATACAAGAAGAAATGAATAATGACAAGACGATTTCGGCGAATAACTTCTATATAAAAAGGTAAAAATTTAAATATATATTACCTATACATGATAATAAATGTTCATCTTTTTTTCTCGTTCTCACCTTCTAAATAGTTGCCAATTGGACTAAAAATTAGCTCTGATATTTTTTTATTTTTTTAAGTTTTCTTTAACCCGCACCAACAGGATTACTAACTCGACTAAATGCTATTTTAGGGGAAGCTGTTACTAATATACCTGAATTAGTTGACTCAAATTGTTGAAACCATATTAAGGCTACGCGTTGCTGTGGTCCAGTCGGTTTAAATTAAAAAGAAAGAAATGCATGTTGTTGCCTGTCACAGGTGACATTTATATATAAGAACACGGGCGTATTTGAATGCAACGCTGTGACAAATTTTCAAAGCAATCTGAAGAAATTAACGCGATTGATACTAAATGAACTAGCGCAAAAAGCGACCAGATAATTCAGGGTTCTGTGGATCTCTTGACACAGGGTTGTTGTTGTCGTTGTAATGACTTGACATTGCGAGGCTTTGAAGCCTATTGTATCCTTCTAACATTAGGTTGTGTAAGTGTGTGAAGTGTCGCAGCCTATCCTCGTCGTAAGAAGGCAACAGTGTTCATGTTTACTCCCCAGCATTAAGGGGTACCGCGAGAGATACCGATCACCTCGCTCCACCGAATTAGAAGTCAATCCTCGCGTGGCACGCGATAATCAATTGAATTGGCTATAGGCAATGATACAAACATTGCAAATTGTGCTTCTGTGAACCTCTCAGACCAAGACGTAATAACCGCTTATTAGAAGTTATAGTTCAGTTCCAACACGCAGTTTGCTGACGGGTCGTAATCACGTGAACCAATTAGAAAACATACTTCAATTCTCAAGGTCTCCAATCCCTTATCCGATTGATTCACGCCATCATGAACCACGCACACTGCGTGTTGGAACAGAGCTTATATTATTAAACGTTATATTTTATGATGTGTTATTTCATATGCCACATAAATAAAATTATACTGTCATTTTTAGTAGGACTGTCCTAGAAATTAACTTTAAATTAGCTGCAAGGGTTGATATAAATTTGTTGGCATATCATCGTATGCATAAACCATAAAAAATGCAACTTTCTGTTCGAACTGTCTGTCAATAAGGTTCACATTTTAAAACTTTGCTTTGTTGTTAATAAAAAAGACTTGTTGAGCGGGGTCAGTGCGGTTTCCAGTGCCAGGAGTCGGGTTTGAATGGAGGGGATATGCGAACGATGTATGACCAACCTGAAGAGTACAAATTATGCATGGGAAGATGCATGGGAATCTGTCAAAATTCTTTTCATATGAGATGCGCTAGCATATATAAGAAAGATGATCAATCTATGCCAGCAGTTAAGAATGCTAAATGGTTATGTAGCAACGGTCTACAATTTTGTGAAAATCACATCGACTTGTTTCAGCAATTTAACGAATTTAAAATGTATATTGTTAGACAGCTAAGGAAGTTTAAAACGTTATTACATCAAAAGACAGAGAAAATCTAACAATTTTCCTGCACTTAAAAATTATGTTTACACCACAAAAGAAGTGATAATTTTTAAATAAAAATCAAAGCAAGATATCAACACTAGGAGGGACAATATTCAGAAGAATCTAAAGCCGGATTTCCTAGAATTTAAGAACATCGAGGGTGGAGGCGTATTAACTAAATGGAAGAACAAATAGGATTCTGAAAGAATTATTGATCCAGTCGAAAAGAAATTAAAAAAGGTAAAATGCCAGAATACCTCAGCTAAATTATTCATGCATCAAGATAGTAGATATAGATGAAGATGTACTAGAATCCGGTATTATAAAACAAAGTGCAATTCTACACCATGAAAACTACATATAAGAGTAAAGGCAATGATACGAATAAGAACTAAGAACATTGCTATTATATAAACGGACGCAGAAGCCTATGGAAAAATTCCGGAAAGAAGTTTGGAAGTATTGGGTGGTCTTTGTATAGGATATTTGATTATTTACCCGCCCTCAGTTGTTTTAGATGTGCGGAATTCGGTCATAATTCTGATGATTGTCCCCTTCACTGTTTTAAATGTGGTAATGCAGATCATAATTCAGATACAGTGAATCGTTACGGTGTTTGAATTGCATACAGCCAAATTCATCTGTCGGGATAACGCAATGATAAGAAGGCCAGGCATTTGTACCGAATGTCGACGGTTCAAATCTCTGTTGCGGCAATCGATTTTCATAAGATCGGTTGCAGCAAAGGTGGTCGGTACCTCTCCCGATACCCTTTAGAGTTGAGTAGAGGATAAATCAACACTGCAGCAATCTTACGCCTAACTTCACAGACACTTACGCAAACCTAATATAGAGTAATACAAGGCTTCAAGGCCGCAGTGTTAAGTGTTTGCATTAGGATACAAACAACATCAACAGGCAAACTTTTGTCTACAACTTAATCTACCTGAGGATCACTTTGTATTTAGTTTTGAATATCCTTGTTTGTTAAAGGACATTGACTTAGAAAAAAGAAGGATAAAATGTGCCGGCTATGATAAATAGCAACTACCACAAAAAAATCGGTTATGGACTGATGTATGTGTTTCTGTATCAAAATGTAGAGTGTTTAAAAGATAAATCTGAGGAACTTGAGGTAATGTTGCACAATAATCATTACAATTTTATGTTTTTTTTTCGGAAAATTGGCTTAAGTCAACTGAACTCCATGCTTTGTTACTTACAGAACTGCAGCATTGCTTCAATATACTGCAGAACGATTTCTAAATCTCCTATACAAAAATTATTTATGGCTAAAAATTGCATCGATATATAAAAAAACCATGGAAATATGTGGTGTTGATTTTAATTTGAATCTTGAACATTTATTTTACATATTATTCTTGGCATTAAGTCTATTATATCTACGTATTAAACATAATGTTATCTTGGTAGGTTATTTAAATACTGATATCTTAAAAGACACATCAATACCTACTCAATTTGTTAAAAACTTTTGGAGTTAACATTTTGATTAATGAACCCACTAGGGTTACTTCTTCAATTAGTTCGTATATTCATCTGATTTGTTGTAACTTTTCCTACTTGCTGTTTACAGTCAATTATAACGAGTTGTTGAATCACTCGGGGATTGTTGCAGATATTCATATGCCAGTAGTTATATTTAATTGTGGAAACGTTAAATTGATTAGGAATTTTGCTAATGGGAAATGTAGACAGTTTCTCACAGGAAATTGGGGTGATATTTATTGTAAGAACTCTAGGTATTTTTCCTTTATTTACAAGTCTGGCAAGACGTTTAAGCAATTGTACAAGCAAGCAGTTTTCACAAAAGTTGAAGTTGATTTTTTACATTATAAAAACTATAAAAAAGTATATATACGAGTAGTTAAGACTGCTAAGCAGCTATATTATTCTAACAAATACTGCACGGATACGAATAAAATCGTTTTTTGGAATATCATTAGTGAAAATCTGGCTCACTAAAACACATTGCTTTATCAGAACCCAAAAACATGAAGTCTGCCAGCATTGCCAATCTGGATCAGAGAGATGCCGCAGATGCGTTTAATACATTCTCCGTGAATAGCAGTAAGGTGCAGACACCGGGTTTATTGAATCCTATCTCGACACTAAAGTATGTCCCAAATAATATTTGTATCGATACTGTCTGTGCAACTGAAATATTGAATATTGTTCATGGCTTAAAATTGTCTAATACTATGGGTATGCATAATGTTTGTGCAAACACATTAAAGAGATCTGCAACTGAATTGTTAAAATTAATAGGAAAAGAAGATACCAAATAAATTATATACAGATTTTGTTTGTACCATTAATTGATTCAATTTATGACAAAAACCGTCGTTAGTTACAGCTTTCGCCATCAGCTTTTATCGTCAACCGTCTAATATTCTTCCACCATCATTTATAAGTACTTTTATAGTACAAGATACTTAAACCAAGCTTTTCAAAAATAATAATCTAAAAATGTAACAAATACAAATATATGCATCTCATCTTTATTTATTTTTAGTGTTTCCAAAAATTATTTGTCTTTTCGAATTTAGTTAGCTTCGCTTTTGAGATTTTATAATATGCTTCAAATTATATTAGGAAAAGCAATTAAATTCCCGACACATTCACAGAAAGTTCAAAATCGTCCAAACTTTGGAGGGAGCTGTACCACAAAATGGGGCGATTCCGTCGCAAAGAAACTGTTTTGTAGTTACACCAAATAACTCTTAAAGTCTTCAAAGTCTTCTGGGCCCATAACCTGTTGTGGGATACGTGGAACGTCGATTGTTAAGAAGACAGTATTGAGTTTTTAGTTTCGTGCTTTAATGATCGAACATAATACAATAATTGATTTACAAATTGACCGTATAATAAATATATGATTTGAAATTTTACTATTTGCACCTTGGCGACTTATGTTAAGAACCTGATTTTTTGTGTGTATGTTGCTCAGGGCCATTATAAACTTTTTAGGGCATGAGGTCTAACAAAAACAAACAAAAATGAAACAAACATATTTTGTGCAAATAAGGGGCACCCAAATGCTATATGCATGAAACTAATATTTACTGTTTCGTAGTTCACCAATTTATGTGCATAAAGTATGAGACAGAAGTTGCAGTTAAAACAATTAAAGCAAATTAATGCTGGACACTATTTAATAAAAGTCAGTGGGCAATCCGACATAGGAGGTTTATAGACACGATGCACGATGGAGCAAAAGCTGTCAAATTTAAAGCTGTGTAGTAGTAAACATGCCATTTGTTCGTATCACCAGTTCCCTGCGCGTTCGAGAATTTTAATTCTAGTCCTTACTGCGTTTGACAGTTTAAGTTTAAAAGTTTAGTTCTAAAACATTGCTGACGTTTGAAATTCGAATAACACAGTGTTTTAAATTAATATTCAACGCTTTCATAATATACAAACAACTGTAAACAGGTAATGAAAAATTACATTGAGATAACCGGCAAATCCCTTTTTTGTAATTGTCTTTTAATAAATTTCAAATCATTATTCTTTTGTTACTTTTTTTATTTCAACGTTAAAGTCGAAAAAAGGTTCATATTGGACCGCAACAAAAAACGAACGAATTTTACTATCAGATATATTTCAAGTGTGGGCATTAGGCTGAAAGAGAGGTACCTCTTAGTAATTAATCACGACAAATTTAATTAACCTGTATGGTAAAGCGGCTTACTAACACTACCTTCTGAACTTTATGCCTATCTGCATTTCATTGCACATTTAGTTTCAGTAGGGAAAAATACAAACAAATTAATACGAGTAACATTTTAATATAAAGGAAACCGAAATGAAAAATTTTAGGATTTTATTATTACCTCTTAACTTTGCCATTTACCTACAAATGTAAATCATGTTAAGCCCGAAGCCGCCTTGAAACGGAAACTGTCTCGTTCCCATTAAACCTGCACCCAAAACCGTATAAAATTATCACCAAATAACGTTACTAAAGCCTTATACGTACAAAGATAAAATTATTGATTGGTATAATCATTAAAAACTGCTCTTCATCATTCATACATAAGGATGAATCAGTTTAGATAATCTAAACCAAACCATTTTGCCATATTTAATAGAGTTACCTAACTGATACTAATTCATGCCTTATTATTGAATACTTAGGCTTTTTCTTCAGTAATTACATTATGAAAAACATTTTCTGTTATTAGTAAATAATTATTATAATTTCCAATTTATCTTACATAGGACAAATTGTGTTATTCTACTTACACTTTACGTATGTGCCTACATACGAGAACTTCTTTATTTTCGCCCTTGGCCATTGTTCAACCAACGGTGCCAGTTTCGTTTGCCAAAACCGCCAACAAAGTTTGCGCTTTAGAGAAGCGGTCAATTTATCAAAAAACGAAAAGACGGGAATAGAAAGAAGAATAAAAAAGACAAGTTCTACACGTTTTACTTGGCGCCAAATTATATCGATTTCCCCTGACTGCCTCCTTTATTTGGGATATTATGTATGTATAACGGTAGAATTTCAATCGTTGTGTTTGTGTAGTAATTCATTTTGTATAGATGTCTATGATAGAGTTTCTAAGAAATATATATATAATAATTCTATTGTTAAAGCTAGTATGTTTTGTATAAATTTTGAGTATTGTATTCTAGCTGAAGTGAGACATGATATCAAGGAAATATTCGGAAGACTATAGATGGATCATGTGCTCATTACAAAAGTGTATACCAGGTGTACAACAGTAATAATAACCCATAAGAGACATTTCCCTTATTAATACAAGAATAAATAAACTAATCGCAATAATAAAAATCATGCGTCAGTAACAGGGTTATTGTCAGTACTACGCGTAGGATATATTTCAGTTGTTTCGTATGATAAATATTTCAGGAATCTTCTGTGTATCCGTCCAACTGTCAGATGTTGATATGTTTAGTACGGAAACCAAATAAGGCATGCATAGTTAAAGCGACTTCGAACTACTAGTTCCTCTTAAAGTTAGTCGTGCTTCGTCATATCCCATTTGGTTTGATAGAACTCAAATTAAAGGCCCATGGCTTCGAAGTCTTCACTACGGATTTCCATTTTTTCCTACCCTCTGCCCTTTCCTCCCATGCCGCGACTCCTGCTTGCCTGAGATCCTCCTTCACTTCCTCGAACCACTTCCTTTTTGATCTGCCCATTCTCCTATTACCGCCATGTCCCAAGAGGAGTGATTTCTTAGTGTGTCTGTAGGTTGTTCATTCGTCAAATATGTCCCAACCACCGTACCCTCTGGCCTCGTATTCTTTGAATTATGTTTGGTTGGTTGTACATATCCATCACCTCCTTATTTGTTCTTCTTCTCCAATTCCCTTGCATATCGTGAACCCCACCAAAAATCCTTCAAGCACCTTCCTTCCCCATCTTTTAAGTTTTTCTTGTTTTTTTTTGACTTAGAACCCATACTTCGCTACCATACAATACCGATGCAAGAACTACCGTTTTGTAAATCCGGATTTTTGTGCCTCGTGATATGCTTTTGGACCGCATTACACCTGCCAATGATCCCATTTCACGGCTCCCCTTAGCGATTCCCTTGTCGATTTCTATATCTTCACTGCACCCATTACTGATGGTTACCCCAATTGATCGACCCTTTGAAAGCTGTACTGTCTATCATCCGTTTTAATCTTCAGATAATTTCCTTGTATGTCACCCTTCACTTTAAACTCCAAATATTTTGTCTTTTCCTCGTTTATACGGAGACCATACTTTCCTCCAGCGACCTCTAGTTTTATAAAGATTTTTTCCAACTCTTTCCTCGATCTTGTGATAAGTGCGGTGTCATCTGCATATCCTACTAATTGATGTGTGTTGTAGTAAATCATCTCTTTGGCATTAATTTTGCTATCTCTTATGATACTTTCTAGCAGCAGGTTAAACAACATGTTGGACAAGGGATCACCTTGCCTTAATCATCGATTAACCACGAAAGACTTCGATAATTTTCCCTCCACTGCCACCTTATGCAGCTTATCTTTCCAATATCTAGTCTCGAGTCAAAAACAATCCAAGTTAGTTCTGGTCGTACGTGTCGGCTAAGAAAAATTCCTCACGCATCACTGATTGCGTGAACTCTAAAGGAGAGCCTATTTCTACGTCTCCTTCAATTATTGATGGTCTTCAGACTTTCTTCGCTTCTGTTTACTTACTGATATCCTACGTTCTTTAAAGTCTCTAAAAAACAACAACACCGTAGGTCATGACAACGATCCCAGTTTTTTTCTTCGTGGCTGTGCTCAGGCTTTTGTTACTCCTTCACACTTTCTGTTTAATATGACGTTAAATACTTCTATTTTTCCTGATCTCTGGAAAGTTACAAAGTTATGCCCGGTTCACAAGAAAGGTGATACTTCCGTAAGACTAACTATAGACCTGTAGCAATTATTTTCAACTTTGCCAAGGTATTTGAAAAATGCCTATATATCGAAATTTATCGTCAGTTCAAACCTCAACTTTCTGAGCTTTAACATGGTTTCGTTGCCAAACGATCCACTGTTACTAACTTAGCCAATATCACTCAATTTATTTTTGAATCTTTGGATAACAACGAACAAATTAATGTTATTTACCCAGATTTCTGGAAAGCCTTTGACCGCATTGACTATAACATTCTCTTATTTAAACAGAAGTCTGTCGGTTTTTCACTCAACCTTATATCGTTATTCTCAACTTACATTCTTAATAGAAAGCAATATGTTTTATATATGGGTCATCAACCCACTTTTTTCTCCCCAACATCAGGGATACTCAAGGCAATAACTTGGGTCCTCTCCTCTTTCTAATCTATATTAATGATCTGTGCTCGGAATTCGACTGTGATAGTTTATTATATGATGATGATCTTAAATTGTTTTCGAAAATTATTACTTCTAACGATTGCGAATTTCTTCAACAACTTCATATTCTTGATTCTCGGTGTTCCAATAATAATATATCTATAAACATCTCCAAATGCAATGTTCTATCCTATACTCGTAAATCTAATACTATCACTTATAATTATCACCTCAACAATGACATTATCCCACGCTGTAATTCTGTTAAAGATTTGGGTGTCACATTTGATTCTAAACTTAATTTTAACCAGCACATTGCCAATACTTTGTCGACCACTTTTCAAACTTTGGGTTTCATAATCAGAACCACTAAGCAGTTCTCCTCTATTGAGTCGATACTTCCTCTTTACTTTGCTTTGTGCGTTCAAAACTTGAATATGCTTCCGTTGTTTGGACACCTTTTTACAAAACGTATTCCATTATGCTTGAAAAAGTTCAGTGTAAATTTTAATAAACATATTTTAATAAATCTTTATTTCAAACTTAATGCGGTGTACCCCCGTCATGACATCGATCACAACACATTGCTAAATTTATTTAACCTCTTGAACTTCGCCGGAACCATAACGATATTCAATTCTTATTCAACCTTCTCCATAATGTTTTTGATGTCCCTACTCTTTTAAATAAAATCTCTTTTTCTTTACTTACTCATCTAATACGTCTAAACATAACTTTTTACACCGCAACCCCTAATACAAATATCTTATTCAGATCCCCTCTGCATAGGATATGCTCATACTACAACAACATTGCTGATAATCCTGCTGATATAAACTTTTCACATTTGCCGTATTTGCTGAGTAGGTGTACTGAACTCTTTAGTATGTAGTTTTCTGTCTTTTGATTATCATGATTGTTATTCTTATCTCTTACTTTGTTATTTTATATTTATTTGTTATTTACTATTATATTACTTTCAGTATCTTTGTATACTAGTATAATTTATGTTAAGTGTAGGTTTATTCTAGTTTAGATTATTTCTAGTTAAGATTTGAGCACACCTTCTCTTGTTGTTAGCTATCTCTCACTTTTGTCCTGTTATTGGAGGTACTCTGTTGGGCAATAAAGGTATATTATTATTAACCTATCGTACATAGGCTAAGAAAGTTGCGACAAAATCTGATGCCAAATCCGGGAGCCTTAGATGCGGAAAAACGCATCGCATATAGCATTTGTTCGACCAAAGAAAGACGTGAATCAAGTAATACCCAATATCTTTAATTTTTAATTTAATAACGTAATCCTCCAGCGGGAGCGCCCGCGGCAAAATGCCGCATATTTTAAATTTTTATTTGTAAATGTTGTACATTAAAGCTGACGCTGCCGTTCTTCCAGGTATTCGTACTAGATACATTTGTCACCCCACTTCAATACCGAACAGCCATTATTTCGATCGGCATTAGTTGCAGTGTTGCGTTTAAGTTAGAGTGTGCAATTTTTGCGGCTGATTTACCGCGACGCGCCTGGTCATGTAAGTATAATATGTTTATGGAGTGTTTGTTTTTTCGAATTGAGCATGTGTTGATGCTTATTTATTGTGTTTGATTTTTTTATCTTTACCTATGTATGTGTTTGTATATGTCGTTTTGGCTCAAATTTTTTATATTTTTTTAATTTTTTTATTGCAGGTGGAAAAAAATTTGAGTCCGGACGAATTAGAAAAAGCGTTGCAACAGGTGGTAAGTGAATTAGAAGAAGAAAGATCTACGATAGAATTTGAACGTGTAGGATATTGTAACGTAATTGATGATGATTTTGACAGCGATTCAGACCAGGAGCCAGAAATTATTGAAA